>OY804609.1:2033127-2473877 GCA_963680895.1 Fragum sueziense
GTTTCTTCTTTTGTTTCAATGTTTTCCCAAGATTTTTCTAACAGGGACTTCAAAACCAGGTCTTGTCGTTTTGGAAAGGGTTAAAATATCGCTAATCCTTTGCGGGTACTAAGTCACCTTATTGGTATCCGCGAAGAAACAGTAATCGCATTGCCTGGCATAGTTTAGTGGACAATAATTATTAGCTGTTCCGACAGACTCTAAAATCACAAGTTGTTAACACAGAGGTAAAAATATGAGGGTTTCTATTGCTCTGACACAAAATTTGAAAGCAACGAAAACTCCTAAACTGGTACCCTGTCTTCTCTCTGCATGAATATGATCGATAGGGACAGGAACCCAGTCTATGGCAATTCCTTCCCTTGAAAACGTCTATTCGCACCATACAGATTTCGTTCATAACTGGTCACATAGCCCATTACCCAGGGTTTACCTTAACCCCGGCAGCCCGATAATCACGACTAGTTACGTTTGTCTATCCCGATCCCTTACGTTGTTTCACGGAAACGTGGATGCTGTGCCCGCCGGGAACATAGTGCAAACGAGGGTTAGGCCCATAGGATGTAATTTTAGATGAGGACTATTTCTTTTTCATATTGGTGCCCTTTTTCTTTTAAAGTAGATGGATCTCAAACGTTGATTTTTCCTAATATTAAACTATCTCCATATGAATTATGTTAGCAAATTAAATCAAAGAAATTACTTAAGCTGGAAAAATAAAACTATTTAGAGTTGTTTCGAAGAATAATTTAAAGCTGTAGTGGCCAAGTATCATTAACCCTTAAAGCATACATCACAAACGCATAGTATTGAATAATTCCGAATGGAAACTTCATATTTGAATATATGAAGCTGTAGGAACATTTGATTGTGTACGGACATTTCAAAGTTACTGAGCTAGGAAGAGAACTACTATATGAGGCTAAGTATAAGCCAGGAGTTGCATAGTAGAGAGTGTGATGGCTTTTCAAAATGAAATATTTCATAAAGTGTTTGTCAAACCCTATATTCTGGGTTCTTATTGGAAATTGTCTCGTCGAGACGACCCAAATGAGTACCCACAACATTGGGTTTGGATTTGAAATAAAGGTCAGGCCCGTAGGAAGCAATTTCATAGTGGGTGGGTTGATTTCCCCTAAATTTTCAGTTTAAAATGAGGAAAATTCGGCATTTTTTGCCAACTTTGGGGAGACTAAGCCCCACTAGCCCCCTGTTCCTACTGGCCTCTGCTATGCCCCCGTTTCTCAATGTTCCTACAGACCAGACTTACCTTTGAAACTTAAGTCAGCCCCCGTGGAAAGAGTGGCCAAACCAAAAACAAGCACAAGCTGTTTGAACATTGTCTAACGTGAAAGGTTATGTGTCCTCTGTAATAACGACATGAAAGCATGGTGAGGAATCATATGACACAATAACAACACTAACTAGGACAGTTGCAGAAAATAGACAATAAGTCTGTTAAAGAGACATCATATTCCCATTTCATTTTTAAAAGTATGTCTTGATGCCAAGATTGGTTATTCTAATGCATATCCATCAGTTTTCTAAAGTCGTTGCTGATAAGCGAAAAACATGCCATTAAAGATGAGACAGACGTGACAAATTGCATATACATCTGAACTGTTGTATACATCAATATTTGTTTAATTTTAAGACAAAAATATATATTTTTCGTAAACATTGCAATACTTTGGCATGAAATTTTCAGAATGTTCATAAGAAAATATGCTCTGTCAAATAAAAGTAAAAGTATAATTTACTACAAAATATATCTGTGAAGTGTCACTTTAGTACATAACCGATTTGTATAGGGAACGATTTTATGCAGATAACCGTGACGTAAATTAGGACAAACTTTATAGTATTCCGTAGGATTTGTTATAAAATCTCATAACTACGGCTTGATTCAAGCCGTAGTTACGAGATATCATAACAACACCGACGGTAAACCAAATCTATTTTAGCACAGAATTCATCGCTATTTGTTGAGTAGATCTATCTGTATTTGAAGCAGGAAATGTCTTACAATGTCAGACATTTGTTGGATGTAGTTGATATTTGAAACAGCACCTGGTAAAATAGCCATTGAAGAGCAAGTACAATTTTGTTTGCTTGTCAATAATTTTTAGTAGGTAGGGTCGTCAAAATGAGCTATTTTTATGAAAGGGTCAAATGAATAAAGTCTATGAACAAAAATACGATGCTGGTGAAAAATATAGGTGTTTGAGATCAGCATGGCTCCAGATCAGCTCACGTTTAATCAAAGTGTTAATAAACTAGATCTACTGATACTCTTGGTTTAGCCAAAAAAAATAATTGGCAATACTTTTAAGAATTTGAATTATAAGAACTAATTACTACAAAATGGAAATAATGAAACTAATAATTTGCAAATAAAGATCACATTACTATTTCATTTTTTAAGTATGCCTTGATGCCAAGATTGGTTATTCTAATGCGTATAAATGTTATCAGTTTTTTTTAAGTTGTTGCTGATAAGCAAAAACATGCCCTTAAGCTTAAGACAGAAATGACAAATTTCATTTACATATGAACCACTGTATGCGCATAAATGTGTTTAATATTAACACAGAAATATATATTTCTTGTAAACGGCGCAATACTAAAAGTCTTTGTCATAAAATTTTCAGAATTTTCGTAAGAAAATAATTATGCTCTTTCTGATAAAAATTAAAATATATTTATGAAAAAAAAAACTGTGAATTGTCACTTTAATTAACTAGATCTGCTAACATTCTTTTATTAGCCCATGATATAATTGATTAACAATATTTTTAAGAAGTTAAATTATAAGAACTTAATACAAAATGGAGAAAAAAATAATAATTTAAAAAAACTAATAATGAAACTGATAAAACGTCTAAGTTATTGTAAAAATTCGTAACTCCAGCTTTAATCAAGCTGGAGTTACGAAGTGGTATTGCAATAGCACCGACGAAAAGTAAAACTTACTCGGATAATCTGTAAATGTGTACGTAGATGAGTGCTGGTGGAAACGACTTGTCTGTATTTATAGCAAACAGCCTTTAAAATCCTTTCCCGAATAACGAAATTTTGACTGGTCAAATTTGAAAGTTGTTGCACACGACAAAAGGGTGTAAAATTCAAATTGAGATTTTTTTCAACTTTTTTAATTGGTTTCACTGAAAATGTCGAAAGAAAAATAGAAAATACCTGTTATCAGCATTTTGCTCTTGATTCCCTCAGAGGGACCATGGTTTCCAGGGAGGGGGCGTTTCATTGGCGTATGGCAATTTTTTAAAAAAACAACTTTGATAATATTTTTTTCACAAATTCGAGGGTGCGTCGCTATGCCCTCCCCCTCTGGATCCGCGCATGCTGATTTGCATGGACGCGGGGATCGGGGCTACATCTTTTTGAAAGGCTTAACAAAATTTCAGAGGAGAACACAGTAGAAGTTAAACGCATAATAGCAATGTAGCAAAATCTGTAAGCCCTACTTGTACTTAAGAAATCACGTAGAAAAATACAGAAGATAATTTTACTAGTTTTATCTAAGTGTTTTCTGAGTCTTTTGCATTATTTTGATAAGCACGGTGGGGATTGTGCATGCTGGGATGGGTAAATCTACGGACAAATTTGCCTCGCTTCAGGTAAGACATTTTGCAATAACTTCCTTATTTCTGCGTCAATTCCAAAACGGTTTGTTGCATGTACCCCGCCTTACTGAGCTCTTTCCTCCGATGTATGCTTTACACCAAACCTTTTTGTACTTTTTGCGAAAAGTGATCCCAACCGACCAGAAGAACGACGAAAAATCTGATCGTTTTTCGGGTCACTTGGGATCAATTTTTGGGAAAAATATCGGGAGTTTTCAAATAAGTAATACACCGGAGGAAAGCGCTCAGTAAGGCGGGGGTACATGCAACAAACCGCTTGAAAATTGACACAGAAATAAGAAAAATATTGCACAATTTCCTACCTGAAGCGTGGCTTATTTTGCCGTAGTCGTTACCATTTCGTTTTCTGGTCAGTTGGGATCAATTTTTGGAAAAATTAAAAGAATACCACAAATAAGCCATGTATCCGAGGAAAGAGATTTTCAAGGCGGGGTACATGCAACAGACCTTTTGAAAATCGACAAAGAAATAAAGGAGTTATTGCAAAATATTTGACAAGATTCGAGATTATTTTTGTCCGTATTCGTTATCCATCCCAGCATGCACAATCCCCACCGTGATAAGGACTGCTTTTTAAATCTATATTTTGTTTTCCTTTCGTTTTTTTTTTTTTTTTTTTTTTTTTTTTTTTTTTTTTTTTTTTTTTTTTTTTTTTTTTTTGGGGGGGGGGGGGGGGGGGGGTTCCGGCTCAAATGTAATCAAAAGCAGGGAATGTTTGTCCAATATAGCATATCGATGCTTTTTCAACGAAAACCCCGTAACTACAGCTTAAAACAAGCTGCAGTTACGAGGTTTTCGTTGAAAAGCGACGATACAAATATTGATGGAATTGAAGAAAATACTCAGTCTGGTAGGCAATGGTCACATTTAATCCCTTACCAAACAAGACCTGGTTTTGTCGTCCCAAATAGAAAATGCTATGGAAAACATTGACACAAAAGAAGAAAATGCTGATAAACAGTATTTCTCATTTTGTCTCAATATTTTCAGGGCTACATGTATATTGTACATACAACCATACTTTAATTATATATTCTGTCCATTATGCCGTTTGCAACAGTTTTCAGATTGGAACAGTCCCGATTTTGGCTGTTTGAGAATAGATTAATATGAGATTTAAACATGAACAATTTTGGCAAAAAAATTTCTTTCCCGAAATCTCTTTTATTGATGCCGCAACATATCCCCCAGCAATGACACCTTTCGATGCACCTTGTAGAAATTCGGAAAACATCGACACGAAAGAAGGAAGCACTGATGACCAGGATTTTCTCTTCTCCCTTGACAAAATATTTTCTACGTCTAATTGCAGGCCCGTAGGAACAGGGGCGCATACATACACATACAGATTGGCCAAAAAAGCCGAGTTTTCCTTATTACACTCTGAACATTTATAGAAAATCCAATAAAGGACCCGATTCCCCTAATATTCAGACACAGGGCCTTAGCGCCCCCCCCCCCCCCCACACACACACACACACACCCCTATGAAATTACTTCTTACGGGATGTAATTGTACACTTTTTCTATATCTAATGTTGCAGTCGTCACTATTTTGTGATTGGATAACCCAAATATTGAATTGTTTGGGAAATGGTTAAATGCTTTATCTTTAATTACACCATTGTCGTTGTTGTCATGCTTATGTCGAACCCAGTATTATTCACATCCTAAACTAGTCATTCCCGGCTTATCTTCTTTCCGACTTCTTCCGACTACTTGCGATCTCTTCCGAAAATCACCGACTAACTCATGCTAGCATCCTACGATAGCATCAGTGAAAATTGTTGACTAATCGTATTCGTGAGAACATACATAAATAACCATTTCCCAAACAAGGCCTGGTTTTGACGTCCTTGATAGAAACTGCTTGGGAAAACATGGAGACAAAAGAAGAAAATGCTGATGCCAGCATTTTCTCCTTTCGTCTCAATATTTTCTCTGCTATATTGTACGCAAATGCTACCTATATTAATATCGATTTTGTTGTCAACAACAGCTTTCAAAATGGACCAGCATATTTTTTTGCCGTTTTTGGAAAGGTTAACATATTGATAATATACGAGGGGTGATCCAAAAGTTCGTAAACTGGTTAAATAAAACTTCAGGAGTGTTTACTATCAAAACAAAAGTTGTACAGTTTTTAAATGCGACATCTGTACAATAAATGTGGAAAATTTCAATTGTGTACATATAACAGTTATTACTCAGTGACAAATTTTAGACACAGACCATGCGCGGGGCGGAGGAGCAAGAACGTCAAAAGCGACGTCAGTCTAACGCGATTATGAACCCTTCTGGTCAAAGTGCTTATTTACTATCATGCAATCCTGTGTCCGAGGTAAAATGAGGTATAAATGTGCTGAAAGTGTTATCATACAATTTTAGAATCGAAATGATGATTGTTTCTCTGTCTGGATGTTTTGAGATCGATATACTTTCAAAGCGGAGCCTATCACTGTGTACCCCAGTTCTGACGTCGTGAACCGGGTTGTGGCCCTTTGCAAGACTATCTTCTTCATTTTCCTCTATTGAAGTCCGTATCTTGGGTGTCACATAAACATAATTTCTCGACAGCACCATATTCTTGTTCTCTTCAACATTTTAAATGACTGCGTTGGTGTATGATCAAGATCGTGACAGAATTTTATAATTGACCTACATTCAAATTTCGTTGTTGACGTCATATCGCTTTTTCACTAATTTGTTCTATATTATAAAAATGTGGTGTCTTCATAACAACTTTTACATCAACGTATGCAACTTGGTGTCACTACGTAAAGCTAGCGTAATAACAATTTTCACCAAAAAAAATCGCGCAGAAATTTAAGAAAATTTGATTAATTTAACGTTCATATATCATTTTTGTTGCTCCCCCGCCTAGGCGTACACGCGTTACTATGGTAACGCAGTTTACGACCGCTATAACTTTTTTGTTAACCTTATAATTTTTAATGCCGTCTATAGATAATGAACTACGTTATTACCAAATTATACACTGATCTTGAAAGCGTGTGATAAGGAAGCTATGGGCTCATTTTACGAATTTTTGGATCACCCCTCGTATAATACATTGGCAATGAACGCGTGCATGAAAAGGATTCTTAAAAAATGAAAGCATTTAACTTACATAGATAAATATATCGTCGCTTTTCAACACAAAACTCGTAACTGCAGCTTAAAACAAGCTGCAGTTACGAGGTTTTCGAGGAAAAGCATAGATAGGGCCTATATAGTTCCTCCCCTGTTCCAGTATATGTATAAGCTGTATGCTTACTTTGTTTTATACATAGACTACATGTACATGTAGTCCAAATTATCCCTTCCCCAAACTGCAATATTTTGGGGTGATCAGTTTTGAAAGCTGTTAATTGTAGGCGACAAAATTTGTGCTCAAACAGAAATAATTTTTGTACAATAAAACTTAGAAAATATTGAGGCAAAAGAAGAAAATGCTGATTATCAGCATTTTCTTCTTTTGCCTCAATGTTTTCCCAAGCCTGTTCTACCAAGGATGTCAAAACCAGGTCTTGTTTGGGAAAGGGTTAGATTAAGTAGGACATAATTGAATTTTTAATGAAGATATTTTTTTTTTTTTTTAAAAAAGGAATGTTAGAAATTGTAACGTGACAGTGGGAATAGGCCTAGGCATATCTAAATGAATAGGCATACAATTAAAAAAGGTAGGCTAGAGCAAAGCTAGGATGTTTTGAAACTTTTCCAAACAAGTCTACTAGTTTCGACGTCCCGAATAGTAATAAGAATTAGAAAACATTGAGGCAATTGAAGGAAATACTTATAATCAGCATTTCTTTCTTTTGCCTTTAGGCCTATATTTTCTGTGCTATTATATATTTTACATAAGATTATCTTTATTTACATCCTGATTGTTATCAATAGCAACTTTCAAAGTAAAGCATCCCGAAATTCAGTAGTTTTGGAAAGGTTGAATTCGTAATTACCCTTTCCGAACAACAAATTCTATAAATGTGCCAATTTCAAGGGCGATTCAGACGACAAAGCAAATCATTACATAGTAGGCCTGCATACTTAATGGACATTCCGAAAGTTTAAAACTCATTACCAGACGGCAATTTAAAATTAAGTGTATACTTGTTTAAGATCAAAGATGGTGCAAATGATCATTTTGCGTGAATAAAATCCTACACTAGGTCTACATGGTATTTCCTAGTATATGCCTACAATAGTGTGGGAAATGAAGAAATTGCTTGTCACTACAAGTATTCTTAGCAATTTCTTCATTTTCCACAGTGTTTTTCAAAGCATTTCTCTTGAGGACGTCGTCTCCTCTTAATTTCACTTAATCTTTGTTTTAAAATAATTTTTACCAGTCTGTCAAAAGTCTATGTCTTTGTTGTAAACCGTTTGGCAATACCTTCCCGTTTGGCAATTTCAAGGTATTGCTAATCCGCTCGATCCATTTGGAAATGGGAAGGGGGCGTGGCAAAGTAGTTCCTTCTACAATATCAGGACATCGTATCCTATTACATTCTTCAAATGTAATGTTTTTAAAAGTGGAAACTATCAAAATAAGCTTAAAATCGAGTTGTATGTGAAATAAGAGGTGGTGTGATAAGATACGAAGTCTTATGTTGCCACGGCCGCTTTTGTGACTAAAGATGCATACCTTTTCCCCTGAAATAATTTATTTTAATATCTATTCCAAAGAAAATCTTTTCAAAACAAAGAGAACAAATGAGAAACCAGTGGCGGATCCAGAGGTGGTTCGGGGGTGGGGTGGTTCAAAGATCGAACCCCCATATGAAGCCTGATTATTTTATTTTCATGCAGAAATTTAGTCAAAAGTGTGTGATACTAGTAAAAACTAACCCCCCTTTGTGTACAAACGAACCCCTTCACAGAAATCCTTGATCCGCCGCTGGAAACTGGTGATAAATAGCATTTTCTCCTTTTTCCACCAATATTTTCTATGCTAAAGGACTATTTCAATTCAAAATCTCGACAGTAGGTTGAAGTATGGATTCGTTTTGTTCACTTTTTAGCAATTTTAAATTACTATGGGCCAATTCCATTCAATTAAAAATGCCTAGATTACATATTTCTAAAGATTCTTCTTCTTTAACATTTTCTTGCGACATCTAATTTTTGGGGATACCTAATCTTCTGCTAAATTAAAGCCAGCAGCTAGAGCTCAGATCTAAAATAACTTAAGACAAAATTAAATGGGTCAGACATGTTTGCAATGTGTACAAAGTTGTGTTTGGCTATTAGACTTGTAGCAATATTCTGCCTGATCGCCGATGAGTAGTCACCAACTCTTTATTGACTTTATTGTATCCAAGAAATACCACTGTTTGATCTGTTGATTTTCGTTGAACGATTACTAGTTAAGAATAATAACAAGTTTAGAGGTCTTTAATCGCCAAATAAAAATCGATGTCCGACGGACTACATGTGTAGGTAAAAAGCAAGGTGCTCAGCGCCTTAACATGTAGTTCAGAGCAGAGAAGTCTTTATTTGGCAAATAAAGACCTCTAAACTTAATACCGTATAGCACTTTATATCTGCGGGGACTTTATTTCTGCTTTTTCTGATGTCCTGGACGGCACCGCAGAATATTAACCCTGGATGTAGAGGTTGATATTGTTCTACAATTTTAGTCAGTACGTGAACAAATTAAACACTTATCCCTTGATGCAAAGCACAATGTCATAACAATGGAGTTCTTTCCCATTCAAGAATAGTGTAACTACAGCTTTAATTTAGGTGCAGATAGGCATTTTCGTTCATTCATAAACAATGATTAAACAAGTTTGACGGACAATGGTAACAGTTTGACACATCTTTACTTTCACACCTATATGAATATGACATTGTTTCCCATTACGACTCTATAGATAAATGAATGGGATTATAATCCCTTAACCATCACAGAGTAATTCGAATGTTTTGTAAGCACCGTCTTTCAAAACATGTTTGATACAGACTAAAACTGATTTCATGGCACAGAAATAAAATTTTTAATTTGGCAAAGTGAGAGACCGCAGAAATATGTTCCGCAGAAATTGAACCCGACCGCTTTCAGAAAAAAAGCAGAATTTGGACCCCGCAGAAATAAAGTGCTATATGGTATTATCTCCATTATAACACAATTAATTAGAAAACGCACATTCGAAATGTGTTATTTTGTGGAAATTCTGCCATGATCTAGTTTTCGGCGTAGGAAACACATTGGCGGTTTAGTGACATCATTGATGATGTCATTTGACATTACCTTGACGCCACATGACGCTGTGGCACATACACAAAGCATAATTACATAGAGTCTTTGTTGTTCAAATAAAAACCAATGCAGTTCCTCTCTCGCTTTATATGGATTTTACAATAGATCGTTATAATGTCACAGAAGTACTCGGACGTGCAGGTGATGTTTTTGTCGTTGGTTTTGTCATATTATTGAAATGTGAATTTACAGCAATTAGTCTGAGATGCCTTGTCAAGTGATTCGGGACTCCATGTCCGGGAGTTAATGTCACAGCCCTTGTGCCTGCGCAGGCGTCGCTTTGAGTCTTCAGGGGTTACAGATAAACGTTCTGACGCCCCGGCGATGTGGTACTGGCATATTTTTTGTAGAATCAGAGATATTATCTTAGATTAGTTGGCGGTAGGCCTATGTTGTTGATTGATAGAGGCATTGGTCAACAAAACAGAATATTTTCATGATCGAAAGCGTGTCAGCCAATATAATTTCTGGTAAAACCATGTGGCAGTGGAACGTTCCACCACCAAATGTTTACGATGTTGCAGGCATAAGTTCGGATTAGGTAACAAATTTTAATGATGTCGCTCCAAAAATTCCAACGTCGCATGATTCCCAATAGGGGTGGACTACCTTAATTCAATTATCAGCAATATATTAATAAGTTGGCAAAGCTGACATGAATCATTCTACCATATTTCAGCAAAGCCATAAGCCATCAAAGCAGAATACCAGAATAGAGCCATTAATCTGACAAAGTACAGCTTATATTTGCAACATGTTCTTAAGGTAGTCCATCCCTAATGAGATTCATGCGACATCGGAATTAATCCAGCAATGTGGTTAAAATACAGCATTGCAGCATTCCACCACCGTATGTTAACGATGTCAAACAAATAAGTTCGGATTAGGTAACATATGTTTCCTTTGTTGCATGAATCTCATTAGGGATGGACTACCTTAATTCAGATATCAGCAATCTATTAATAAGTTGACAAAGCCGACATGAATGATTCTACCATACATGAGCAAAGCCATAAGCCATCAAAGCAGAATACAGCCATTCATCTGACAAAGTACAGCAGACATTTCCAACATCTTCCTAAGGTAGTCCATCCCAATTGAGATTCATGTGACATCGAAATTATTCCTGCAATGTCGTTTAACAGGCAGTTGTGGAACGTTCACAGCGGAATTATAAATATCAATGTCGCACATATCAATTCGGATAACGTTACAAAGTTTAACAATGTCGCTCGAAAATTCTGAAGGTGCATGAATCTTATAAGGGGTGGACTACCTTAATTCTATTATCAGCAATTTATTTGTAAGTTGGCAAAAACGACATACACTTTTATCATTCTACCATATGTCCGCAAAGCCATTTATAATCCATTAAAGCAGAATACCAGAATACAGCCATTTGCCTGACAAAGTACAGCCGACATTTCCAACATGTTCTTAAGGTAGTCCATCCCTTATAAGATTCACGCAACAATGTCAGATTAGTATTCGAGTAATGTTAACTTTCAGCCGTGGAATTCTCCATCACTGCATGTTAATGATGTAGCACGTATATGTTTGGATTTAAGGTAACAATATTAACAATGTCGCATGAATCTCTTTAGGGGTTGAGTACCTTAATTCAATCATCAGCAATCTATTGTTCAGTTGTAAAAGTATTGTTGTACATGTATCATTATACTGTACATTGGCAGAGCCATAAGCCATCAAAGAAGAATACCAGAATACAGCCATTCATCCGACAAAGTACAGTCGACATTTCCAACATCTTCCTAAGGTAGTCCATCCCAAATGAGATTCATGTGACATGGAAATTATTCCTTCAATATCGTTAACATGCAGTTGTGGAATGTTTCACAGCGGAATAATATCAATGTAGCACATCAATTTGGATAACGTTACAAAGTTTAGCAATGTCGCTTGTAAATTCTGAAGGTGCATGAATCTCATAAGGGGTGGACTACCTTAACTCTATTATCAGCAATCTATTTATAAGTTGGCAAAAACAACATACACTTTTTATCATTCTACCATATGTCGGCAAAGCCATGATCCATTAAAGTAGAATACCAGAATAAAGCCATTCATCTGACAAAGTACAGCCGACATTTCCAACATGTTCTTAAGGTAGTCCATCCCTTATAAGATTCATGCGACATCAGATTAGTATTCCGGTAATGTTCTTAACATTCAGCCGTGGAATTCTCCACCACTGCATGTTAATGATGTCGCACGTATAAGTTTGGATTAGGTAACAATATTAACAATGTCACATGAATCTCTTTAGGGGTGGAGTACCTTAATTCAATCATCAGCAATCTATTGTTCAGTTGTAAAAGCCGACATGTATCATTCTACTGTACATCAGCAGAGCCATAAGCCATCAAAGAAGAATACCAGAATGCAGCCATTCATCTGACAAAGTACAGCCGACATTTCCAACATCTTCCTAAGGTAGTCAATCCCAAAAGAGATTCATGTGACATCGAAATTATTCCTTCAATATCGTTAACATGCAGTTGTGGAACGTTTGACAGCGGAAAAATATCAATGTCGCACATATCAATTTGGGTAACGTTACAAAGTTTAGCAATGTCGCTTGAAAATTCTGAAGGTGCATGAATCTCATAAGGGGTGGACTACCTTAATTCTATTTTTAGCAATCTATTTATAAGTTGGCAAAAACAACATACACTTTTATCATTCTACCATATGTCGGCAAAGCCATGATCCATTAAAGTAGAATACCAGAATACAGCCATTCATCTGACAAAGTACAGCCGACATTTCCAACATGTTCTTAAAGTAGTCCATCCCTTATAAGATTCATGCGACATCAGATTAGTATTCCGGTAATGTTCTTAACATTCAGCCGTGGAATTCTCCACCACTGCATGTTAATGATGTCGCACGTATAAGTTTGGATTAGGTAACAATATTAACAATGTCACATGAATCTCTTTAGGGGTGGAGTACCTTAATTCAATCAACAGCAATCTATTGTTCAGTTGTAAAAGCCGACATGTATCATTCTACTGTACATCAGCAGAGCCATAAGCCATCAAAGAAGAATACCAGAATGCAGCCATTCCTCTGACAAAGTACAGCCGACATTTCCAACATCTTCCTAAGGTAGTCCATCCCAAATGAGATTCATGTGACATCGAAATTATTCCTTCAATATCGTTAACATGCAGTCGTGGAACGTTTGACAGCGGAAAAATATCAATGTCGCACATATCAATTTGGATAATGTTACAAAGTTTAGCAATGTCGCTCGAAAATTCTGAAGGTGCATGAATCTCATAAGGGGTGGACTACCTTAATTCTATTTTTAGCAATCTATTTATAAGTTGGCGAAAACAACATACACTTCAATCATTCTACCATTGTCGGCAAAGCCATGATCCATTAAAGTAGAATACCAGAATACAGCCATTCATCTGACAAAATACAGCCAACATTACCAACATATTCTTAAGGTAGTCCATCCCTTATAAGATTCATGCGACATCAGATAAATATTCCGGTAATGTTGTTAACATTCAGCCATGGAATTCTCCACCACTGCATGTTAATGATGTCCCATGTATAAGTGTGGATTAGGTAACAATGTTAACAATGTCGCATGAGTGATGTACCTTAATTCAATCATCAGCAATCTATTGTTCAGTTAAAAAAGACGACATGTATCATTCTACCGTACATCGGCAAAGCCAAAGGCCATCAAAGCAGAATACCGGAATACAGCCATTCATCTGACAAAGTACAGCGGACATTACCAACATCTTCCTAAGGTAGTCCATCTCAAATGAGATTCACGGGACGTTGGAATTTTTTGGTAATGTTGTTTTTTAAAACATGTGGCTGAGGAACTTTTCGCCGAGTAATGTTTACAACGTTGCACATATAAATTCTGATTAAATAACAAATGTTAACAATGTTGCTCAAAAAATTTTTAGATTGCAAGAATCTCATTAGGGTTGGACTGCCTTAATTCAATTATCAGCAATTTCTTGATAAGTTGGCAAAGCCTACATGTATTATTCTATCATATGTCGGCAGATGTCATTTGGTCTTACAGAGCCGATATACCCCCGATTTTGACAGAGGATATCAGGCCGATCATAGGAGACAATATCGGTCCAATCATGAAAGCGGATATCGAGTAACCAGCTTTTAGTGGTACAGGTCCAATATTGGACTGATCATGGAAGTCGATATTGGGAAGATCAAAGGAGCAGATATCGTTCTGATCATGAAAGCCGATATCAGACAGATATCATTTGGTGTTACAGAGCTGATATACGCCCAATTTTGACAGACGATATTGGTCCGATCATGAAAGCCAATATTGGGTAGGCAGCTGTTGGTGTTACAGGCTGATATCGGACTGATCACAGGCGTAGATATTGGGAAGATCATAGGAGCCAATATCAGGCCGATTATCAAAACCGATATCGGACGGATAGCGTTTGCTGTTACAGAGACGACATTGGGCCAACATTTCTGTGAATATCAGGCCAATCTGAAATGTTTGCTTGGATTGAAATGTTCTCTCACCAATAGTATCACAAAAACCAATTCAAGACTCCAGCTGCTCTCTCACTTAGATGCTTCACATCCATTGGTGGGATACAAATGACTTAAATCAAATATCAAAAATCTGGCCAAGCCGGTGTATATTCCCACAATTTCTGAGTATACGGTTTGATAGCCCATAACTGGTCAAGAAGACTTTGCAAACTTTTTGACTAGTTGGTTTGTCTTAAACTTGAAGTCAAAACATGCTGATGCACCATCAATCCTGAAAATATATATAAACCCTATTGTATATAATATATTTCTTTGCTGGGGCCATCCATCAATTGATGGCATGTTGCCAACTCCCAAAGTTATCTTCGATTCCACAAAAAATTGTTGGTGCCCTATTGCTGGTTTCACATTCCATATGTTTATGTGACACGAAAGCATAAGGTTGTGCATGATGCAGACTTTTCACTGTAGTCTACAGCTATATATGATGTGAAGACTGCCCCGGATTATTTTTATTGTAAATGTTGTTTAATGATGCACAGACTGTTTGTGCATGATGCACTGACTGTCCACCCCAAGCTTAAATTATACAGGCTATGCGTGATGCACACCTTATGCTTGTTACAAGCAAATTCTTAATTTCCCATAATGTACGTTTTCTAACTAGAAAGTGGGCAGAAAGTTGCAAAATTTCATTGCAATTATCATCTGCAACTTCCTTCAATAGGCACCCTACGTATTGAACAAAATTTTGCCGTTTGAGAGCGAGTTATAACTTAAATTATTTGTTTCCTTGTTATCAAGCATGGAAAACTAAGTTTAAAATTCCTGAATCCTTTTTTCTTTTTTTTTTTTTTATCAAAGGCTTTCGTTTGTAAGGTGCTTAAAACCAATTAGTAAATTCTGGGAACACATTGATAGGTGCATAGGCCTATAGAATACATTTGAAATTTGTTAGTTTTCATAAAATAAAATGTCTTATGCCGTTCGTAGCTGTGCTAGGTAATTTGAAACACCAAGTGAGTTCTGTCGAAATTTCCCAATAGATCGACAGGCTTAATGAGATGCTCTAATATTAGTTTTTCCTGTTGTATTTATTGAATGAAAATCTTTTCTGGCCTTCTTTTATTCTTCGTAAAAGAATTAAAGGGTTAAAAGTAACAAAGTATAGCTAGTTCGGTGTCGTACTTTCCGACCTTCCCATTTTAAAATGGGGCGATCGGATTAACAATTTTAAAATGGGGATATGCCCATTTTAAAATGGTAAGTATTGCCAAACGGTTTACAATATCTTCTTCAATTTATTAAAATCGATAAAGAATGGTTATTCACATTGTGCGCAACATTGGGCAATGCCGCCCCGAACGATACCGGAGTATACCAATCGTATTTTTGGGAACCAACTTTGAAAGCGGGTACCAGTCGTATTTCACCATATTGGGAAAACACGTTTCCTGTCATTTTGGAAGCCGGTAAGATATGTGAATTTGCCTCTTTTTACAGTGTTTACATCCGTTTTTACTTTGATAATATCCACAAATATGTTTTCCCGTATTATAGCTAAATTTTCGTAAACATTCCACTTTGGAAATTTAGAAAAATGCCTCGCAAACGAGACCCTGTTGCCAGGACTGAGTCACTGACATTTCGAGAGAACTGGCTGGTGATACATTTTTTTCAGAGATCATTTTGTCTCTGATTATTAGTCCTGCTACAATGGTTTGATAATACCTTATGTGTTTTAATTTTTCAGCTAGTTGTCAGATAGCTGTGTGTCATGCCACCAAAGAAGAAGGACGATGGAGCGAACGCTCCTCCACCTTTACTTGGACGACTGGGAACCAATCTGAAAATAGGCATTCTAGGCTTGCCTAATGTAGGGTAAGCTTTTAACCCTTTCCCAAACTGCAAAATTTTAGGGCAGTCCTATTAAAAGCTTCTGTAGACGACAACATTGATGTTGAAAAATAAGGTATTTGTGTACAATATAACACAGAAAATATTGAGACAAAAGGAGAAACTGCTGGTTATCAGCAGTTTCTTCTTTTGTCTCAATGTTTTCCCAAGCATTCTCTATTAGGGACGTGAAAACAAATTCTTGTTTGGGACAGAGTTAAGGTAGTCCACCCCTAGGTAGAATAGTGTGGCGGAACTATTATGGCAATGTCGTAAACATGTGGAGGTGGAGCGACGTCGCCCGAATAGGTTCAGATAAGTAATAAATGCTAATTATGTCACACAAAAAATTCTAAAGTCACATGAATTTCAATGGTAGAGGAGGGGGGGGGGATGGAAAACTGAATTATTATGTTAATGGAAAAAGTCTGTATATATAATAGCTCAGAAATAATGAGGAAAATTATAACAAAGTTAAAAACTTTTTTTTTAATGTTAAAGAAATGTACACAGATTATAACACATTGGACTAGTGGTCATATTCTAAATAATCATGTTTTGTATTTATTTTTCAGCAAATCCACTTTTTTCAACTGCCTAACCAAGAGTCAGGCGAATGCAGAAAACTTTCCTTTTTGTACAATAGATCCAAATGAAAGTAAGTTAATCCCAACAGATGAGAGGGTCTCGGGTTCGATACCCAGACGTGGCAAATACCCTCTCTGATAAAGTGTCCCCCATTCATGGTTTGATATCGTCAACCTATGTGGGCGAGCAGCTGGAGGCTTGGTAAGGGTGTTGTGGTAGCTGGTATGAGAAACAACAGGTATCCATGGTAAGGTGCTGCGATATGACCATAGCAGTTGAAAATGGCATAAAACCCCAATAAACAAACAGATAAGAGGGTGTGGTGGCTTTTCAAAATGCAATACCGGTATTTCTTTTATTATTCATCAAACCCTATGTTGTCGGTACTCATTTGAATCTTCTCATTGAGACAGTTCAGAGGAGTACCAACAACATAGGGTTTTGAGTTGAAATGACAAATTTAGAACATCTTCAACTGCCTATGGAAGAGTCAGGCAAATGCTGAAAACTTTCCTCTTTGTACAATAGATCCAAATGAAAGTGAGTGACTCTTAACCCTTTCCAGAACGGCGAAATTTTAGTGTGATCCACTTCAAAAACTGCAAGAAAAAATAAAATAGAAGTTGTTAAAGATAGAATTTGAGTAAAATATGGCATAGAAAATATTGAGACGAAAGGAGAAACTGTTGGCTATCTGCAGTTTCTTCTTTTGTTTCAATGTTTTCCCAAGACTTTTCTGTTAGGAACGTCAAAACCAGGTCT
Source organism: Fragum sueziense (assembly GCA_963680895.1). NCBI lineage: Eukaryota > Metazoa > Mollusca > Bivalvia > Cardiida > Cardiidae > Fragum > Fragum sueziense. Next base: position 2,050,837 of record OY804609.1, read on the forward strand.
TGTTTGGGAAAGGGTTAACTTAAATTAACACGACAGAGCTACAGATGTCAGAGAAGAAGTGGTGGCTTTTCAAAATGCAATATTTCTTTTATTGTTCATCAAACCCTATGTTATTGGTACTCATTTGAATTGTCTTTTTTAGACAATTCAAATGAGTACTAACAACATAGGGTTTGGAGTTGAATTGATCGATTTAGAATGTCTTCACCACCTCTTATCTGTAACTCTGCCACTGCCAGGCTTTCCATGATGCACAAATTTCGCATCTTTGTCGTAGTTTCAAAACAAATGACCCCATGGAAATTTACCTGATGGTCATTAATGACACAAGTTTTGAAATCTAGATTTTCGTATGATATGAGTCCTAAGGTCAGTAAGGTGTTTTTAAAATTTGATTGAAGAAATCGCAACTTTGAAGGCAAGGGATCAAAAACACACCAAAATGTTTATGCCCAGGGAAAACTATGTCTAAGATTTTCCATGGGGCAAAATCCTGTGCCATTGACACAACTTGACCTTCGCAAACGGCAAAGTTTACGGCTGCTTCAATTCGAAAGCTGGTGCAGACGACAATGGAACATTGGCTTTGTGTACAATATAGCATAGAAAATATTAAGATAAAAGAAGAAAATGCAGAGAATTACCTTTCCTATATCAAGAATACCCTATGTCGTTTAGAGTAATATTGATTTTTCTATTCTTAACTCTTTCCCAAACGACAAAATGGAAGAACAATGGATGTTAATATGATGTAGAATCATGATAATATAGATATTTGTTTCTCTGAAGAAGGTCAGGAGACCGAAAATTTGAAGAAGAGTGGACATTAGAAATAAAGGACAAAATTTTAGACTGGTCCAATTTGAAAGCTCCTGCAGATGACAAAATAAAGTAAACTAAGTGTGGAAAATGTGAATATTATAGCATGGAAAATATTTAGGCAAAAGGAGAAACTGCTGGTTATCAGCAGTTTCTTCTTTTGCCTCAATGTTTTCCCAAGCTTATTTTCTTAGGGACGTCAAAACCAGGTCCTGGTTGGGAAAGGGTTAAAGAGCTACAGATAAAAACGCATTCTAACTTTGTCAATTCAAATCCAAATCCCATGTTGAGGGTACTCATTTGAATCATTTTGAATTGACGATTCTAATGAGTACCCACAACATAGGATTTGAAGAATAATTATTGATACATGTATTTTGTACTTTGTAAACTCTTTCCCAAATGACACAATGACAGTCTATCTTGAAAGCTGCTGGTGACAACAAAATAGATGTTGATAAAGATAGATTTTGTGTAAATTATGGGACAGAAAGTATTGAGTCAAAAGGAGAAATTGCTGGTAACAGCTATTTCTTCTTTTGCCTCAATACTTTCCAAAGTCTTTTCTATTAGGGATGTTAAAACCAGGTTTTGTTTGGGAAAGAGTTACACAAATACAACTTCTCATCTGTATGTCTGATATTCTAAATGTTCGCTTCAGGTCGAGTACCAGTTCCAGATGCAAGATACGATTTCTTGTGTGATCACTTCAAACCAGCGAGGTAACATGTTTTATTTTTAAACAGGGAATATTCATTCCTGGTCGAAAGTGATTGGGAAACTGATCACCGGTCATGGCAAACATATTATATTATCCTTTAGGTCAAGATATAATTTACCAAACGCCAATCGACAGATTGCTCCGCCCAACATAGAATTTAAGACAAACAATGGGGATGTGATCGTTAATTGGCATGTCAATTGTTTTGATTGTCAGTCAATAGATCGATACAATATCACATGCAACAAAGAATTTAAGACAATTGATTGGGGTGTATGGCATTTTTCTGATCGCCCATTCAAATGATTGGCTTATCGATGTTTTTGATTGATAGTCTGCGTTTGGTCAATTGTCTCCCACCAATGGGTTGGTAATTATTATCCTATGTGGGCGAGCAGCTGGAGGCTGCGTGAGGATGTTGTGGTAGTACTGGTGAGAGAAATGATAGGAATCCATCGTTAGCTGCTGATATTATCATAGCAGTTGAAAGAGGTGTTAAACCCCAATCAATCATGTATTCAGGGGTAAAAGTTTTCAGGCATATGCCTGAAGTTCAGGTTTTTGAGTATTCCAAAATGCCCCATTTTCTCGATTTTTACTATGTAAATACAGACTTTTCCAGGTTTTCAGGTTTTTCAAAATTTTCAACTTTTACCCATGTGTATTGATCTATAGATAAGAAGCTGTTTGCATTCATTGTTGACCATGTCGTTTAATTAAAAATTGCAAAAGAAGGAGATGATTAGATCTGAATAGAGGTAATTACAAAAATGTGAAGCAAGTGTTTAAATTAATTTCCCAATTATATCTTTCCAGTAAAGTTCCTGCATTCCTGAATGTAGTTGACATTGCTGGGCTGGTTAAAGGTGCTCATGAGGGTAAAGGTTTGGGAAACGCCTTCTTGTCTAATGTCAACGCCTGTGATGCAATGTTTCATGTGATAAGTAAGTGACTGTGTAGTTTTCACCATCCCACATATTTTCTAACTTCAATTCTTCAGTAGATGGTGGACTAATAGGACTAAAGTCCTATGTAGAAAACTCTTTTTAAAGGTTTTGGAAATGCCTTCTAATGTCAACGCCTGTGATGCTATGTTTCATGTGATAAGTAAGTCAAACAAAGAGTTCTCCCCTGCTGTTTCTCACATATTCTAATGTAAAACCTTTCTCGAACAGCAAATTAATGGGACTGAACATTGCTATTCGAAAAATGTTGCAGACAGCAAAATTATTAGAGTCCGCTGACTGCTAAAATTAAACCCTTCCTCCGACAAGAATACCTTTCTAATAAGCAAGTGTCAAAGTTTCATGATTTTTGAAGCATGAACAGTGTTCTTATTTCGTCTTGGAATTGTCTTTTGCCATCTTTCCTGAAGACGAAATTTGAAAAACTTTATAATGGGCCGTATGACGTCAAACTGTGGCAAGCCTGAGATTTCTTACACAGTCAAGGCATGACTTTTCTGTCATAAAGTGGCATTCCACAACGCCTTTAAATGTATTCCGATAGATTCTATTGTCACTGTTTTATGACAGTGATTGGGGGTGGAGTCAAGTCATGATATATCGTCACACCGTGGCAATTTACGGAAATGATTGATCTTTATTTTTTCCAAAATCAATATTTCTCAATCCATCTTATATGTGGCGAAATCAACTTCCTCGCTTGGTACCCTTTAAATGTTGACGAAAAATAGGAGTTGTACACAATACAGTTCAAGAATTATTGAGACAAAGGATGAAATTGCTGATTATAATATTTTCTTTTTATTCCTCAGTGTTTCCTTAATGTTTTTAGACATCTAAAAATACATGTAGCTTTAGAATTTCATATGATTATGACTGCAAATTTTTCACTTAAATAAGAACTTGATTTGATACAATAGTACATGGGTACATTTGGAACAATTTTGATTTAAATTTCCTCAAAATGTCATATTATTAATGTATTTTACTAAAACAGGAGCATTCTCTGATGAAGAAATAGTTCACGTGGAAGGAGACGTAGACCCAGCAAGAGATTTACAGATCATTTACGACGAACTCCGACTTAAAGATTTAGAGTACCTACAGAAACGTATGGAAGGTTTAGAACGATCTGTGGTTAGGGGGAACGATAAAAAATTAAAACCTGAATATGTGAGTAATGTTTTTTCTAAAAAGCAATATTCATGATGATATCCCAGTGACACAACAACAACAAGAATTGGGAACTGTAGTCGGTTATCTTCCCTTGTTTTCCACTAATAAAAACAGTTTGTTTTCCATTAATAAAAACAGAGGGGCACCAAACATTCAGCCGACCCATTTTCCAAATTACCTTTGTTTTTATCCTAAATCTGTATAGGGAAGTTGTGATTTTCATTTTGAATAAAACATTTTACTGATAAATGAAACTTTTTTCTTCTTATAAATTCCTAGAAGGAAAACATAATGAAGCATGAAATTTGAATTCTGTATAGAGATAGATAAAATTGTTTCTATGTTCTATGAGTTGGTTGTTAATTTTATCATAGCTACAGATAAGAGGGAGTGAATGCTTTTCAAAATGCAATATTTCATTGATTGTTCATCAAACCCTTTGTTGTGAGTACTCGTCAAGACAATTCAAATGAGTACCCACAACATAGGGTTTAGATTTGAAATGAAAAAGGTTGAATGCCTTCACTCCCACTTATCTGTAGCTTTGATTTTATGGTGCAAAGAAGCCTACGATAAAATCCAAGGAGACCAATTATTAGGACCGGCTATTCACCAGAGAGTATTCAGGGGAGGAAACCGGCTACGGTTCCCCATTGTAGAAGATCTTCAATAATTTTGTCTATTCATGGTCCATTCATCTGCCTGTCTGTCCATGACTTAATGTTTGAATTATTTCCTAAAGTAAAATATCACAAAAAATTATGGTCAAATTTGGATTGTCATATTCTTTCAACTATATTATAATTATCTGCATATGAGCTTCATCAGATTCATCCTGACACCCATTGCCAAATGACAAAATTTTAGGGCGGTCCAAATTGAAAGATCCTGCAGACGACAATTTCAAGTGAATGGAATTTTTAATTTTTATTTCTTTTTGGATGGAAAGCATTGTGGGAAATGAAAAAATTGCTTGTCACAAGCAATTTCTTCATTTTCCATGATGTTTTCCATGGCCATTATTTTGTGGGGAGTCAAAAAGAGTCTTTGTTTGGTAATGTGTTAGCCCGTATAAATTTATAACATAAAACTTGTGAAAACTTGGCCGCGGCCTTAGCGCAGTTGGTAGCGCATCTGACCCTCATTCGAGAGGTCCCGGGTTCGATACCCGGCCGCGGCTAATACCCTTTCTTACAAAATTGTAACCCACCAATGGGTTTGAAATTGTTAACCTATGTGGGCGAGCAGCTGGAGGCTCGGTAAGGGTGTTGTGGTAGTACTGGTTTGAGAAACAACAGGAATCCATGGGTAGGTGCTCCAGCCGCCGCGATATGACCCTGGTAGTTGAAAACGGCGTAAAACCCCAATAAACTTTTGAAAACTTCACACAAAGACTTAACGTTTTAGGGGAATTTGTATTTAACAAACATATCTTGTTATAATTTTACACACAAACATTTCAGGATTGTTTAAAAAGGGTCCAGGCTGCACTAGAAGAAGGAAAATGGGCGAGAAATCTTACTTATGATGCTAAAGAGGTAGGGAAAGTAACAGATGTGAGGGGGTGAAATATTCATCAAACCCTATGTTGTGGGTACTCGTTAGAATCGTGTCGTCCAGCCATTTCAATTGAGTACTCACAAGATAGGGTTTGGATTTGAAAAAACAAAATTATGGTCCAGGCTGCACTAGAAGAAGGAAAATGGGCCAGAAATCTTACTTATGATGCTATAGAGGTATGCCATGCTTCTGTCACACTAACCTAATTGTAAATATCTTTTCTGATATTTCATGGCCATTGCCACAGTGCATTTGAAAGCGCACCTACCTGTCACTCGAGAGGTCCCGAATAAATCAAACCTTTCTGACATTTGTCAGCCAGGTGTGGTTGGATATAATGGTAAACCTGTGTTGGAGAGCAATTGGAGGCTCGATATGGATGTTGTGGTAGTACTGATTAAAGAAATGCCAGGAATCCATAGTTAAAGGCTACCAAGCTTGGCAGTTTATTGTACCGTATATTGGAAGAAAATCATTAAATTAACGTGTTTTATAAAAGATCTGCCAAACTCGGTTGTTTTAAAAGTTTTATTTGCTTTTCTTTACATCGTTGAAAAACTGATTTTCGAGAAAATAAAGATCGGCAATTTCCGTAAAATTGCCACGGATTGACGTCATCAATGGCTTGACTCCGCCTCCAATCTAGAGCATGAGGTGTCTGACAAAGATAATGTGTTTGACTTTTCTGTCATATAGCGAAGTCTCTGTTTTTATCCATTTCTCGATCGTAAGAGTAATACAGACAAACTTGAACCGTTCTTTGGCACATTCCTTAATTCATTTACGACCTATTCTTTGACTGTTTTAACCTTTTTTTTCTAACATTTACTGAGGACGAATTCCCTGTTTTGAGTATCGATTGGGGAAGTCGCCTTATGACAGAAAAGTCGGACATTTAACTTTTTCAGAAATTTCAGACTTTCCGGGAAATGACCCATGACTGCCCGTTTTTCCCGCCATGACGTCATTCAGTGGCCAGTATGACGTCATAATTTCCAGTCGGAAGTTTAGCGTATTTTCTTCGGCAAAGATCGGAAAAGACCAAAATATCCAATTTAAAAGACAAAATAAAAACAATTCTAATGTTGGAAAATTATAGAAACTTTCATATTTGGTTAATAGTAAGGTGTTCTTTCGGCACAAGACTTTAATTTTGCCAATCATCGGACACTTTAAGTGCCCCAGTTTCTGCTTTTACCATGACAGTTGAAAGGCATTTGATCCCATTCAATTAACCAGTCAATCATTTGCTTTTATGTTTTCTACACAGAAAGACAAAAGTAGTTAAATTTTTCATCGTTTTGAAATTGTTGTCTGCAACATCTTCTAATTATGATTATTGAACCAGGAACGTGAAAAGGACCTCTTGATTCATTACCAAAGGACAACATTAGACTGATCAAAAGTCTGTTAATTTAGGGTTTATGGGTTCAAACCCTCGCTCAGACAATAACTTTTCTGACTTCTGACAAAAGTTATTTGTCTCTCACCAGTGGATGTTAATAAACAACTGGAGACAGAGAATGGATATTGCAGAGCTCCAGATAAGAGGGGGGCGATGACTTTTCAAACTGCAATAATTCTGTTATTGTTCATCAAACCCTATGTTGTGGGTACTCATTTGTATCGTCTCGAGACGATTCAAATGAGTACCCACAACATAGGGTTTAAAATTGAAACAACAAAAGTTAAGAGTGTCTTCACTCCCACTTATCTGTAGCCCTGATATTGCTTTAGAACTGGTGAAAGAAATACCTGAAATCAATGTTTTGGTGCTCCAGCGGCCGCAATATGAGAATAGCAGTCAATACTTAAAATAGCTTGTGGGAATGAAAATTAGAATGTCTTTCCCCTTCCAAACTGTTCTCAGTTGTTTACATTGAGTGTAAATTTGATCTGCGATCTGGAAAAAGGTCCCTTGTAGCTTTTTTGACAACCATGTTTCAAAATCAATCTGTGGCTAAGTGCAGTCTCGGTGGAATCTATGCTGCTATCTCATGGTTGCTACATGTCACATAGATGCTATCGGAGAACAACATGGTCCAAGATCAGACTGCATGTACGACATGCAGGCTGATCATGAACTATGTTGCGCTTAAAAGCCTGAAGGGACCTTTTTACAGGTCCCGGCTTATTTCTGTTTACTTTTCAGATAGAATTCATCAACCAGCATTTATTCCTCACAGCTAAACCAGTTATATATTTAGTGAATTTGTCAGAAAAAGATTTTACAAGGAAGAAAAATAAATGGTGAGTACTTGTACAAGGGATGATTCAATTGTCAATGTACATGACAAAATAGTAATGAAGCAAATATGATAACTTTATAGAAGTTAATTTACTAACCATTCATCAAGTAAAATGTTTTTGTTTTACATACATGGTAGGGAAAAAATGGTGCAGTTCATTAGGTCACAAAAGACGTTTATTTGTTTAAAAGAAATGTTGTATTTCATAAAGCTAACAACATTTTAGAAAAACATTGGAATATAATATACCATGTGACAAGTAATGACTGCTGCAATGTATTTTTTTGTGCAGTTTTGCAAATACTATTAAACAGCAAAACACCAGAAATCCAGGATTAAGTGCTCCAGCCACCACCATATGACCATCGCAGTTTAAAGAGGCATTAATTCCCAATCAATCAACCACACAGACTGAGGGGGGTTGAAACTTTTCACACTTCTCAGATGGCTCTTTCTTTGTTAGACGGGTTACAATTACTGTTTCCTTTTTAGGTTGGTTAAGATAAAGGAGTGGATAGACAAAGTCGATGCCGGAGCTACTGTTATACTGTTTAGTTGTGAATTAGAACTAAAACTGTTAGATATGCAGTCTGACGAAGAGAGGCAAAATTATCTCAAAGAAACCAACTTACAAAGGTATGTAGGGATTTCATTAACCCATTAACAAAATTAATGACAATATTTAAGACTGGTCCAAATTAAAAGAGGATGAAGATGACAATTTCAAGGGAATGAAATTTAAGATATTGTTGTCTTATAGGGTAGAAAACATTGTGGGAAATGAAGAAATTGCTTGTGACAAGCAATTTCTTCAATTTCCACAATGTTTTCCCAATCCTTTTTGTGAGGGAGTCAAAAGGCATCACTGTGCTGTAATGGGTTAACTCTTTCTTATAGCTCTGTTGGTAATATTGGAGTCTTTCAGTCGAGCGGTTGTGAGTTCATACCCCTGCCTCAGCAAAAAATCCTTTCTAACATTAGACAAAAGTCATTTCTGCCTCACCAGTGGGTGTGAATCATCTATGTGAGAGAGCTGCTGGATGTTTTGTTTAGATATTGTGGTTGTACAAGCTTGAGAGAAATAACAAGAATCGGTGTTTAAGAGCTCCAGCTACCACATTATGACCATAGTAGTTGAAAGAGGCATTAAAGCCCAATCAATCAATTCATTAAACCTTTCCTTTACAATAATAGTTTTACAAGCCCTGGTTTTGACATCTTTGATAGATAACACTTGAGAAAACATTGATGCAAAAGAAGAAAATGCTGATAATCAGCATATTCCTTTTACCTAATTGTTTTCTCTGCTGTATTGTACACCAATCTTTATTACCATCCGATTGGACCACTCTATATTTTAGTTGTTAGTGAAAATATTTGAAACCACATCACTCCTATATCTGTCTGTATTGTACATTTGTTATTATATTTCAGTGCTTTGGACAAGTCATTGTATCTGGCTACACGTCTCTATGCAATGGTTTTGACGTCTTTAAAGGTAAATACTTGAGAAAACATTGAGGCAAAAGAAGAAAATGCTGATGATCAACATTTTCTCCTTTTGCCTCAATATTTTCTATGATAAATTTAACACAAATTCCATCTTTATCAGTATCTATTCCATCATCTGCAGCAGCTTTCAAATTAGACCACCCTAAAATTTTCCCTTTTTGGAAAGGGTTAATTTAATCTTCTTCTAGCCTTTGTCACAATTAATGTAAATGAGATAAGTTTAAACTTAACTTTTGTATTTCAGTGCTTTGGACAAAATCATTGTATCGGGTTACAAGGCCCTAGGTCTGATCTATTTTTTCACATGTGGGAAGGACGAGGTGAAAGCCTGGACGATACAGGTACTGTACTCTTCTTGTTTGTTTAGTTAATCCTTACACAAGCAATGACACATTTTAAAGTCTAATAGGAAAGGATTGGAAAAATACTGAGGCAAAAGAAGAAAATGCTGATAATCAGCATTTTCTGCTTTTGCCTCACTATTTTCTAGAATAATTTGTATACAAATCCTTTCTTTATGTGGCATCTAATTTGTCATCTGTAGTAGCTTTGAAATGGGAATAGTCCTTGATTTTAGTTGTTTGGGAAAGGATTTAAGGCTCTAGGTCTGATCTATTTCTTTGCATATGATAAAGGATGAGGTGAAGGCCTGGACAATACAGGTACTGTGCGCTTCTTGTTTGTTTAGTTAATCCTTACACAAGCAATGACACCTTTTAAAGTTTCTAATAGGAAAGGCTTGGGAAAATACTGAGGCAAAAGATTAAAAATGCTGAAAATCAACATTTTCTCCTTTTGCCTCACTTACTATTTTCTAGGCTTAATTCTATTCAAATCCTTTCTTTAAGTGGCATTTAAATTGTCATGTACAACAGCTTTTAAATCGGAACAGCCCAAGTTTTAGTTGTTTGGGAAAGGATTTAAGGCTCTAGGTCTTATCTATTTTTTCACATGTGGAAAGGACGAGGTTAAAGCCTGGACGATACAGGTATTGTGCTCTTCTTGTTTGCTTAGTTAACCCTTACCCAAGCAATTACACCTTTTGATGCCTCTAAATGGAATGGATTGGGAAGATAGTGAGGCAAAAGAAGAAAATGCTGATAATCAGCATTTTCTCCTTTTGCCTCACTATTTTTCTGGCTGAATTGTATACAAATCCTTTCTTATTTGGCATCTGATTTATCATTTGCAGCAGCTTTAATATTGGAACAGCCCAAGTTTTAGTCATTTGGGAAAGGATTTAAGGCTCTAGGTCTGATCTATTTCTTCGCATGTAGTAAAGATGAGGTTAACCCTTTCCCGACGACATAATTTTGGACTGTTCTAATTTGAAAGGTGTTGCAGAGGACAATTTTGAAAGCAATAAAGAAAGGATTGGTTACAATATAGCACAGGAAATATTGAGACAAAAGGAGAAACTGCTGGTTATCAGTGCTGGTTATCAGCAGTTTCTTCCTTTGTCTCAATGTTTTATCCAGCCTTTTCTAATAGGGAGGTCAAAGGCTGGTCTTGTTTGGGAAAGGGTTAAGGCCTGGACAGTACAGGTACTGTGCTGTACTACATGGCTAAGGAATCATGTGACACAAAATTTTCGAATTTTCTCTCTGGGTATTTATGTTAATATATGAATTATTACAGCATTAAAAGTATATTTATAGAAATGATTATCACAAATTTCTTCTTTTCTCTCCATGTATCCCCAAACTATTTCTGCAAGTTGACTTTCATTTTGGGACATTGTTCCTCACTTTGTGATTTTAACTTTGGAGTTTTTTGTGGCAATATTCTATTAAGGTAGTCAATCCCTAATAAGATTTTTGAAGACTTATTCAGGCAATGTTGTAAATATTCGGCGGTGTATCATTCGATCTTCAAATGCTTACGATGCAGTCTGAATAAATTCAAATGCTAACACATGATAATAACAGCATGCGAAAAAATTTGATGTTTCGTGAATCTCATTAGAGGTAGACTACCTTAAGGCAAGCTTTTTTTGTTTTTATGCCCATGTATCGCAAGATCAAGGGCATATTGTTTTACTTTTGTCTGTCTGTCTGTTTGTCTGTCGGGTCCGTCTGTCCGTCAAAAACTTAATGTTGGCCATTTCAGGGGCATTTTTTTTTCACAAACACATCTTGTTTTCTCTTTTGTTAACTCTCCCTTTCACAAGCCCTGATACTGTTTATACTGTGTATGTTTACTTATATACAGAAACAAACAAAAGCCCCACAAGCTGCAGGTAGAATACACACAGACATGGAAAAAGGCTTCATTATGGCAGAAACCATGGCTTACGAGGACTTTAAGGAGGCTGGTTCAGAAAATGCATGCAAGGTAGGCTAGTAGGGGGTTTTAATATTTCCTTAACAATAGATTTTAGTCTATTTATCTTTTCAAGCCTCAGTTATGTCAATCTATGTTGTCTGGGGACAACTCTTGTTGCAATCCTTTTGCTGTTTATACAAAAAAAGGCTTCATTCTGGCAGAAACTATGGCTTAGGAGGACTTTAAGGAAGCTGGATCAGAGAATGCATGCAAGGTACGCTAGTAAGGGATTTCTGTTAATCTTTTCTTGAACAAAGAGATGGAGGATTTGGTGCAGTGGTAACATGCTAGACCTGTAACACAGGGGTCACAGGTTCAATTGCTTGCCTCTCCAGTCTTTCGAATGATACGGTAAAAAGAGGTCCTGTCTCCATTACGACCATAGCTGTTGAGTGGGACGTAATACTCTATTCAGTCCAAAATTTTACAAAGACAAGGTTCTCATGTGTCAAAGAAAAGTGAGGAAAAAATGGAATTTAGCATAAGTCAGGGAAATTTGCCTATCAAGGCAATACTAGTCAGGGAAATGTCGAGAAATATTGAACAGAATGTAGGATGTTTTGGTTTTAGTAGTTTTCAAGGTTAATCCAGTACCAGAGGGCAAAATTTAGGGCTAGTCTAAATTCAAACATTTGGGTTTCAGGAATTTCTTGTCCTTTTACATTACTTAAAATCAGTTTGTGTTGGTAAAAGATTAAAGTCAAAAGTTTGTTTTCCTCTATTTTCCAGGCTGCAGGCAAATACAAGCAGAAAGGTCGAGAATACATTGTGGAAGATGGGGATATTTTATTCATCAAATTTAACGCCGGAGCTGGTCTGAAGGACAAGAAGAAATAAATTATTGTACAATCAAACGTTTTTGCCTTTCCCGAACAATGAATTTTTAAGGTTTTAAAAATTTATCCCTTTCCCAAATGGCAAAAAAATTACAGCTCCGATTTGAAAGCTGCTGCAGATATCAACTTGGATGTTACATGAGGTACAATTTGTTAGAAAACATTGAGGCAAAAGGAAAAAATGCTGATTATCAACATTTTCTTCTTTTACCTCAATGATTTCCCAAGCATTTCCTAATGGGGACATCAAAACAGGGTCTTGTTTGGGAAGTGCTTGAAAGTGAGACTTGGTTTTTACAGTTCCAGAACCGGTTAGAAACTATTGATGTAAAAGAAGAAAATGCTGATGAAATATTTTCTGTGCTATAGTTCACAAATTTGTCAACAAATTAGTCAACATTTATTATATTTTCTGCAGCAGCTTTGAAATTCGCACGATCTGAATTGTTAGGGTTTGGGAAAGGAATAAAACATCAAATTCAAAGATGCAGATGGATAGAAAACTGATAGGGACATCAAAAGAAAGGCTTGTTTTGGAAAGGGTTAATTTTAACCCATTACCAAACGGAAAATTTTTAGACTTGTCCAAATTCAAAGGTGATGCAGACGACAATTTCAAGTGAATGAAATTTAAAGATTTCTGGTATTTTGGGATAGAAAACATTGTGGAAAATGAAGAAATTGCTTGTGACAAGCAATTTCTTCATTTTCCACAATGTTTTCCAAAGCCATTATCTTGTAGGGAGTCAAAAAGAGTCATTGTGTGGTAATGGGTTAAGAAACTCATCCTTTGATTTTATTTTTGTTATGCTTTTTGGTAATTGAATCTTGTGTTAACTTCTCACCATGAGTCTAATTTTCACTATTAACCCTTTCCCAAACGGCAAAATTTTCGGGTGATTCATTTCAATAAATGACAAAAATGACAAAAAGGATGTAATTAAAGAGAGGATTTGTGTGGAATATGGCATAGAAAATATTGAGACAAAAGGAGAAACTGCTGGTTATCAGCAGTTTCTTCTTTTGCCTCAATGTTTTCCCAAGCCTTTTCTATTACGGACATCAAAACGAGGTCTTGTTTGGGAAAGGATTAATTAATAAAGCATTCGATAACATCAGAGTCTATCAGTGTAGCGGTCTTTGGTTTGAAACCCAATATCTTTAGTGATACTTTGCAAAAGTCATTTGTGTCTCTCCTATGGATGTGAATCATTTAAGAAAGAGAGCAGCTGGTGGCTCGAATTGGATGCTGTGTCTGCACTGGTGCCAGAAATGTCAGGTATATCTAGTTAGGTGCACCAGCTGCATTAATTTGACTGGAAAATTGTTGAAGATGGCCTAAGGTAGTCCAACCATAATGAATTTCATGCGAAATCAAAATTTTTTTGTGTGATGATATCATGTCATTAAAGTGACATTTCACGATCATTTGTACATAAATTCTACTTTCATTCTATCTGAAAGAGCACATTTTCTTATGAAAATTCTGAAAATTTTAAGCCAAAATATTGAACCGTTTGTGAGAAATATACATTTTTGTGCTAAATTAAACAAATTGTTGTGGACAACAGTTCAGATTTATGCACAATTTGTCATTTCTGTCTCAACTTTGAAGGTGTATTATTCGCTTATAGATAACAACTTCAAAAAACTGATAGCGTTTCTACGCATTAGAATAAACAATCTTTATATCAAGACATACTTTTAAAAAATGAAATTAATGTGAAATGTCACTTTAACATTTGTTACTTACCTGAACTTATTAAGGCAACATCATTAACATTCAGTGTTGGAATGTTCCACCGCTGAATGTTTACAACGTCGCCTGAATAATTACGACATGGCATTAATCTCATTAGGGGTGAACTAACTTAAAGCCTGTTTTATCAATCACTATTAATTGAATCTGATAATTTATTCTACCTGATGAAATTACTGATTTATAATTTTCAAAAGGGCTACCTAATAAAATAAGTGATTAAATTGGTAAATCATATTAAGTATTTTCAAAAGAGTTATCAAAACTCGGGATTGTTTATTATTGTCTAATTACAAACTTGTCCCATGATTCAAATGTGCTGCTTGTATACAATGTAAATAAAGATTGTATTTAAAAACTGATGATTCTTGTTGGTAAATGATTTCATTCATTTAAGTTGTACTTTATTGCTTTCAGTATAAATTGTAAGCATTGATGTAAAAAAGAAAACACTGATGAACATCATTTACTACTTTTTCTTCACCATTTCTATGTAACAGGTGTTCAAATAATGGGTATGGCAAGAAGTAGCCTTTTTACTTGGATTGGTTTGCAATGGTTAAAGACACTGCCGCGGCCATAGTGCAGTTGGTAGCTCATCAGACTTTTCCCTTACGAGGTTCTGGGTTTAATCCCTGGGTGTGGCAAACACTCTTTTTATACGCCCGAAGGGTCGTATTATGTTATGGCTCCGATCGTCCGTCTGTCTGTCTGTCCGTTCGTCCATCTGTCTGTCCGTCCGTTAGCAATTTCTTATGTGCGCAACTCCTCCTACAGTTTTGATCGGAATTTAATCAAACTTGACACAATGAATCTCCATGGTATCTAGTTGTGCACACCGCTTACGGAATTCAGATAACTGTTTTCGTTCTTGAATTATTTGCCCTTGAATAAAAAAAATACCCATTTCCTTGTGTGCGCAATTCCTCCTACAGTTTTTATCAGAATTTGTTCAAACTTGCCGCAATGAATCTCCATGGTGTCTAATTTTCACACCGCTTACGGAATTTTGATAACTGTTTTCGTTCTTGAATTATTTGCCCTTGAATTTAAGAAAAAATGCCCATTTTCTAAAAAAATGCCCCTTTTCTCCTGTGTGCAGCTCCTACAGTTTCAACCAGAATTCAATAAAACTAGCCACAATGAATCTCAATGGTGTCTTGTTGTGCAAACAAAATTTTTGATATCTTTTCATGTTTGAATTATCTGCCCTTGAATTTTACTTACAAGCCCCTCTCGGGCGTATATGCGCCGCTCTGCGAAGCTCTTGTTTTACATTTTTCTCCCACTGCTGACTGTTATTTATTACCTATGAATACCACCAGTTTGATGGCATTGGCGCAGTTGGTAGCGCATCTGCCTCATTCGAGAGGTCCCGGTTTCGATACCCGGCCGCGGTAAATATCCTTACTGACAAAAATGTCACCCATCAATAGTTTGATATCGTGAACCTATGTGGGGGAGCAGCTGGAGGCTCGGTAAGGGTGTTGCGGTAGTACTACAGGAATCCATGGTTAGGTGCTCCACCTGCCGTGATATGACCATAGCAGTTGAAATCGGCGTAAAGCTCCCAATGAAACCAAAGCCAGCAGGTTGAGGCTCAGGTAGGATAATATGGCAGTAGGCTACTGGTATGAGAAAGGATAGGAGTTCAAGGTAAGGTGCTCCAGCCGTCGCGATTTGACCAAATCAGTTGAAAGAGGCATCGAAGTACATTCAAGTAAAAAATAATGAAAATCTGCAAACCATTGAACCCTTTTCTGAACGACACGATTTTGATTTGTCCAAATTTGAAAGCAGACGATGAAATTTATAATGATGCCAATAGAATTTGCACATTTCAGTCGTAAAAATTTGAGGGAAAAGAAGAAAATCTTGATTATTAGCAATTTCTTTTCTATCAATATCATTCCTTACCATTTCTATAATTTATGGACATCAAAAGCGGATCTTGTTTGGGAAAGGCTTGATTGGAATGTGTAAAGCGAACCTAGTTGTTACCTGGCGGGAATTGCATGACATAAACTTCCGAAAATGTTCAATCATTCCGATAAAACGTGGCGGATTTGAATAGGGAACGATTTTATCCAGTTAACAATTTCCCAAACAAGACCTGGTTTTGACGTTCCAATTAGAAAATACATAGGAAAACATAGAGGCGAAAGAATTAAATGTTAATCATCAGCATGTTCTCCTTTTGTCTCAATATTTTCTACTCTAAATTCTACAAAAATTGTATCATTATTAACGTCTGCAGCAGCTTTTTAGACCATCCGAAAATTTTGCTGCTTTGGAAAGGGTTATTCGTGTCGTAATTCGGACAAACATAGTAATTCGTGGGTGTTGTTATAAAATCTCGTAACTACGGCTTGATCCAAGCCGCAGTTACGAGATTTTATAACAACACCGACGGTTTATCGTAACATTATTAAATCCAGTCTGTTTTTAGCGCAGAATTCTTTGCTGTTTGGTTGGAAGCAGAGAAGTCAGAAAAAGGCTAAGGATTAAATGGATACGGTAATTGTTAAAAGGCAGCTGATAAAAAATTCATAAACATGAAAACAAAGCAAACTCGTTATGGAAATTTGTTCAAAACGGTCTTAAAAGCGACTATTTCGCCATGGTCCTTCAACAAGGCGGTAAATCACGTGACAAAATAATTGCGAATAATCTTCTGTAACTTAACCCTTTCCCAAACAAGGTCTGTTTTTGACGTCCCTGATAGAAAAGGCTTGGGAAAATATTGAGACAAAAGAAGAAACTGCTGATAACCAGCAGTTTCTCCTTTTGTCTCAATATTTTCTGTGCTACAATATACACAAATCCTGTGTTTATCCACAACCATTTTGTCATCTAAGGCAGCTTTGAATTTGAACCACCCTAAAATTTTGTCGTTTGGGAATGGGTTAATACTTGACCGATTTGAAAATGGCTTGATATAGAGAAGGCAAACATACGTCATGGAATTTGCTGGACGTCAGAAATCTTATGAAATTCGCCAATAAAAAAGTTATTCACGTCCAAGTAAAAGTCTAAAAAAAATAATCTGAAATCGCCGTGTCATGGGAGTTCCCGCCGTCTTAACCCTTTCCCAAACGACAAAGCTTTAGGATGATCCACTTCAAATACTGCCTCAAATGACAAACACCCATTCTCATTTTTTCGGCCGAAAACCACCAGCAAAATTTCAAAATTCCGACTTTACAGAATTGCAATATTTTTATTACAATATGATAGTATAACATCTATACGGTAAAAAATTAATAATGGCCACTCTTTTAAAGGTGACTGTCTTTACCTGCATCAATGATTTGAAGAACCCCTAAAACTACCATTTAATTTTACGTGACACGACTGTATTATATCAAATCTGGCAAAAAACCATTCAAGTAAGTTACAAAGGACGTAATGTTTTGGTAATTCAACAGGCGATATATAGCTGTATATTAGAAATTCAAGTGCCTTGCATAAACTCGAGACACGTAAGAACAAGAAGCACCGCGAGTATGGGATTTATTAGAACTAATTTTCAAAAACAGTCAATATTTAAAACACTTGCTTCTAATTCCTCTCGTGACTTATGATGGCAACAAATTAGTTTATAAGACTAATTATTTCATTAAGCAATATTTGTTCTATCAAACTCAAAACAAATTAGCATGTATTTGGTAAAAATAAAAAGAATATGTCAACCTAACGAAATTTGATCCTTTGTCACGTAATATTCAGTGAAAGTAACTGCTTTAGAAACAAGTCCTATTTTTGATTGAGTATTATTATTTGAATGTGCAATTAGTTAAAAATAAAAAGACAACTATTTGTTTGATTTGAAATACATATTACCGGTATCACCATGAAATGAAAATTGCCCCTACATTGTGGGTTATTGATATTTACATAGAAGTTATGAAAGAAATCAAATTCAATCTTCTCCTAAAGAATAAAGCCATTTGGATTTCAGTGTGCAATATCGCCTCTTCCTACAATATTATTTCAAATTATCACTATGCAATGAAAACTTACATAATGGTACGGGTTCTCGGTTTTTAAATAGAAATAAAGGCATAGATACCAAGATATAAAGATAAAGATATTTTGTCTGTAACCTGCGTTACTATCGTAATATTCACTGTCTATCACTATTCGAATTCTTAAGATGAATACAACGAATACAATGAATCCTTCAGGAATCTTCTATCTGCATTTGGGTTAATGTATTTGAATTTTGCATGTAGCTTGGACCACTGGCTCTATCACAGGTCACTGCTAATAGCAATGTGGTTTTGTGACAAGCACATACGGTATTAGGAGGAGTATTCTGCCCGTCTCTGGTGCTTCTTGTGTCTCATTTCTTTCTTTAAAGCTGTCCAAATTCTTATTTTCTATAGATATGTCAAGGAATTCATGGAAAGAATAGTGAACTTTGTTTCAATGTCTGAAAAGTTGAGAAGCGGGTGTGTAATTGAACTTGACGAAACAGTGAATATTACGTGACGATCCTGATTGCCGCTAAATGCCTGTTTAAAGGGATAAACATTCAGAACACGCGAGTGTATGAGAGAAATACTATTTTTGAGTCTTAGTGCAAGCTTTGAATATCACACCTGTCAGGAGATTATGATATTGAACCAACAATGTACATTGCTGTAAATCCAACAAAACCTTCCTTCGTATTCGGATTACTGTCGTTGAATTTCAAAATGGATGGAAAAAACCTTAAACTTGACGCCATAGTACAAGTACAGGTCATGAATAATAATTAGGTTGTTGTCAAACGAAGTTATGGTCACTTTTGTTTTTCAGTGTCACGTTGTATTCAGTCACGTAAAATTAAAACTTACTTTTAAATCAGGATGACTTAACGTGGTTTCAAAGTATATTGTCGTACTGTGTGTAAATAGTGTGTATATACCAAAGGCTTTGATATACTTAAAAAGATTTAGACATGGTCTTTACCATAAATGAAAAATCGCTGTCACGTACATATTCAAGCGAAAAAGTCTGACACTTGGTGGAGCTATTTCAAATGGCGACCATGAAGTAAATTCTTCCATTATTTGGATACACATGTTCTGGGGCAATAGCTATATAGATAATTGATTTAAAAAAGCGGTAAGTGGTATGATTTTGCTTCTGTTGTTAATTTAGTGCGCATACAAAAAACATAGTCACGTAGAATTCGCTTGAGTTGTGACAGAGCAAGAAAAGACATTTTTTTCAAAGCAGCAAATTTATTTTATGATTCCAGGTAATTTTATCATATTCTTATACACCACGTGTTGAATGAAACATATTCTGCGTATATCGCTTTCTGGACAGAGATTTACCAACCCTTTGAAATTCGGAAAATTGGGTTGTGACACTGATTTTTGCGGGGGGGTCGTGTTATGTAATCGCTGGTTAAGATCAAATGGAAGTTAAGATCGCCGTTGTTTGATATGAATTCATCAGATAAATGGTTAAGCAAAAATATGGCATGCAGAACAAGTATATTTTACACTAACAATGTCCCTTTTAGATGGTTAGAATGCTTGTGACACGTTTTCGGCCCAAAAAATGAGAATGGCTGAAAATGGATGTTATTTATTAAAGAAAGGATTTGTGTAAAATATGGCACAGAAAATATTTAGACAAAAGAAGAAATTGCTGATTATCATCAATTTCTTCTTTTGTCTCAATGTCTTCCGAAGCCTATTCTATTAGGGACGTCAAAGCCAGGTCATGTTTGGGAAAGGGTTTTAAAGCAAACGAGAAAATATTGTTATTTTTGAGTGTCAAACTCTTAATAATTCAAAATGTGTTTTTTTTTTTTTATGAATTCAGTTTCAATTATCGCATGTCTTTGTTACGTTACTGGCTATTCCTTTTATTTTAACCCTTTCCCAAAACTGCAAAAAATTAAGACTCCTAATTTGAAAATGAGGCTGACAACAAATTGAAATGTCAATACAAAATTAGTTTGTGTACATTATAGAATAGAAAGTATTGAAGGAAATTGAGGAAATACTGTAAAACGGTCCAGAATTCAAGGTATTTGTATATTATAGTACGAAAAAGTATTATAGAATAGAATTCTTGTTATCAGCTACACGGTGGATAATCACGTGGTACAATATTTTCAGAAAATCTTCAATAATTTGAATTCAGTTTAAAGCAGAGAATGTGGACAGACGTCACGCATTAGATGAACGTGGTTGATTTTTTTAAAAATCAACTGATAAAAAATTTATTGAAGATAAACCAAAATTTGGTTTATCTTCAATAACTTTTTTATTTGTTGATTTAAAAAAAACGACGACCATGTTATTCCTGACATTTTTCCAGCTTCTCTGCTTCAAACCGAATTCAAATTGGTCAAGGATTGACAAAGTTATTGAAGATTATCGGAAATTCTAAGTCACGTGATTATACTCCGTGAGCTATCCAGTGTTCCATACCAGACGACATTTCAGACTGGTCAAAATTCAGATATGCTGCAGAAGAAAAATTCAAGTCAATGAAATCTTATGTTTTTGGTCTTTTTTGAGGTAGAAAATATTGTGGTAAATGAAGAAATTGCTTGTCACAAGCAATTTCTTCATTTTCCACAATGTTTTCTAAAGCTATGCTCTTGTAGGGAGTCAAAAAGAGTACTATTGTGGTAATGGGTTAGCACTTTTCAAATAAGTATTTGAGATTTCGCAGCCAGTCAAATATGTATTTCGCAGCCAGTGTTTTAATAAATAGCTACCCGGTATTGTATGTTATTGGTATGGTAGTGATTGAAATGGGAAGTACGATATTTTTGACTGAGTTAATTCTAACACTAACGACGCTTGTGCATGGAGAGTCTATTTATGTTTCCCGATTTAACATGCGTCGACCGGCCGATTCCATTTTTGTGATTAAGTTTGGCTTATCGTATAGGGAGTGTTTTAATTTGTGCGTCCGTGTGCGTCTATGTAATGCAATGGATTTTAGCCGCAGGTTTCAGCAATGTCGCCTCTCCAGTAATCATGAAAATGTGGAGTCCAACCCATTCCAGCAAGCTGGTAGTGTTATAACCTGGAGGGTAAGTGATTTGTGAATACCCTTTTCTCAATTTAGTCGTAAACAACAGCTACCATGGGGAACTTGTGTATCGTCGGTTTTCAACAAAATCGTCGCAACTGCAGTTTGCTTTAAGCTGCAGTTACGAGGTTTTTGTTGAAAAGCAGCATTAGTGTCGTTTGCGATCGCAATTCTGTACCAACGTATGCAGAATTAAACTAGCCTGGACCGGTATTATAAACGACATGCGATTATTTTTTACGTAATAATTATTTGTAACAAAAAAAACCTTAATGGTCCAATCTCTTTTCTCGTGAAATCAGATGTTTTGTTACAAAGGTCACACGAAAACGTTGTTAAAAGATTGTTGATAATACGGGCCCGGATCTTGGTCCGATCCCCCAGAGTCTCTATCCCAACTCTGAATATCTCAGTACTTTCAAATTTGCCCAAATTTCGAGGAGGGATATGTCCTCTCATCAACATCTTGTGGCTAAATTATAACAGCTAGCTATATTATTCTAACCTGCAATCTTTAAGCCTCTCTTACAACCGGTCGTACGTGCTCCTGTGTGCGGTCTTCGTCTAAAACGTACGTTCAGTCGTGCGATGCACGCACGTGCAACGTACGATTTTGGTAGACGCAACCACGAAGCAGACTGCACACAGCAAAGAATTGACCGGACAACTCTTTGCTACGACCATTCTGCGTCTTTTAGAGTGCCAGGAGCACGCAAGACAGATGTACGGAGCAAGTACGACATGCGTGCGTGTAACGCAGGGAACGATATACTGAAATTCCAGAAAATTCACAAAGAATACGTACTTTTCTCGACAGAGATTCAAACTTTTGACCTGCTTTGAATGTACATATTTTGAGGCGCTCTTACAATCCGTCGTGCGTCTTTATAAATCGTGTGATTTTGCAGAGCTTTAAAGCGCACGATTTAAAAAGACGCACGACGGGTTGTAAGAGAGGCTTTACCTAGAACATTCGTGCACATCGTATTGTATTTTTATGTGATTATTTTAAATGTAGCAGGTGTCCTATACCAGCAAGATTAGATCCAACGCAAGCAAATTTGAAGTGTAAACAAAAAACGTGTTTTCCTTGTTAACATGGATAAAAGTTGTAAACATTTATCATGGCCGGACTATACTACCTCTGCTTTTCGTCGAAAACCTCGTAACTGCAGCTTAAAACAAGCTGCAGTTACGAGTTTTTCGTTGAAAAGCGACGTATTGTCTCGTCTGTTTTCAGCCACCAGGTTCCGGTGCTAACCAAGATTCAGGTATATCTAGTTTTTCTCTCTGTCTTACATGTACTGACATTCATGACAAAGTTAATAAAATATGTCAGGGCTTATAAATAGGACTATCTTATACATGTATGTTGGTTCGTCTGTCTGTGTGTTTGTCTGTCTGCATTTCTCTCCGTGTCTGTGTTTGTATGACTTTTAGTCTATGCGATTAATGCAAAATATGGACAAATTTGCTCAGTTAACGATGATACCACAATGTTTTGTACATTATGCGCAGTAGGCATGCGCGGGTCCAGAGGGGGGGGGGGGGGGGGTCAGGGGATCATGACCCCCCTCCTTTGGAATTTGGCGAAAAGGGGGGTTTTCATTACGATTACTGGTTACGCCCCACATAAGCTGTGTCATTCGTCCCGGTGTGCCACGACAAACCGTTGTTATATTTAGTCCTTCATGATATGACATGATATGCAGGGATCCAGAGGGAATCCCTGGAATTTGGCGAAAAAAGGGGCTAAAGATCGGACCCCCCCCCCCCCCCTGGGAAAAATACCTGGATCCGCGCTTGAGTAGGTAACATCGTCCTCCGTATTTTCAGAGGTGGAGCAAGTGCAAGCAAACATAGCTTAGAAACGAAACAAATATAATGTGTTTCATTATCTGCAGCTTTATTCTTTATGCTGAGGACGATGTACTCTCCAAAGCCGAGTTCTATATTGATTAAACCATCAAATATGACCTCTGCAGTTTTCGGTACGCCAACAGCCTATTTGGTCGTCATAATCTAATTATAGCACATCGTTTGAATTATCGAATCAAAATCAATCAGTTTTATCTTGCATGATCATTACGTATACATTACGTCGCTTCTATTTTTGGCTGAAGTCGGTAACATTTGAATTATCGAATCAAAATCATTCAGTTTGATCTTGTTTGATTACGTATGACGTCGCGCACGCTATTGGGGAACTTTTCAAAAAACGCTACCCTCTGCGATTCATAACTGAATTTTGCAAGAACCGTTTTCCTTCCTAAAACTTTGTTATATGTCAAAATAACCGCAAAACCATGATCTTTTTCAATGACATACTCTTGTCAGGTTGTTGGTTTGTATAAATTTGCTAGAAAGACTTTTTGTTCGAAAATTCGGCGAAAAAAACGCGTGTAACATGTAGATCTAACATAAATTTTCAACGGCGACGGATATTTATAAACAACTTTGCGATTAAGTAACGTCAAACACATTGAAAAGTATATTATATGACAGTGGAAATGCTGTAGAATATTTTGCCGAACGGAAATCAAATTTCGATGTCGATTACACAAATACGCCCAGTTTGTTCACCAAAAATCGCAGTGTAACAATTAGAATTACGTCGCAGAAAAAATGAAAATTTCGTTTGATATTTTGTGAATTAATGGCTGAAATGCAACAAAACTTGATACAGGAAATATTATTTTTCTCTATTTCTATAATATATACAAGAAAATTAGTTAACAAAATAAACGAAGCATTAATGATATAAAATGCGTGTGGACAGAAATTGTTTCAGGTCGTTGAAAACTCTACTTTTATACCCTTTAGAGTTTAAAAAATACCGGTTCCCTTATTCATACAACAATTTAATTTCAATATGGAAATATTATTTTTTTCTTGTTTGTCATATCAAAATTTCAACGCAAAATAATAAAACGTAAAAAAGATGTTCAAATTTGTTCGTGTGGACAGAAATTTTATAAACGTAAACTTTTTTTCATTGGCGTAGCCTTAAAAGTATCTATTTGGCGCATTTTAAGACGAAAATAAAACGAATCAAAGTGGCGTTTAAGCTTAAAAGTGCAAAAGACAGAAATAGTGGAGATTTCCTTAAAACATGGTCTTGTCTTTTTAAATCACATTAGTTTGTAAAGAGAGTAAGTATTAAAAGCACAACACAACCGTCTACGTAAAAACTTCAACGTTCCGCAATGATTAGAATAATGACGTTCGCTAGTTTGACGTTACATTTAGTTCCCCAATACCACGCGCGACGTCGTATACATTACGTCGTTTCTATTTTTGGCGGAAGCTGGTAATTTGAAGCGTCAGCCAATCATTTCTTGTATCAGAAATTTCGATTGTTTATGAGTATATTGGCGACGATTGGATACCGAAATCCCGCCAAGGCCCCGAGATTAGACGTAAACGACCCCGCGAGAACAGAGCTCATTCTATCGAAATGGAATGTAGGGAGAATGCGCTCTGTTCGTAAGAGAGTAAGGACGATGTGGTCTGCCATCATCCCCTCAGAATGATTGTTCGTTGCTTTTACATACATGGTGTTTCCTAATATCTGTTACCATTACAAGTAATTATAAATCATTGATTTTCAATGCATGTTTCTAAAGGTAACATAATGAAGTTTTGTGTCGCGCAAAAATTTAAGGAAAATAATGACGTCAAGACGTCTTGTAGACGTCGTTAAGTTTGGACTAGGTTCTTCAGGGATAAGAGCAGCATGTGGAAATTCAGAGTATGCATTATTGTGTGGTGCATTGCATTGTATAGGGCCAAAAAGAAAGAAATTTTAGCGCTGGAACCAAGTGTTTCACTAGCTATCAAGGTCAAATTTCTCATAAGTCTTACAATAGATATAAAGTGCGGGTAGGGTAATCATATACGTACTTGATTTAGAAGGACCAAATTAACTTTATCTGAAATTTCCATGGACAGAAATAATCTAGCTATGCAGGTTGACAATTCCATACGATATTTCTGGAATGCATTTTTACATATTTCCATGTCCGACAATCTAGCACGCGGGTCCCATTAACATGAAAACTTCAAGTGATTACAATATTTATATCGTCGTTTTTTTCATCGAAAACCTTGTAACTGCAGCTTTAAAAAAGCTGCAGTTACGAGGTTTTCAAAGAAAAGCGACGATAGTGTAAGTTTGTTTCTTTAATAGTTTTAGAACTAGCTCAAATTCCCGGATGTGAAAAGTTACGGAAGAACATTGATGATGTCACAATTCATTGTAAAGGGGAAACCGAAATTTTTAGACGGCAGTCGGACGGACAAATAACAAGTAAGAACAATATCGTTAAATCTTGTACTACAAATAACCAGAGGCGCGTTCTTTAGAGCGAGATTTCTTGAGATATCACGAGATATCTTAAGATTTTCAGGCTAAAGCGTTCTTTAGAGCAAGATTTTAAGACGCTAAATAGGAGAGGCCATTACCCTATACTTCGTGCGGAACCCCTCGGTTAACTCTGAAGAAACAATAAGGAAGAGAGAATTGTTCCGACTGCTCCATGACGTCAATTGTATGAACTATGGAGCATTTGGAACACCTCGGTCAGAACCTGGTTCTTAAAAACGCTTTATCTAAACATCTTAAGAATTCTTTAAAAAAGCTCGCTCTAAGAACGCGCCTCCGGTCCTAATGGCTTTACGTGATGAATCGTTTTGAAAAGCCAATGTCCCATCTTATCTATAGCTCTGCCAGTGGATGTGCCAACGTGGATAGGCCTATCATTTAATAAAAAGGCTGGAACACGTAATAAGCAATTTCTTATTTTCCATCAAAAGTTTCCACAACGGCCAGTTTCAATGAATTGTTTTGAAAAAGGGTTCGTTAGGTCGGTATTGTTTTAAATCAATCAGAAAGCGTACATTGTTGATTCGCTAAATTGACCCCAGAGATCTAAATATTCCACTTGGTTGACAAATAGGTTTATTTAAAATTCTATCTCGTATTTTTTAAATGATTTTTATTGAATTTAGCAAGGCAATTGAGCCAGTTACCCTTTCCCAAACAAGGCCCCGTGCTGACGACTCGGGCAGAAAAATGCTGTATGAAACATGCTCTTGAGGAGAGAAATGTTTAAATTTTAAAGCCTCCCTTTAAGCCGGTCGTATGTGCTCCTGAGACTCACGAACAAAATCTCCGAAGACACACGATTTATAAGGACGCCCGATAGGTTGTAAGAGAGTAACCAGTCTAACAAGTACCTGCTTCCCAATCAATGGGTGCGTTCAGGGTTCTCCCATCGGTAACCGAGTGTATTTACCGTCGGCTACCGATGGTACCATCGGTGGCCGATGGCACCGTCGGTAACCAACGAACTCTGAACGAAAATTGCACCGATCGGTAAAAAAAGGCGGATAATCAATTACCAAGAGCGTATTCTCCCCGCAGAGTGATCGTTCGTTTTCAAAAACTATGAATAAAAAGATATTTTCAGAAATAAATGGCTAAATAAAATAACTGTAGCTTCAACTATTACAATAAATTCTATCAAGAACGGTTAGAATGCTATTTGCTTGCTATTGAAGAAAATATATGATTAGGATCGCCGTACTTGGATTGTTATCCGCCATCTTACTGTAATGAAAACGAGGCTACCGATGCTACCCGACTTGTCTACTCTCGGGACAATTGGTTACCAACAAAATATCCATCGGTATGCCGACGGTTACCGATGGCTACCGATGGTTACCAACGGCACCGATGGCTACCGATGGGAGAACCCTGAACGCACCCAATATTTACCAGTCTAGACCTACATTTCCACATATTTTTTTTAATTTGGCAGTTTGAATTTCCGTGTCAGCATTTAATTACAGAAGAGATTGACACGGCGTCGGAATCGTTCGTGTGACGTCGTTGACATTCGTTACGTAGCTTATCCGAACCTATTCGGGCGACGTCGTAAACATTCGGCGGTGGTACGTGCCACCGCCAAATGTTTACGACATCGCCCGAATAATTCCGACGTCGATTGAATCGCATTAGGGTGGACTACCTTTAATTGGAAATTGGCTGACCTACTATCTTGTCGCTTTTTAAAGGGTTATCTTAGCCCTAGAAGAAATTGTCCATAGACTTATTGATCGATAGTATAATTATTATGTTGACAAAAATCAAATCCCCTTTCCCTTTATGACTTTTAGTAGTCATACTTTAGCTCAAACGATCTCTGAAAAAACGGGGCATTGTTGCACTTGAGACCGATGTGAATTCCGAGTAATCCCTAGGATGCACAGAGTCGAACTCTTCTCTCTTTCCATCAGCATTTTATGAATTTGCCATTTCTATATATCGTCGCTTTTCCCCGAAAACCTCGTAACTGCGTCTTTTTTATGCTGCAGTTATGAGATTTTCGAAGAAAAACGGCGATATATGAAAAAGCGTATAAACTTTAATATGTCCAACCTTTATATATATTGCGGGAATTTCTCAGTCTGGTTAGAATGCGGTATTGACTTGCAGTTAGTTAACACTAGATTTATTTCGATTACAGGATTTCTCCAATCACGTAAATTATCCTTCTGTAAATTCGTGTGATTCATTTTGTAATTACAAAGGACCTCTACGGATAAGGCGAGAATTCTCCCTAAAAGGCTCAGCTCGATGGGTCAATTCTCAAAACTAACAAATTGAGAGACAAAATTAAGCTTTATGGTTAGGTAGACAATTAAAGGAAATAAACACCGATTTTTATGTCATTTTAAAAGATCTATAGGTGCAGATAACTGATTTTAGTACCCACCTAAATGGTTTCGTTTTCTTACACTACCGGTATTTAAAGAGGTAAAATGAAGATTCTTTTATTTTTATTTGCAATTTATTTTCTACAGATACAGGGATAAATGGTGTTGACATCATATGGCAGCTTTGGTTTTGTCCGTATTGCGCATGCGCACCATTGAAACAACTTTAAACGCGCACTTTCCCGCCAAAAACCGAGGCATACCTACCTTCCCAAGGCTGGCTAACATCGTTCCCCCCCTTGACCCAGCTTCCCATTGACATATGTTGTGTAACTGGATCATAGGCTTCCTTGGTAAAAAGGATTTGCTGGGTCACGGGGGGGGGGACGTACTTTTACACTAAAAATAGTACTCATATACCATATGCCATAATTTTGGCGGGAAGATTTCGCCTTTAAACTCGTTTCAATGATGCGCATGCGCATAAAGGACGAATCGAAAAATGGTTTATGATTTCAACACCAATTGTCCTTACATTTACAGAAACTTTTTTGCTTATAAAACTAAAGAAAACTTAAATCTGGTTTAATGAATAACGGTGGGGTAAGAAAATGTAATTTTGGGGGTAGGTACAGAAACCAAGAGTTATCTGTACCTGTCGAATCGTTTTGATCGTACAAAATCAGTTTTCATATGATTTAGATACATATCTAACAATACAGTTCGAAATAATAATCAATTTGCATGTTTTGAAAAATGCCTTTTCCATTTGAGCCTTTTAGGGAGATTTCTCGCCTTATCCGTAGAGGTCCTTTCATACGGGATGTACGAGATCTTTTAGATCACCCCTCGTATATCAATTTTAGGTCACGTGACGGTTTTTCGCGCGTTTACTGGTGACGGTACAGACGTGTACGAATCATGGATCAACAGACAAAACGTTACAATGGTGACGTCATGCGTAAACAACGTAACGTGTAACGGACGTCATTTTAGACACGTTCTGGTTGACGAGTTTGATTCAGCGGACGTTAAACAGGTAGTGTATCAATCAACCAATCGCAATTTTCAATTAGAAAATTGATTGATCAGTGATTGGTCAGTTAATCATTTATCATGTAGAATAAATTCATGAGCTCGAGATTAGGCTAGAGATACGAATTTACCACAATTTAGAAAACCCTGCACAAAAGGACGATTTCTTTATCTACATAAATTTTGTCCTCTGGTGCAGCGTTAAAATTTGACCACCCGAAGATTTTGCCGTTTGGGAAAAGGTTAAAAGGTGAGATCAGACAATTGTGTTCAAAGATGGGTTTGAAAACTGTTGAAAGCGGTGTAAAGCCTAACATTCTGTATGGATCTTGTTTTTCCGGCAAGGCGTAGGAATTTATTTGGTGAGCCGAAGGTCGGAGCCTTGCCGGAAAAACATGATTCATTTCAGGCAGTAACCTATTTTTCTATTTATCCTACCACATGATGTAATATGGATAAATAGACACGATAGATTAAAATCTACAGCTCTGAAACTACAGATCAGTTGGGTTTTTTTAACAAAAAACTCACAACTGCAGCTTTCTTTAAGCTTCAGTTACGAGAATTCTGTTTGAAAAGCGACATTTTCTATTTTCAAGGTGAGATATTCGCTGAAGAAGGGCGGCGAGGAAGCGGCCTTTATTCAGTTTGAAGGTCAAGGTCACGATTTGGAGAGTTGGTTCACCAATAATGGGATAATAAACTCGTCCTGGACGGAACTAACATCTATATCCGACTTTCTCTACTTTTCTATAAACGGGTATGTAGCCTATGTATACTGAACCTCATAAATAACGCACCACTTACATTTTTCACTCTATTGATTTTATTATCTTACTTTCAAAGTTTACAACCACAAACCGGACGAACATCAGTTTATTAGTTTCTGGTTAAAAACTTGTTTCGCTACCGCGCAAACGTGACTACCCTCTTCAGTGGAAATCACAAAATCAGTACTGCGTTTAACAGCTTTGCATCTAGCAATACAGTATGTGCATCGTAGACGCATGGAACTGATCACATTTTGGATTCTGGCCGTTGGCATGACACTCAACTCTCCCTGGATCACTTTGAACTTCAACGTGCGTACCTGCTTTGGGTTGCAGTTAGGACGTTTGGCGCACCCCTTCCCGGGCAGTCCAGCACAGTCCCAGTTTGTTGGAAACGTTCTCTAAGCAGGACAATAGTCTTGTGACTAAATCTCATCATGTGTGCAATATCCCATGCCATCATCATTACCTGTACATCCCAATAGTACGATTGCGTTCGTCAGTGAAAGGTCTTGGCATTGTTCAAAGCATCGAAAACTTCCGACAGATGAAATGCTTGGGCTTTTTCTTTCTTTCACCGACTGCATGTACCATATGAACCGATAAGTTGGTTTGTGCACGAGGTCAATACTGTGACACATGCCGAAAATCTGTTCATCAAGCTTGGACGGCTAACGTCACCGATGAATGTTTGTTCTGCTTAAGAGTGTGTTGTGCACATACCTACTGCCCGACGAATACTGAATAATACTATGTCAACAAAATGAATGATTTTGTTCAAAAATATAAAACAAGCAGGGTGGGGGTTCGATTACTGACACCTGTAATCGATTATTAATCAATTAAATATACATTGGTTAAAACATGTAATTGATTAATAATCGATTGCTCTAATTTTCACTTGTAATTGATTACAATCGATTACTTTTCACTAAAGTAATCATGATTACAGGATGATTACATTCGATTACTTACTTAACCTTTTCCAAACATGGCCTTGTTTTAACGTCTCTGACAGAAAATCATTTAGACAAAGAAGAAAAATGTTCATTATCAAAATTTTCTCCTTTTGCCTTTAAACTTACATCACTGCAAAATCTTTTCAGGAAATAACATGGAAGGTTGTATAATGATATAACAATGTTGTAAAACAATAGCTTTAACCCATTACCAAACAGCACATTTTTTAGGATGGTCCAAATTCAAAGATGGTGCAGATCGTGAGATGACGATTGCAAGTGAATGAAATTTTATATTTCTTGGTCCTTTTGGTTAGAAAACATTGTGGGACATGAAGACATTACTTGTCACTAGCAATTTCTTCATTTTCCACAATGTTTTCAAAAAGCCTTGTTCTTTTGGGGAGTCAAAAAGAGACAATGTGTGGGATTTGGCCATATCATAACTTACTTTACAAAATTATGTAGCAGGCTCATGAATATTACAGTATATTACTTTTACGTTTATTTAATCATGTTTAAACCTTCCCCAAACAGTGACTGTTGACGACCCATCTAGATACTATATAGAACATGAACATTTCTACATGAAACAGCATTAATTTTGCAATCTGCAAATTTCCTTTCAATTTAAAACAACCCAAAAACTTGTTGTTTGAGAAAGGGTGAATTCTATAATGATTACTGGATTTTATCATCATGACTTTTTGGAAAATTTAGTCACATACAGTCCCCTCATTGGGAAGGGGGTCAGCAAATTCGAAATGACCTATCTATCTATCTCTTTATACTGCAGCACCCTCTTCCGAGTATTAAGTGCAGTCGCGCTGTCTGTGCCAAGATAAAAGAAAGAAATCAGATAAAAAGTGTGTAGTGAAAATGATAAAAGATAAAAGCTTTTTGTTAGTGCAGAAGAGTGAAGTTAAAAGTGGGTTAAAAACAGCGTATTTTGTTTTAGGGTGTCACATGGTTGATCTTGCAGACTCCGTTTTTGAAGGAGTCAAGATCTTGGAGTATCACTAGTCCAGGAGGGAGTCTGTTCCAGATTACTATAGATGCTGGGTAAAAGGAGTTTTGGTAGTAGTTGGCTGTTGTGTGGATTTGTCTGAAGGAAAGGGAATGCATATGGCGGGTGTATCTCAGGGGTTTCTCAAAGTATGGCGGTGTTTGGATGGCAACAAGGCCATTGACTATCTTAAAGAACATTATCAGGCGGGCATCAATTCTTCTGTTTTCCAGTGATCTCCAACCAAGCTCACAGATAGTGTCGGACACGCTATCATAATAGGAGTATTTGCTCTTTACCCACCTGGCTGCTCGTCTTTGAACCATTTCAATTTTGTCCTTGTTGCATTTGGTGTGGGGGGACCAGACTGAGGAGGCATATTCAACCTGAGGACGTACTAGTGATTTATAGGCTAGATTTTTTACCTTTTCGTTCTTAGTTCGCACATTTCTTTTGACAAATCCGAGAGTTCTGTTCGCTTTGTTGCTAATCTCAGTGATGTGGTCATTCCAGCTGAGGTCCTTGGAGATAGTAACACCCAGATATTTAGCATTGTCTGTAGACTCAAGTACTTGGCCATGTAGAGAATACTGTGTGAGGATGGGTTTCTTTGATCTTGTGATATGGAGCACCTGGCATTTGCTCGGGTTAAACTCCATATCCCAAGATCGTTCCCATGTCTGCAGTGTATCTAGATCAGTCTGGAGGGTGTTACCATCTTCAAGGGAATCAAGTAGACGGCCGTGTCATCGGCAAAAAGTCTTACCTGGGACTGGATGTTTTGCGGCAGATCGTTGGTGTAGAGCAGGAAGAGGAGAGGCCCAAGGACAGATCCCTGAGGAACACCGGATGTCACAGGGACCTCCGATGAGCTCTCCCCCTCTAGCACCACAGCCTGGGTTCGACCAACCAGGAAGGCTCTGATCCACTTCAGGGTATTTCCAGTCACGCCATATTGGGCTAGCTTGTACAGAAGTTTTGCATGACTGACCTTGTCGAATGCCTTACTAAAGTCTAGCAAATGACAAAAATGTTGCCAAAGCAGGTCTTGTTTGAGAAAGGATCTATAATACATATCACCTATCATTAGCAGTACAAAATTTGGAGTTGTTGAATATGTTTTGTAGACTTATTGCAACTATAAGAGAATAACGAGTGTTTACTTTTGTCTTAACATTTTGAACATGGTGCATTTCAATTGATAAACACCATTATTTCTGAAAGCAATGTGAGATATTTCCTAAGATTTCTAGTTCTATGAAAATATTTTTTTTTACATTTCAACTTGATTCATATTTTTTTCTGCAAGTAATCGAAAGTAATCGAAAATGTAATAGATGATTACGCCAATTTTGAGGCCTGTAATTGATTAAATTACGATTACATGTAATCGAAAATGCCTTCGATTACTGATTACCATCGATTACTTGAGAAATTGTAATTGATTACAATCGATTACGATTACTGATTACAATTACCCCAACCATGAAAACAAGAAAAAAAATTCTGGGGTTCAGTATATTATGCCGGTATAATAATGTAATTATGTGATTATGTACAGTCGACATTCGTTCTGTAGAAGTCAGAGGGACCGTCAAAATATCTTGACAAATCCGGCGTTCGACTGATCCGATTTTGTTCAGTTTTGATTAAAATGATATTTGACCTTTTTGCTACCATTTAAGGACATTCCTAATTGAAATGATAGTAGGCAAAGAAATTGCGGCCGTTCGGATATAGCTGGACCATAGCATCCGAACAAAATAATGTAGTCTATGCCTATTTTTTTAATACTTTTTTTTGTACTTTACAAAAATTCAAAACAAGTTATCGCATATTTTGCTGTATACAGGGTCAACGAAATGAATCTCTTTACAGAATAACATATTATTCTAGAGCACATTATTTTTTATGACTTGGCTAAAAGCTTTCTATTTTCACGGTGAATAATTAAAATGAGACAAATGTACTACTCGCCTGGGAACATAGGTCCCGATAAATGACCTGGCAGAACACCCTTATTCAATAGCTATATAATATGCTCTGCCGGTTAATTTATACTCTCTCAAAACGTCGTTCAAACGTTCATAGTACACATGTACTAACGATTTCATTATAAAGAATCACAACGACATATCGTCGTTTTTCTGCAAAAACCTTAACCAAACATTTCTGTATAAATCACCACAAAATACCAATATGAGGATGATATGAGCTTTGTGTACACAAAAACATCAGATAAAGAGGTTGCAATTGTTATCTTAACAGAGTGGGTGGGGTAATATACTCCAAAATACAAGCAATTCTGACTATGAAAAATTCCTGTCTGCTTCACGCCTAATTTTGGAGTATATTACCCCACCCACTCTGCTGAATATGGACCTAGTTCGTAAATTTGAGACTGAAACCACCTTTACACTCTGCTAAGATAACAATTGCAACCTCTTTATCTGATGCTTTTGTGTACACAAGGCACATATCATCCTTATATTGGTATTTTATGGTGATTTATACAGAAATGTTTGGTTTAGAAACGAAATAGTACTTTTTATAATTTTTGGCATTTTTATCAAGAAATCAAGGGCAAGTAATCCAGAAAATACAAAAGACATTTTGAAAATTTTATAAAGAGTGACTCAAGGAACATTCCTGCAAAGTCTGGTTCAATTGGGCCCTATGGTTGATTTTTAAAGAATTTTCTTATGCTTTCTTTAAGCCGATAAGCCCCTTTCTCCCTGCCACAGCCACATTTTTTGACAAAATTAATCTAAAAAATTGTGAATAAATTTTGAGAAGAGTGACTCAAGGCACATTCCTGCCAAGTTTGGTTCAAATTGACCCAATGGTTGATTTTTAAAGAATTTTCTTATGATTTCTCTTAGTCTGATAAGCCCCGCCCTGCCACGCCCACATTTTTTGACGAATCAAAAATCCGCGAACAAGTTTTGAGAAGGGTCACCCAAGGAACATTCCTGCCAAGTTTGGTAAAAATTGGCCCATTGATATAGGAGGAGAAGATGTTTAAAGAAATTGTGAACGGACGGACGGACAGACGGACGGACGGACGGACGGACTGACGGACGGACGACGGACAAAAAGCGACCACAATAGCTCACCTTGAGCACTTCGTGCTCAGGTGAGCTAAAAAGCTTACCAGAATCGAGACTATTCTGTCGGTAGCCATCGATCCCATGATGCACAATTTCCACCATGTATACTTTATATGCATTTTGCTACGAGTAAATGGGTCCTCATCTAAAGTAAGGTAATATAAGTATTGATTCTGGTCAGTCCCAGTCTGATTATTTATTTATTTTAAAGAACTGGTAGCGGTAGGCGGTTTTTCATCTGTGAACTTTTCAACACGTGCGAGGGGGATCTTGTTGTCACCATGGCAACCACAAATACTCCCCACAATTGTGACTGGGATCAGCTTACAGATGCGCCACAAATATCTTTTTGTGATACAAAAGGTCCATGTGAAGCGCCAAGTAAGACTTGGAGTGGTACATCCCCTTTTGAGATTCACGCGACGTCGGAATTATTCGCGCGACGTTGTAAACATTCGGCGATGGAAAGGTCCATCGCCGAATGTTTTCGACGTCGCCCGAATAGGTTCGGAAACGTAACGAATGTCCAGCGAAAAATTCTGACGTCGTGTGACTCTTTTTAGGGATGTACTACCTTAACTTAACCCTCTTTAAATAACAAGTTAAGACTGTCCCAATCTGCTAATTAATGCCTTTTCATTATTTTCTCTCTATGCTTAGGTTTCCGAAGCCAGTTCGATCAATGAGATTTCCTCTTTTTCAAAGCGACATTTTAAATTGGTCGAAATTCAAATTTGAATATTATTCTAACGAGCAGATAGTTGTCTGTTTTGCCGTTTGGTGTTTAGAAAGTGTAAAATCTTGTATCTTTTTTTTTTCAGAAATAAAGGTTGCTGATTCTATGGAGATTGTATGGTACTTTTAGACATGAGGAAATGTTATGATAATTGTCATATTCAACCAAACAATGGGTTGATTTTGGTGCAGTGGTAACGCGCTGGACTTTAAACACGGGAATTGCTGTTTCGGTCAACCACTACTCTAGTCTTTTCGATGAGACTTTAAACCGAGGTCCCGTCTCCATATGACCTTAGCTATTGCACGGTGGGGATTGTGCATGCTGGGATGGATAACGAATACGGACAAAAATAATCTCGAATCTTGTCAAATATTTTGCAATAACTCCTTTATTCCTTTGTCGATTTTCAAAAGGTCTGTTGCATGTACCCCGCATTGAAAATCTCTTTCCTCGGATACATGGATTGTTTGTGGTATCCTTTTAATTTTTCCAAAAATTGATCCCAACTGACCAGAAAACGAAATGATAACGACTACGGAAAAATAAGCCACGCCTCATGTAGGAAATAGTGCAATAATTTTCTTATTTCTGTGTCAATTTTCAAGCGGTTTGTTGCATGTATCCCGCCTTACTTAGCGCTTTCCTCAGGTGTATTACTTATTTGAAAACTCCCCATATTTTCCCCAAACATTGATCCCAACTGACCTGAAAAACGATCAGATTTTTTGTCGTTTTTCTGGTCGGTTGGGATCACTTTTCGCAAAAAGTACAAAATGTTTCGTTTAAAGCATACATCGAAGTGAAAGAGCGCAGTAAGGCGGGGTACATGCAACAAACCGTTTTTTTTAATTGACGCAGAAATAAGGTAGTTTTTGCAAAATGTCTTACCTGAAGCGAGGCAAATTTGTCCGTAGATTTACCCATCCCAGCATGCACAATCCCCACCGTGTATTGAGTGGGACGTAAACTCCATTCAATAAAACAATCAATCATTTCAACCAAACGGATCCTCTCCTTTTCCGTAACCTTATCTCCAAATATACTGAACCAAAAAAGAAACGTTTGACAAGTTTGAATTTAGATATCCCTTACGCACAAGTAAACTCGACTTTAATGTTGAATAGATATTTTAGGCTTTTATACGGGAATTAATTGGCCGATTTTGCAAAAAAAAATAAATAAAAGCTTCCAAATGACTTTGTATATAAGTCTGTACCAGTGAACAACTGGTTCATTCTTTGCGAATATTTCTTTTTTGGTTCAGTATATTTGAGAACCATCAAACAACAAAATGTATGTGGACGCCATGGTCAAGTGGTTGGACATGGACTTAGGGACCGAGGCGTCTTGGGTTCAAATTCCGTTGGTGATGTGGGAATATTTCTGAGCAAAAAGTGTTATTACACGTTGCTCCTACTTCACTCGTGTACAAAATAGGTGCACATTAAAAAGCTGTGGCTGCCAGAGGCACCGACTTTAACCTTTTCCCAAACGACAAAAATTTTTTTTAGGCGGTCTAATTTGAAATATTGAGGCAAAAGTAGAAACTGCTGGTTATCAGCAGTTTCTTCTTTTGTCTCAATGTTTTCCCAAGCCAATTCTATTAGGGACGTCAAAACCAGGTCTTGTTTGGGAAAGGGTTAGAAGGCTGACTTGAAACTCAGTGATAGTGAAGTTAAAATTTGAACAGTCTTATTCTAGATATGGCGTTTGGGAAATGGCTTATCCATTCCCTATCTTAATTGTTATCTAAATGTTAATGTGCAATTATTGTTTGTTTTAGATAATATCTGAATAATTCATTTCCACTTATAATTTGTTTCAAACATTAGACAATTATTGTGACGCATCAAAATTAATGGAATCTTCTGAGATAAAGAAAATGAACCGAGACTTGGCAATTTAGTCCACTATGGATCTGAGTCGGTAATCACCCAGCTTTCTTAACCCATTACCAAACGGCAAAATTTTGGACTGTTCCAAATTCAAAGATGATGCAGACGACTCATGTGTCTTTCTAGGTAAAAAAGATTGTGGGAAGCAATTTCCTCATTTTCCATAATGTTTTTACAATCATTTTATTGTGAGTGAGTCAAAAAGTGAGTCATTGAGTGATAATGGATTAATTAATCGCAGCTGGTTGCTCCAATTGAAAACTGTGTTTGTACTGGTGCCAGAAATGCCAGGTAAATCTAGTTAGGTGCACCACCTGCCTTCATATGACTGGAAAATTTCAAAATTCTAAACCATACAAAATGCTTATGTGTAAATGTAACACAGTTTACGAATTACTGGCACTTTTCAAATTTCGCCCTGGCTCTGTATTTCATTCTCAGTTCGTAAACCTTAACACATTATAAGTCATCATTTGGGCTTGGACCCACCCAACCAATCAAGCCGTAGTTACGAGATTTTATAACAACATCTACG
This sequence comes from Fragum sueziense, assembly GCA_963680895.1. Classification (NCBI taxonomy): domain Eukaryota; kingdom Metazoa; phylum Mollusca; class Bivalvia; order Cardiida; family Cardiidae; genus Fragum; species Fragum sueziense. The sequence continues at coordinate 2,088,578 of OY804609.1, forward strand.
AAACTATTGTTTGTCCGAAATTACGACACGCTTAATTGGATAAAATCGTTCCCAATTGCAAGCTACACACACAATACCGGATAGAAAATTGTTTAATTTTGACCCTAAGCATCTTACAACAAATTTAGAACAAAAAATCAAAATATTTTTAAATTATGTTTACAGATCTACTGGTCTAAGACACTGGGAATTTTAAAATTGACTATTAATTTAGGGTTTGGCAAGTCTCCTTTTTCACGGTGGATAATCACGTGATGCAATGATTACCGAATATCTTCAATAACTTTTTTTTAATACGGGACCGATTTGAATTCGGTTTGAAGCAGAGAATGTGGACAGACGTCACGCATTAGATGGACGTGGTTGATTTTTGAAAAATCAACAGATAAAAAAGTTATTAAAGATAAACCAAAATTTTGGTTTATCTTCAATAACTTTTTTATCAGCTGTTTTATTAAAAATCTACCATGTCCATGTTATTCCTGACATTTTTCCGCATTCCCTGCTTCAAACCGAATTCAAATTGGTCAAGTGTTGACAAAGTTATTGAAGATTATCGGAAATTCTAAGTCACGTGATTATACGAGGGATGATCCAAAAGTAATGTCACAAACCTTGTTTTCGGTGATTTTATGAACGTATCCTCATGCAACTTTAGATGCCGAAAGATTAACATTCGTTCAATACATGCAAGAATTTTCATAAAGTTTTGTGTAAAATTACAAAAATAAACTACATTTTTACATAGCGCATCGGTGTCCAGCGCCGCACAACACACGACGTCATTGACGTCATTCTACTCCTACTCAAAATATCACCCTCTGTGTTTAAGTAATGCAACATTCGTGGCGGTCGACCCGCTTCATAAATGCATTTTAAACATCTCGTTCAGCAATTCTTTGAATGCATTCCTTGAATCAATTTGTTCTCAGTTGGTTTAGGTCGACATGATAAATTCTTCTTAAATTCAGCTTAAGATGCGGAAATAGCGCAAAGTAACATGGACGTTGGCGTTACTCCCCAGCTCCGCATGTCTTCCGGCTCGTTTTGATCTTCAAACGACTCATATTCACTCTCAAAAAAGCTTGCACTAACGGTAGACGTCTCTATCGTGAAATGTCCGTTCTTTTAGGTTGAATTTATTGTTTCTGTTGCTTCAACCGGCTATTTTGCAAGCATTTAGCAAAAGTTAAGAATTGCACGTTGCGGGCATTTATCCGATTCTGCCATTATCCCGAATGCGATTGATGAATTCAATAAGACTTATTTGGTATTTTAACGCACCGATTTTATTGAAACGTTCTAAAATTGCTTAGAAATATCATGACGCGGCGGCATTTAAATATCAGCTTAATTGTCTTGATTTTTCTTTTATATAATGAGAGAACATAAAATAATATTAATCTTCAAAAGAATAGTCTAGGGCGTGCGGCGCACATGCACGACATGGATTCTTTTTGGCTTTTTATTTTCTCGGATATATAAACACTATTCAAATAATTCAGAAAAGCATGTTTCCAATAGGATAAGCTTGAATGATAAGTCTTTATTTGTACAAGAATACGTCGAATAACCAAACTATAGACACGGTGACATTACTTTTGGATCATCCCTCGTAAACCGTGTTTTTTGACATGGATTTGTTCACAATAGTCTTTATCTCACAATACGTAATTTGTTATTAAATTTTGAATGCTTAACCCATTCCAACATAATGCCTGTCATCCACCATTGTTTTGATAATCGTTAATCTATGTGGGCAAGCAGCGTGAGGCTCGGTTAGGATGTTGATGCAGTGCTGGTATGAGAAACGATGGGAATCCGTGGTTAGGTGCTCCAGTCGCCTTGATATGACCATAGCCGTTGAAAACGGCGTAAATCCCCAATAAACCAAATCAAACCCACACAACGATTCATTAACCTGCAAACCGTTAATAAAAACGGCCATTTGACAGTCTTTAAAGCAAATAATTAACGAGATAAGATTATCATTATTGAGTGCCGGAATTTTACATTATAATTCAGTTTCAATCAACACATTGGTAATTGCGTAACTGTACAATATCAGAAAATCTTCAGTAACTCTGTTGATACCTTTCCAATTTGAAATCGACTTAAAGCAGAGAAGGAATGAAATTTCAAGTAATTAGTTACATAATATGGTAGATTTTTTTAAGAATTAGAAGATTTAAAAGTTATTGGCGACCAACCAGTTTTTTTTGAAAAGCAACGTTGTATTATATTGTAAGTGATCAATATGGAGACTAACATATTGCTGGCTGAATTAATGCTAACACTAACGACGCTTGTCCATGGAGAGTCTTTTTATATTTCCTATTTTAACAGGCGTAGACCGACCGATTCCATTTTTGTGATTAAGTATGGCTTATCGTACAGGGAGTGTTTTAATTTGTGCGTCCGTGTGCGTCTATGCCGTGCAATGGATTATAGCCGCAGGTTTCAGCAATGCCGCCTCTCCAGTAATCATGAAAATGTGGAGTCCAAACCATTCCAGCAACCTGGTAGCATTATAACCTGGAGAGTAAGTCTGAAACTTGAGTTTCTGCCAAATTTTTGTTTGATTTTTGAATACCTGTCTCCTCAATTTTAATCGCTAAAACAACTACATTGTCGTCGGTTTTCAACAAAAACATACAGTTACGACATTTTTGTTGAAAGGCTGCGATATTGTCCTTTTCGATCGCAATTCTATACCAACCGTGTGCAGAAGTACAAGTCTTATCGCCAGAATCTATATCACAACTCTGAACATCTCAGTTTTTTGCCAATTTGCCCAAATTTAGGGGTGGAGTATGTCCCTTCAATGATCACCGTCTTGTGACTAAATCATAACAGGTATATAAGTTTACGCAAAATCTTTATCTAGAGCATACATGCACATCGTACAGTTAATTATGATATGGTTATTTAAGGTAGAATACCCGTAATATAGTCATTTTGAGATTCATAAAACATCGATTCTTTCGAACGGCGTCGTTACGAATTCAAACCTATTCGGGCGCGGTCGTAAACATTTGGCTTTGGAAGTACCACTACCGAACGTTTTCGACGTCGCCCGAATAATACTGACGTCGCGCGAATCTCATTAGGGGTAGACTACCTTAAATTTAGCAGGTGTCCCATACCTAAAAGATCAAATCCAACGCATGCAAAATTGTATCGGACAAAAAAAGTGTTTCCCTTCTTAACATGGATAAAGGGTGTAAGCATATTTATTATGGTCGGACTTTACTACCGCTGCTTTTCAACGAAAACCTCGTAACTGCAGCTTAAAACAAGCTGCAGTTACGATTTTTCGTTGAAAAGCGACGTATCTTCTCGTCTGTTTTCAGCCACGTGGTTCCGGCGCCAACCAAGATTCAGGTATATCTAGTTTTTCTTTCTGTCTGACATGTTCGTTCGTCTGTCTGTGTGTTTGTCTGTCTGTCTGCATTTCTCTTTCCGTGTCTGTGCTTGTCCGACTGTTAGTCTATGCGATAGATGCAAAATATGGACACATTTGCCAAGTTTACGATCACACCATAAACTTTTGTACATAATGTAGGCAAGGTTTTCCCTGGCGCACAAAACTGTGCGTTTGGCGCAGTTTTATCTTGAATGACCCCCTGAAAATCATCAGCTTGTACATGAAGAAACAATGTTACAATAGGCACGACCCGCTAATTTGAAGACCAGTGGGACATAATGACCCCCTCTAGAAAAAATGAAGTTAAAACCCTGTGTAGGTAACATAGTCCTCAGTATTTTCAGAGATGGAGCAAGTGCAAGCAAACAGCTTACATGGTGGATAATCACGTGATACAATATTTTCAGAAAATCTTCAATAACTTTGTTAATACTGGACCGATTTGAATTCGGTTTGAAGCAGATAATGTGGACAGACATCACGCATTAGATGGACGTGGTTGATTTTTGAAAAATCAACTGATAAAAAAGTAATTGATCATAAACCAAAATTTATCTCCAATAATTTTTTATCAACACGTCCAGCTTATTCCTGGCATTTTCCAATCTTATCTGCTTCAAACAGAATTCGAATTGGTCAAGTATTAAAAACAGATATTGAAGATTATCGGAAATTCTGAGTCACGTGATATATACCGTGGCTTAGAAACGAAACAAATTTAAGGTTTACGAACTGAGAATGAAAACACCACTTTCTAGCCATACGACACGCATCTAATTACACACACTTGTAAATACACTTCACATAAGTTGATTCACTATGCCGGATTTAAAGATTATGATTCAAGAAGAAAATTATTTACAAATATTATTTTACTCTATATTCATATGCAAGGGAGGTAATTTTGAACCTTTTTGTCAAATATTTTCATAAGCATGCATTGATTCAAAATTCTACAGCATACAAAATGCTTATGTTTGTATTTGGAATGGAAATGTAACACAGTTTAGGAATTACTGGCATTTTTCAAATTTCGCCTCTGGCTCTGCATTTCATTCTCAGTTCGTAAACCTTAATGTGTTTCAATATCTGCAGTTTTAGTCTTTATGCTGAGGACGATATCGTCTACCATCCTCCCATCAAAGTGATCGTTCGTTGCTCTTACATACAGGGTGTTTTATTATATCTGTTACCATTACAAGCAATTATAAATCATTGATTTTAAATACAATATAGTCAATTTATACATGTTTCTAAAGGTAACATAATGAAGTTTTGTGTCGCGCAAAAATTTAAGGAAAATATTGACGTCAAGACGTCTTTTAGACGTCGTTAAAGGACTATTTTTCAAAACGGTCTGCCCATTGACGCACGCACAGAAGTCTTTAAACTGCTCGATCATATTTTCTGTCGTCCGCCCGTCTGTCATTTTGTCCGAAAACTTAAAGGAGCACATGCTAGGTTCTTCAGGGATAAGAGCAGCATGTGGAAATACTGAGTATGCATTATTGTGTGGTGCATTGCATTGTATAGGGCCAAAAAGAAAGACATTTTAGCGCTGGAACCAAGTTTTTCACTATATGATATTTTTGGAATAAATCTTAAATACATATTTCCATGTCCTACAACCTAGCCTATTGCTCCCTTTAACATGAAAACATTTTGAAGTGATTAGTTAATATATTGCCGCTTTTTTTCATCGAAAATCTCGTAACTGCAGCTTAAAAGCTGCAGTTATGAGGTTTTCAAAGAAAAGCGACGACATTTAAGGGGGAATGCTCCAGTTTCCTAATTTTTCCCCCAATAATAGAATTTATTCACATTTTGTATGTTGAAATTACATGTTATTACCAATTGAAAAATAAAATAAAAATGGGTGGTCAGCGATCTTGTTTGAATTTTATGGGCATTCGTATCACATACCCCTACAGTGAAAAAATGCACAATTTCTTGCACCTGTCCAAGGTCACTAAAATGCTAATAAAATGCTGTATATTCATTGTTTAGTCCCGAAAATGGATTTAAAGTAACGTCTTACATTTAATAAGAACAGAAACCCCAAAATATGTGCTATTATAAACGCGTAAATGTATAAAACAGCATGCTCAAGTGTTCGGTTAGATCAACAAAGCTGGGGTATTTTATGTCAAAATTTGCATATTTTTGGAAATATTTCAAGTTCTACATAATAGAATTTGATCAAACTCCCTCATTGTATTAAGCAACATGTCCTGGTAATAATTCAAAAAGAAAATGCATAGGTCAGCGCACTTATTAATGAATTACAGCAATTTTTATCAGGTACACATGAATAAAATGACGCAAAACAGTGGTAACTGCATACATACTTACGACTGTTTTGCTCTAAATAATCGATTTTCATCTTGAGGAAAGCAGTTTCGAATAAAAATAAACTTTTACCATCGGAAATGGTAAATTATAATGATGTGTTATATTATTGAAAATATGGTAGCGAAACATATTGGTACGAAACATTTAATTTACTACAGTAATGACCGAGTATTCCGAAAAACTGGAGCATTCCCCCTTAAGTTTGTTTCTTTAATAGTTTTAGATCTAGCTCAAATTCCTGGATGTGAGAATTTTAAGAAGAACATTGATGATGTCACAATTCACTGTAAAGGGAAGACCAAAATATTTACACAACGGTCGGACGGACAAATAACAAGTAAGAACAATATCGTTGAATCTTGTACTACAAATAACCAGAGACGTGTTCTTTAGAGCGATATTTCTTGAGATATCTTGAGACATCTTAAGATTTTTTAGATAAAGCGTTTATAAGGCCGAGATTCTGACCGAGGTGTTCCGAATACTCCATACTTCATACAGATGGCGTCGTGATGACGTCATTTGTATGAAGTATTGAGCATTACCATGGTACCATGGAGCAGTCGGAACAATTCGGTCAATATTCTCTCTTATAAATATATTGTTTCTACAGAGTTACCCGAGGAGTACCGCACGAAGTATAGGGTAATGGCCATTTGGAACACCACAGACAATTCTGTCGAATCATACCTTGGATGCATGTCGTGGATCTACTTTCAGATTATGAATAGAATAGAATAGAACAACAACAGAAAACGCTTGTTCGTAACTAATGTCAACAATAAAGCGACAATGATACTGAAATGTATTGCAAGCAGTTGCAGTGTCCCCTCTTTTTATAATGATTTCACCCTGCAAGTCCCGCAAGTTGCCATGATTGTTCGTTTGGAATGACTACTTTGAAAACTACTTTATGAAGCGTAATAACTTCCGGCTAAGAAATGCGATTTTTTTTAGATTTCTTCATACACACACTTCCCGTTCGGATATCCTCGGATAATGTCGACCAAAGATCGAATCATCGACTCGGAAGTGTGTGTATGAAGAAATCTTGAAAAAAAATCGGATTTCTTAGCCGGAAGTAGTTACGCTTCATAAAGAAGTTTTCGAGGTCAACCAAATGCACAACCATGGCAACTTGCGGGACTTGCAGATTGTAATCATTCTAAAAAATGAAGACACTGGAACTGCAAAAAAGTATTTCGGTATCATTGTCGCGTCATTGTTGACATTAGTCACAGACGAACGTTTTGAATTGTTGTTCTATTCTATTCTATTCATAGTCTGAAAGTAGTTCTCCGAGATGCATCCAAGGTATGATTCGATAGAGTTGTCCTTGGTGATCCAATTGACCCACTTCCGAGTCGATGATTCGATCTTTGATCGACATTTTCCGAGGATATCCGAACGGGGTAATGGCGCCTCCCATTGAGCGTCTTAAATTCTTGTTTTAAAGAACGCTATATCCTAAAACATCTTAAGAAATCTCAAGATATCTCAAGAAATCTTGCTCTAAAGAACGCTCCTCTTGTTCTAATGGTTTTACGCGATGAATCGCTTTGAAAAGCCAATGCCCCATCTGATCTATAGGTCTGCCAGTTTGACATTGGTAATCTATGTGTCAACTTGGACATGATTAAAGAAAAAAATGCTGGAACATGTAATAAGCAATTTCTTATTTTAGATCAAAAGTTTCCACAACAGCAATTGTCTATGAATTGATTGAAAAGGGGTTAGGTCGGTAAATGTTTTTAAATCAATCAGAAAGCGTCCGTAGTTGATTCAAGAAATTGACCTAGATCTATATATTCCCCTTGGTTGGCAAATAGGTTTATTTAAATTCTATTTCATAAATTCTAAAATGATTTTATTGAATTTAGCAAGGCATTAGAGCCAAACAATGTCCCGTGCTGACGACCCAGGCAAATGATGCTTTATGAAATATACGAGGAAATAAATGCTAGTAAACAGTCTTTACTACCTTTCCACCAATATACCCTATCTGCCACGCTAGACCTACACTATATATATTGTGCCCAATCTCGTTTTTGGCCAATTTCGAAATTGGGCAAATTCCTGCAGAACTCATTTGCCTAATTTCGAAACTAGGCGAAATAGCTAATTTATAATTATTTGGGCACAACATATATACGTTTTCTATACTTGTAATATGCATTTCCTCGTCAACATTCAACCCTTTCCCAAACGACAAAATTCTAGGGTGGTCTAATTGTAAAGCAGATGCAGACTACAAAATGTGGGATCGATCGAGATAGGATTTGTTTATATTATAGTACAGAATATATTGAGGCAAAACGAGAAAATGCTGGTCCAATTGTGCACGCCAGATAAGGTCTTGTTTTGGAAAGGGTTAAATTGGAAATTGGCCACTAACGTGCCTTTCTGGAAAGTGTTTGCTTCAGTCAAAGAGGAAATTGTCCGTAGACCACTTAACGTAATCATATTGATCTTACGTATATTATGTTGACAAAAACCAAATCCCTTTCCCTTAATGACTTTTGGTATTTTAGCTCAAATGATAACTGAAAAACAAACCGGGGCATTACTGCATTTAAGACCGATGCAAACTCCGATCTACTCTCCAAAGCCGAGGTCTATTGACCATCAAATATCATTCTATCGAAATGGAATGAAGAGATAATGTGCTCTGTTTTAAGAGAGTAACTCCGATCCAACTGTGCCTGTTGTTCCCAGAGCCTTCTCAATTTCTATCTGCATTTTATAGAATCTGCCCAATGGTTCGCCACTTCCATGTATATGATCAGTGAAGAAACTTTAATTTATACCCAATCTTTATAAAAAATTAGGAAATTTCTCTACAAACAGTCACGTGAATTATCCTTCTAGATAAAGCCGTGTGATTCATTCTTAAATATCATACGTGCTGCCCACGAACTTTTAGACCACCCCTCCTATTTCCATTTTCAGGCCACGTGATAGTTTTTCGCGCGTTTACTGGTGACGGTACAGACGTGTACGATTCATGGATAAACAGACACAACGTGACGATGTTGACGTCATGCGTAAATAACATTACGTGTAACGGACGTCATTTTAGACACGTTCTGGTGGACGAATTTGATTCAGTGGACGTTAAACAGGTATTGTATCAATCAACCAATCGCAATTTTCAATTAGAAAATTGATTGATCAGTGATTGGTCAGTTAATTATTTATCATGTAGAATAAATTCATGAGCTCGAGATTAGGCTAGAGATACGAATTTACCACAATTTAGAAAACCCTGCACAAAAGGACGATTTCTTTATCTACATAAATTTTGTCCTCTGGTGCAGCGTTAAAATTTGACCACCCGAAGATTTTGCCGTTTGGGAAAAGGTTAAAAGGTGAGATCAGACAATTGTGTTCAAAGATGGGTTTGAAAATTGTTGAAAGCGGTGTAAAGCCTAACATTCTATATGGATCATGTTTTTCCGGCAATGCGTAGGAATTTATTTGGTGAGCCGAAGGTCGGAGCCTTGCCGTAAAAACATGATCCATTTCAGGCAGTTACCTACTTTTTTTTTATTTATCCTACCACATGATGTAATATGGATAAATAGACACGATAGATTAAAATGTACAGCTCTGAGACTACAGATCAGTGGTTTTTTTTAAAAAACAAAAACCTCGCAACTGCAGCTTGTTTCAAGCTGCAATTACGAGGTTTTTGTTGGAAAGCAATTACATTTTTCATTTAAGGTAAGGTATTCGCTGAACAAGGACGGGCATGAAGTGGCCTTTATTCAGTTTGAAGGTCAAGGTCACGATCTAGAGAGCTGGTTCACCAATAGTGGTATAATAAACTCGTCCTGGACGGAACTAACATCTATATCTGACTTTCTTTACTTTTCTGTAAACGGGTATGTATGTATTATGAGCATTTTCTTCTTTTGACTCAAAAGGTTTTTCTATAAGGGATGTCAAAACCAGATCTTATTTGGGAAAGGATTAATCCGTGACCAAAAGACAGCTTTAACTTTTAGTGTGTTATGTTCCAAATTCAAAGCCACTGCAGACAACAAAATGGCTGTTGATAGAATGAATATATGCTTTTATCAAAAACCAGAAAGGGTATTAGCTGAGCCGGAGTTTGAACCCATGATTGCAGTTCGGAAGTACCGGGACTTTTACATTCGAACAAAACACACACACTCAATTTTTGCCATGTAAAATGATTCCATGTTATTCTAGCGCACCTTATTCATTTCTTTAATGACTTGGCTAAAAGCCTTCCATTTTCATGGTGAATTATTAAAATGAGACAAATGTACTACTACACGTAGTAGCAACCTTTAAAATAAAACCGAATACGTTCGGGAATAGGCCTACTTCATGTCGACGCTTTTAAACGAAAACCTAGTAGCTGCAGCTTAAAACAAGCTGCTGTTACGAGGTTTTTGTTGAAAATCTTTGATGAGCAATTTGCTATGAGTAAAATTTGTCTTAATCTCGTAAAGTACGATAAGTATCGATCCAGCCCTGCGTTCAGTAAGACAAAACGTTAGCTAACAGTTAACCGTTTCATTCGGAATACTCGGTCAATTCTGTCAAATTTGGGTCAAAGAAGTTGCGAATGTTGGTAACGTTAGCTAACAGTTTGTCTGCTGAACGCAGCCCAGGTCAGTCCAAGTATATTTATTTATCTTTAAGAACTGGTAGCGGTAGGCGGTTTTTCATCTGTGAACTTTTCAACACGTGCGAGGGGGATCTTGTTGTTACCATGGCAACCACAAATACTCCACACAAATGTGACTGGGATCGGCTGACAGATGCGCCACAAATATCATACTGTGAGTCAAAAGGTCCATGTGAAGCGCCAAGTAAGACTTAAGGTGGTCTATCCTTAATGAGATTCATGCGACGTCGGAATTATTCGGGCGACGTCGTAAACATTCGGCGATGGAAAGGTCCATCGACGAATGTTTTCGACGTCGCCCAAATAGGTTCGGAAACGTAACGAATGTCCAGCGAAAAATTCTGACGTCGTGTGACTCTTTTTAGGGATGTACTACCTTAACTTAACCCTCTTTAGATAACAAGTTAAGACTGTCCCAATCTGCTAATTAATGCCTTTTCATTATTTTCTCTCTATGGTTAGGCTTCTGAAGCCAGTTCGATCAATGAGATTTCCTCTTTTTCAAAGCGACATTTTAAATTGGTCGAAATTCAAATTTGAATATTATTCTAACGAGCAGATAGTTGTCTGTTTTGCCGTTTGGTGTTCCGTTTTCGAAAGTGTAAAATCTTGTATCTTTTTTCAGAAATAAAGGTTGCTGATTCTATGGAGATTGTATGGTATTTCTAGATCCGAGGAAAAGAATTAAGTAATGATAGTTTCTATATATTAAACCAATCAATCAGTGGATTTGGAGCAGTGGTAACGCGCTGGACTTAAAACCCAAGGGTTGCAGATTCAATCCCCTAACACTAGTCTTTAAGATGAGACATTAAACCTAGTTCCTGTCTCCAAATGACCTTAGCTGTTGAGTGAGACGTGAAACTCCATTCAATCAATCAGGTCAATCGAACAATTATTCTCCTTTGCCTTCACCTTATCTCCATAAATTTGAGAATCAACAAACTATTCGTATATGGATGACATGGTCTAGTAGTAGGACACGGGCGTTCTGAGTTCAAATCCCGTTGGTGATCTGGGAATATTTCTGAGCAAAAGAACTGTGGCGCCGAGTTTAAAAAGCTGACTTTAAACTCATTGATGGTGGGGTTAAAATTCCAACAGTCATGTTTTCTGGCGTTTGAGAAATAATAATCCATTCCATATCTTAATTGTTATCTAATTGATAATGTGCAACTAGATCTAAGATTTGTTTTAAATCATATTTTAATAATTCAAGGCCACAAAAAACTTAAGTACGTTCTCATGCTCAAATCTGAGCACCATGCTCAAATTGCACGAAATTCACGTGAACTTCATTCAAATACCCTTCAATATTGGAGAGTATCCCTTTGAAGTTGAGCGTGTTCTCATGAGAATATACTTAAGTTTTTTCAAGAAACCGGGCCTGGTTTTGACGTCTTTATTAGAAAGAGCTTGAGAAAACATTGAGACAAAAGAAGAAAAACAGCATTTGTAAACACGCCAGGGATTTTCTGGATGTGGTGGATATTTTAAACAGATCCTGATAAAAAGTTATTGTTGACCAAACAAAATTTTTGTTTGGTCATCAATAACTTTTTTATCAGGTACTGTTAAAAGGGGTCAACATGACGTAACAAATCCCTGACATTTCTTATATTATCTGCCCAAAATCAAATTCACATAAATATGTTGCATTTTAATACATGTATTAAAGTTTTTTCTACAATTATTATTGCGTGTTTTGTCACATGATTCCCCGCCATACAGCTAGTAATAGAGGAGTTAGCGCAGGCTGATAAAGATCCATGTTGGTATCAAACTCCATAATGTCCACTTTTCAAAACCAAATTTCAATAATTATTGTTATTTTTAAAGTGTTAAAGATGCAAATCTAAAATGCAAAGATTGTGTTGAAACAAGCTTTTAATAATTCATTGCTAATAATTACTTGGTTCAACCATTAGGTTAAAAGGAAGATTGTAACAGACTCGAAATACCAAAATCATAATTGATTAAATGGGGTTTCACACGATAACTGTGTCCATCTTTCAGTTATATTTCAAAGGCTTTTGCACCTAACCATGTATACCCTGTATATTTCAAGAGTACAAACACATTGCCTAATCAAAGCTAGCTGGGGCTAATTTAACATTTTTTATTCGTCTATTGGCGATAGACAAATGCATGTGCAGATTCTGACATTTTTCCCAGAGGGAGGCCATGTGTTCAAGAGGGGGGGGGGGGGCGACTGCATTGGCACACGAATAATTTATTTGAAAAATCACTTTGATAAGCCTTTACTAGAAATTCGAGAGGAGGTCTAGACCCATGGACTTCATCCCTGGATCTGTGCATGAAATGACTAAGTAAATTTCAAAGGTTATAGGACAAGCTGTGTTTTCAACAACACTTAATTATTAGAGATCAATATGGCCATCAATATTTTCTTCTTTTGTCTTATTCTTTCCCAATCATCTATAAGGGATGTATTGTCTTATTCTTTCCCAATCATCTATAAGGGATGTATTGTCTTATTCTTTCCCAAACATCTATAAGGGATGTTTGTCTTATTCTTTCCCAATCATAAGGGATGTATTGTCTTATTCTTTCCCAATCATCTATAAGGGATGTATTGTCTTATTCTTTCCCAATCATCTATAAGGGATGTATTGTCTTATTCTTTCCCAATCATCTATAAGGGATGTATTGTCTTATTCTTTCCCAATCATCTATAAGGGATGTATTGTCTTATTCTTTCCCAAACATCTATAAGGGATGTATTGTCTTGTTTGGTAAAGAGATCAACAACTTATGAGAAAAATTACAAGAATAGCTGGAGATGGTAGTTCTATTTTATTATTTTCTTCTTCATCATGAGAGTAAAAGCATCAAAAACACAGAACAACACAGTAAACCCAGTTACTGAAAGCAAAATAACAAATAATTCATGGATCCATGTTAGACTAACAAAATGTAGTTACAGATAATCAACAAGAGCTTCAAGGTGCGTCACATAAATGCCCGAAAGGGGCTTGTCAGTAAATTTAGCCAGTTTTTCTATACATGTACAAGGTTAGATAACTAAATTATCTTAATTTGAATAGCAGTAGTATATAATAAGAAAGAATTATTCACGACATTATCTTCTTTTGCTTCAATGTTTTCCAAAACATTTTGTATTAATTTAGAATGCTAAAATAAAACAAATATAAAATTTTGGAAAAATCTTTGGAAAGGAGTAAGATTAAAGATTAAAATTTTTAATTATCATAAAAAACAATTCAAAGATTCCATTTCCTTTTCAATAAATTTTAACTGAAAGATGTGAAACATAGATTTACAATAAATTGCAAAATAACTTCTACAATATCTATAAAAGCTGAATGTATATGTACAATATGATAAAATGGAACAGTAAATTGTAAATAAAAATGGCTTTGTACAATGAAATTAAACTGTAAAGTGAACTTTTTCTTCTTAAAAGATTTGTAAAGACAAATTAAAGGTTACAATGAAACGAGACTCATAGAAAATGCCTATAAATTGTTAAACTCTTTAACCATACATGTATTTATTTTCACATTAATTGGTACGAAAGCTAGAGGCTTATTTAACCCATTACTACACAGTGACTCTTTTTCGACTCCCCACAAGAAAATGGAAAACATTGTGGAAAATGAAGAAATTGCTTGTGACAAGCAATTTCTTCATTTACCACAATGTTTTTTACCCCAAAAGATGTCCAATTTAAAAATTTCATCATATTTGAAATATCATCTGCAACTTCTTTCCATTTGGACCAACCCAAAGTTTTGTCGTTTGGTAATGGGTTAATGCCCTCTTTGATGCTGCTTCCTGGGAGATACACCAGGGCCCCGTTTTACTAACTAACTTACGATCATATTTTTGTGTAAACTGTGTAACAAGGCATCTGATTGCACGAAAAATCGGATTAGGGCAATCAGGTTTGTTGTTACAAGTAATTACGCAAAAAATAATCGTACGTTCGTTATTAAAACGGGACACAGTACTCGCACGGAATAAGTGGTCAATGAGAAGCCAAGTGCAACCTCCGATATCAAGGATCAAACACGGAACTGTAGCCAACGATATACCTTTCAACCATGGACAGCACAAGACCTTGGTTTTTCCAAGACCAGAGTTTGATGTCCCTAACAGGGACAAGCTTGAGGAAACATTGAGGCATATGAGCACGCTGCATGTCATAAGCCATGTCAAAAGCCATTTTTTTCATTCTCCACAATGTTTATTTTCTCAGAGAGTCCTATTTTAAGAACTCTTTAACTTGAAAATTTCATTTGCAGTTTCTTCAAAGCATCAGTCTTATGTTTCATTACTGGTTAGCCCTTTCATAAAAAGTGTTTAAAATTCAGTATGACACAGTTAAATATAAAGTCCCTTTGTCCATGCAATAGGGCATAAAATGCATTCTCAAACTTTAAGTTGTAAAATGCATCTAAATAAAGTGCATAATGTCCTTTTCGTTCAAGAATATCTGACAACACCTTAGCTGATTCCCAAACAATTCCTTTCTTTTGCCAATCAAGAAGATTTGAAAAGAGAAATGTTTCTGTGAAACACAAATGCCCACAAAATGACCAATATTAAGTTTCTATACTTGGACATAAAAACATTTGAGAGAAAAGGAGAAATGCTGATTATCAGCATTGTGTCCTTTTCCCTCTGTTTTCCACATTATAATACATATAAATCATAAGTACATTGTATACCTATTTGGGCCAGACTAAAATTTCATCAAATGGGAAAGGCTTATCAAGCTGTTGTCAAGAGACTTTTGAACAAAATCGACAATTCCAACATTCGCCTAAAACATTACGACACTATATCACAAGACCAGTTTTATATCACCGTTGTTTAAACATCCAAGACCGTATCACTGTATATTTTCACTTCGCCCTGCGTGGTGAGAGCAGCGAGTGTCTTTTTTATTCTTAACGCTGTTAACCTAGCTGCAGCGTTGTGGTACCAGCATTCTTTCATTATTCTTGCCATAACTCGTAATGCCTGCAACAGAAAATTATAACACATACCAGAGAACAGATAAGGAGGCTTTATAATCTTGTTTGTCAATAGCAGCTTTTAGATAGGAAAAGTCCTACTCTATCACTGCCTTTTATCTGTGTTTGTATCTGACTACTTATGAATGTAATTGAACATCACACTCAATAGCCAAGGTTCATTAGAGATGATGTATTTCTAAAGACTTAAATGGTCAGGGAGCAAACCAGCCATCCCCAAGATAGACATCCAGATTACTACCGGTAGTTATACATTTGCACCGAATTAATTCAAAGCTATACTATAGGGTCCATTCCATATTTTGATGTTGCTACCATACTATGCATAACACTGTATGAATAAACAATAGTTAATGTTACCATCCTTTAATGACAGTTTTCTTTGCTGTGATAAAATACCCTCGAAACACACATTTTATGCAAGATAAATAATTACACTGTACCTCATGACTATGCCATCTATTGGGAATTTCTGGTCTCCGTTTCTCCACGCAGACAACTTTCCTCATTTCTTCCAGATATGGATCAATGGGGACCATGTTATAATATGGCTGTTGATAGTCTTCAAATATACCTAAAGAGATTATCAAAAATAACATACATGTTGTCACCTTTCAACTAAAACCTCGTAACTGCAGCTTGTTTTAAGCTGCAGTTGCAAGGTTTTTGTTGAAAAGCAGCCATGTATATGATTCACTGATGGTCCCAATTGAAAAGTGTATTATAAATAGCTAACAACTTTAGAGAGAATTGATACAAGTTTTCATTATGGACTTATCAGACTGGATCCCTGTAACATAATACTTCGCCTTATCAGTGTTGCTGTTCAAAATAAAATAAACTATTGATTAATTGATTAACCATCACCAAACAAACCCTGGTTTTGACGTAACTAACAGATAAAGCTTCGGAAAACATTATTATTTAGGCAAAAGAAGAAAATGCTGATAACCAGCATTTCTCCTTTTGCCAAAATATCGTCTGTGCTATCTTGTACACAAATACTATCTTTGTTCAATTCGTTTTGTTGTCTGTGGCAGCTTTCGAAAAGGAACAGCCTAAATTATTGACCATTTGGAAATGGTTAAACAAACAATCTTACCACCAACAGAGCACCTCCGTGCCACCTCCCACAACACCAGACCAAACGAGTACACATCGGCACGCTTGAACGACTCAAAATGGCTCATGTTGATCGTCTCCTCGAGCACCTCCGGGGCCATGTAACGTTTTGTTCCGACACGATTGTTGGGAGGTATATCTACAGAGTCTGTCGTAGAGTCATGGCGAACTGCCAGTCCTGCAATACAGACAAGATCATAAGATGAGTTTGTGAAACACCAACGTCCTTGTATTAGGATATCACATTTTATAAGTGTTTGGACATACACTTTCAATACTGGGGCATAAGAATCTCATTGTATAGTTGTTATTGTGAATTTGGCGTCTGTTTTAGTCTGTAAATATTGACCTGAACCCGACAAATATGCAATGAGTAATTTCGACAAGAAATAATCAATACTCGCCAGCAATCAAACACTGTCAAGCAGAGTTGATAGCTTCCACAAGCATTGTGACTTAGTTCTGCAAATGCTTCTCGTGTCAATATATGTCAGAGAATGTTTACTCGGCATCACAATTTCTCATTGCATATTCAACAGGTTCATGTCAATATTTATGGACTATAACTAAAGTTAATGTTTTTGATGAAGTAAAATATGGTCCCAAAGTGGTCAATGCAACTTTTTTATTTTTGAAAAAATCCACTGAATATATTATAGAGGACAAGAGAGAAATTGCTTGGCATGTCTACTATACTCAACCAAAAAGGAACATTTGCAAAGTTTGTGCCAGTTGTTCAATGGTAGCACTTAAATGTACACACATATGTACATGTAGTAGCTTTTAAAACTTGTTTTGATTTTGCAAAATAGGTCAGCTAATCAGAACATTCCACCATTCCACCACCGAATGTTTACAGCCACGCCCAAATAAGTTCGGATTTGTAAAGACGACACAGGAAAAAATCAGATGTTTTATGAATCTGAAAATGGCCGCATTACAGCTACTTAATCTCAGTAAAACTAGATAGACTTACCCAAGTCTGCTATACAACAAGCTCCGTTATTTTTCACCAGGATGTTTTTACTCTTTAAATCTCTATGGGCTATAGCAGGTTTACCTAGAAATACAAGACAAATAACGGAATTATAAGGATTTTATTAAACAGTCTTTGTCAAATCAGAACTTTACACAGTTTTCTCTCATAATTTTGAAAACATATCCAAAACCAAGCATGTTTGGAAAAATGTACTGTTTTCTTTCAAATTGGGAATTCTTTTCTTCTTGGCTTTAGACTAATATTCCATGTGTATTTACTTCCAACAGACAAGGGCAAGCAGAAAACATTGCCAAGTGTCAATGCATAGCTATAGCAATAGAAAGTCGATAGCCAACAACTTTTAACTGATTTTTTTGTGACTTTTTCAAATTATTTTGAAAAAATCTTTTTCTGGCTTTCAGAGCAGACCTGCTTTATGGAACTATTTAAAGCTACAATTTTGACCCTAACGCTTTGGTTTAAAATTTCATGTTTATCTTTGGACAGGAGATGTAAATCAGTATGCCCTGATTTTTTGACACATGGGCATAAAAATACTGATGTCATTAACCCCTTCAACCCTTTCCCAAACAAGACCTGATTTTGACGTCCCTAATAGAAAAGGCTTGGGAAAACATTGAGACAAAAGAAGAAACTGCTGATAACCAGCAGTTTCTCCTTTTGCCTCAATATTTTTTGTGCTTATTTATACACAAATTCTATCCTTATAATCATCCAAATTCTTGACTTCAGATTCTTTGAAATTGGACCACCCTAGGATTTTGCCGTTTGGGAAAGGGTTAATGTCAATGATTTCTTGCATTGGTAAGCTATATTCTCTAAAAGATTTCAATAAACAAAGTAAATGCAGACACAATACCCACTCACCTTGAGTACCCATAATTTCCATATGTAAATGTGCCAGACCTGACGATATTGACAGGGCCATTTTGATCATCCCCTGTGGACTGACCTGTGTATAATTAACTATTTTCTCCTTTTCTCTACTTGTATACCAAGGGCATATTAACATTGATATTAACCCGTTCCTAAACAAACACTGTGTTTGGGCTACTATTTGAGGGATGTAGTACCGAGACCATTGGGGGAAAGAAAGATGCTGAAAATCAGCACATTTCATTTCCCCAATGTAGTCGGAAACTCTTTGTAGGCGTATCGTTTAAGGCGCTAATTAATGCATTGACTATATTAAAATAACGACTATTAACGTCTACAGTGCCCTTTGTAATAGAGACAGCCTAAAATTTCGTGTTTAGGAATGGTTAATTTATGAAACATTTATATCATATAATGCTTGAATTTGTATTGTCTAAAATTGTTTATTATGTTAAATGTTTCCTTTGTATTTTGGGCCGGTGGCCTTATATACATGTATAATAAAATGTTCAATGTTCAATGTTCTTGTTGACTCACCTTGAGTACCCATAATTTCCATATGTAAATGAGCCAGTCCAGACGATATTGACAGGGCCATTTTAATCATCCCCTGTGGACTGACCCGTGTATAATTAACCATTTTCTCCTTTTCTCTACTTGTTTTCTTGACTCACCTTGAGTACCCATAATTTCCATATGTAAATGAGCCAGTCCTGACGATATTGACAGGGCCATTTTGATCATCCCCTGTGGACTGACCCGTGTATAATTAACTATTTTCTCCTTTTCTCTATATGTTTTCTTGTTGACTCACCTTGAGTACCCATAATTTCCATATGTAAATGTGCCAGTCCTGACGATATCGACAGGGCCATTTTGATCATCCCCTGCGGACTGACCCGAGTACGATTGAGGTAGTCGAACAGTGATCCCTGCTCGTGGTAGTCCGTCACCAACCACAGCTGGGTCCAGGTTCCATTGTCTGAAAAGGAGAAATTTCATTGTTGTCTATATTGTATATATAATGTAATCATCACATTCATTATATAATCCGTATCCCAAACAAATTTCAGAACTGCTCCAGTATGAAAGCCACTACTGACGACAAAATACAATATAGCAAAAAATATTGAGGCAAAAGGAGAAAATGCTGGTTATCGGCATTTTCTTCTTTTGCCTTAATGTTTTCCCAAACTTTTCCCAAATTTTTGGGTTGATCTAAAATGAGAAAAAGAAAATACAGGGCTTTATGGTTAAGCTGAGGTAGTCGAACAGTGAACCCTGCTCGTGGTAATCTGTCACCAACCATAGCTGGGTCCATGTTCCATTGTCTGAAAAGGAGAAATTTTGGTTGTTGTTTTAATTACTATAATGTGGGTACTTGAAACTCAATGATCATGAGAATTCAGCTAGTAGATACAGATTTTAAACAAAAACTTTTATGCCTCACTTACAACCGGTCGTACGTGCTCCTGCATGCAGTGTGCGTCTAAAACTAAGGCATAGTTGTGCAATGCACACATGTGCAACGTACGATTTTGGTGGACACAACAGCGCGCAGACTGCATGTAGCAAAGAATTGACTATACAATTCTTTAAGCCTCTCTTACAACCTGTCGAGCGTCTCTATAAATAATATGTTTTAAAAATCTCCGAAGACGCACGATTTATAAAGATGCACAACAGATTGTAAGAGAGGCTTTAACCTTGTTCAACAAATTATTGCCTGAATCACAGTTGAACTAAAGCTTTGTGAGAAAGATAAAATAGGCATAAGACGGATTTGTCAGTGAAAAGAATGCATTTATTTCAGGGTTTACATTGGAGACCCAATTGAGTGATCCAAATATTAACGGTCATATGTGAAATTTGAGATAACCAGGATTTGTATGGGGGAAAAGTTTAAATATAACGATTTGTTTGTTTATTGGGGTTTACGCCATTTTCAACTGCTAAGGTCAAATCGTGGCAGCTTGAGCACCTAACCATAGATTCCTCTTGTTTCTCATACCAGTACTAGAGTCTACCATTAACACCCTAACCGAGCCTCCAGCTGCTCACGCACATAAGTTCACGATATCAAACCATTAATGGGTGACATTTTGTCAGAAAGGGTATTTGCCGCAGCCGGGTATCGAACCCAGGACCTCTCTAGTGTGAGGCAGATGCGCTACCAACTGCACTATGGCCGCGGCCTTTAACCCTTTACCAAACGTCAAAATTTTGTGGTGGTCCAAATTGAAAGATCCTGCAGACGACAATTTCAAATGAATTGAATTTTTAATTTTTATGTCTTTTTGGAAGGAAAACATTGTGGGAAATGAAGAAATTGCTTGTCACAAGCAATTTCTTCATTTTCCACAATGTTTTCCATGACCATTATTTTGTGGGGAGTCCAAAAGAGTCACTGTGTGGTAATGGGTTAACTATAACAAACCCACCTTTATTATCAGCAGCTATAAACCCTAGAATATTTTCGTGTCGTAACATGATCGTCTGATACAGCTCTGCTTCTCTAAACCAGGATCGTTCTTCACGCGTCGAGAAGATTTTCACGGCAACACACTCGCCGCGCCATCTACCCAGCCACACCTCCCCGTAACGACCTTTACCGAGGATCTCACATAACTGGATCTGTCGAGCTATAGTCCTCTGTACAAGTAATGGCAAGCCTGAAAAGTTCAATTAATTCATCAACTCTTTCCCAAACAAGACCTGGTTTTGACATACAAAATAGAAAAGGATTTCGAAAACATTGAAGCAAAAGAAGAAAATGATGATGACCAGCATTTTCTCCTTTTGCCTCAAAATTTTCTATGCTATATTGTACACAAGTAATATCGTTGTCAACATCCAATTTGTCATTTGCAGTAGCTTTCAAATAGGAGAACCCTAATATTTTCTTGTTTGGGAAAGGGTTAATTTGTAGTGAGAGGTCTATCCAAAGCAAACGATTAGGGGTAATTATTTTCTTATCATTGAGTCCAACCCATTGTCGTTGGTACTCATTTGATTCATCTCCAGATGATTCAAATGAGACCTCACAACATAGGGGTTGATGGACAATAAATATAATGCATTTCAAAAAGCCAAAACCACCTCTTATCTCTGACTCTGCCTTTAAAGTTTAAACCTTCAATCAATTGAAATATATGGTAGATAAAATTATAGACAGTGACATGAAATGATTTTCTATTTGGTAATGCAGGATTCTCTGCTGAATAGTTTGAAGCTGGAGAGGCAATAAATAAGAATCGATTCACCTTGAAACGCATTGTGTTAATGCAAATAATTGTGAATAAAAACATAATGGGAAAAGAAGAAATTACTAAATTTGAGCAATTTCTTCTTTTCCCAATATGTTTTTTTATACACAATTATTATATTTACAATCATAAAAACACATTATTTATCATGACCTGAAATATCTCAAAATGCTACTATTTGGCGATAACTTTGAAGGAATTAAGCTGTGGAGCACTTTTGAAGCTGTAGGGGCATTACCATGATTTACATGAAGCTGTAGTGGGGCCGATACAGCTTAATGGGCTGGTAAGAACACTGCATGATAAAGCATATCAGCAAACTACTTTCTTTGCAACATTTTTTAAATCCTTATCCATAGGGGTCATCAAAAGAGGTTTCTATTTGGTTATGGGTTAACCCTTTCAAAAACAAAACCTGGTTTTGACATCCCTAACAGAACAAGATTGGGAACACATTGAGGCAAAAGAAGAAACTGCTGATAACCAGCAGTTTCTTCTTTTGCCTAAATATTTTCTACGCTATACTGTACACAAATTTGATCCTAATCTAGACCTATTTTATCATTTTCATTACTTTTTTAATTTGGTCACCCTTAAATTTTGTCCTTTGGTAATGGGTTGATCAATGCCACATTACCTGATCCAGATCCTGAGTAATCATTCATCATCTCTGTCAGGGTGTTCGACTGTCCGTCAGTCAGGAGGGGCGTGTCTATGTGAATCGGGTCAATAGGTCGTGGTGGGTTTTTCCCGCTCTTGTAACGATGGTACAGGATAAATACAGTCACAAATATGGCACATAGTACTACAAACGGACCTCCGGAAATGGCCACCAACTCTATAATGCCCAGCTGTGTCTTTGTAGAGTCTTCCTCTGAGAGAAAAGGAGAATTGATAGATGAATAATTAAAATGAAGCATTTGTGTATTAAAAGAGTATTCATTGAAATGTAAATTGCCCTTAGCACAGTGTCAACATTCTACATTAATTTGAATCATATTTTGATTTTGAATAGTATTTTGCAACAAGTAGAAAAGGAAACATTCATTTCTAAGCATTATTTTCTTCTTTCCACTTACTGTTTTTGATAGCATGATTATGATTAAGCAATCATACACTAAAATTGTCACATCCTTTCCTCAAAATGACAAATTGATTTTCTACGAGCAAGGGAAACTGTTCCATTAAAAACAAAATCATTGCCCATCACTTTTTGATGACTTAAACATTTCCCAAACAGTCACACCTTTTGATTCACCTTATGGAGAGGGTTTGGAGAAACATTGAGGCAAAAGACAAAAGTCAAACTGCTGATATATTCATGGAATTGCCTGAATTGTTGCCTTTAATGAATTAACCTATTACCATTCATTAAAAATTTGGGTTGTTCTAAACCAAAACAAGAGCTGTCCGAAGACAGTGCGCTCGACTTTCTCAGTTGCTTAGTACAAAGGGGGCATAACTCCAAATATAGTGGAGCCAGGGTCATGGGCCCTGGTAGTAAGGTAGAGGGTGTGATGGTGAATAAGTATTCCAATTTTGGGTTGAATCCCTTCAATAGTATGGAAGTTATTGATGTTTGAAAAAACTTTAACCTTGGTTGCAATGCCGACGCCAACGCCGACGCCCAGGTGACAGTATAAGATCTCATTTTCTTCAAAAAGTCGAGATAAAAATGTTTCAGACTACAATGTCAATGGCACTTTGAATGAATGAAACTTTACATTTTTTGGTCTTTCAAAGTAGGAAAGATTTGTGGGAAACGAAGAAATTGCTCGCAAGCAATTTCTTCATTTTCCACAATGTTTCCAAGGGCTGTTATCCTATAGAGCGTCAATAAGCATCGATGTGTGGGGATGGGTTTAAATAGCTAGGTTGTGTTGGCTACTTGTAGTGATTGAGTATTGGAGACATGATACACTATGCTGGGAAATAAAATATTATATCTTACCAAACCTCTTTTTGAGACTTTTTGAAATTTTGAGACAAATATATCACCAAACCTGAAAAGTCTGTAATAGTAAACACATGTCATGTCTACATGGCAACATTTTGTGTTGAAAGTTACACATTTCTAAATGACCTTGACCTATCTCTGTGACCTACCAGTGCAAGCCGGAGGAGCAATGGCAACATAGCAACATTTAATATTGAGCTGATCCCTGGGGTTACATATGGACATTTTTCAACACAAGATGTGTTTGTGAAACACAAATGCCCCCGAAATGGCCATTTTTCTAGAATGTTAAGTTTTCGTGGAGTAAAGGGTTATTAAGGGTTAAGGGATGACCTTGAGGATGCTCAAATTGCTTGGAACAGATAGATATCATTGAAAGAAAGTTGCATACCAAATTTGAGCTTTGTATGTCAAATACTTTTGGAGAAAAGGCAAAGGTTAAGTTTTCGGAGTAAAAGGTTAAGTTTTCGTAGAGTAAAGGGTTGATAAGGGTTAACGGATGACCTTGAGAAAGGTCAAATTGCATGGAACAGATAGATATCATTGAAAGGAAATTGCATACCAAATTTGAGCTTTGTATGTCAAATACTTTTAAAGAAAAGGCCAAGGTTAAGTTTTCGGAGTAGAAGGTTAAGTTTTCGAAGAGTAAAGGGTTGATAAGGGTTAAGGGATGACCTTGAGGAAAGTCAAATGGCATGGAACAGATAGATATCATTAAAAGGAAGTTGCATACCAAATTTGAGCTTTGTATGTCAAATACTTTTGGAGAAAAGGCCAAGGTTAAGTTTTCGGAGTAGAAGGTTAAGTTTTTGAAGAGTAAAGGGTTGATAAGGGTTAAGGGATGACCTTGAGGAAAGTCAAATTGCATGGAACAGATAGATATCATTAAAAGGAAGTTGCATACCAAATTTGAGCTTTGTATGTCAAATACTTTTGGAGAGAAGGCCAAGGTTAAGTTTTCGGACAGACGGACGGACAGACGGACGGACAGACGGACGGACACGAGTAAAACAATATGCCCCCGATCTCTCGATACGGGGGCATAAAAAGCATCGTAATTACAGCTTTAGGCAAGTTGAAGTTTACAAGGTTTTTGTTGAACAGCAGCAATATTTCAAAATGACGTTGACCTTTCAAGGTCACCATGACCTACCTGTAAAAGCTGGAGGAGCAATAGTCAAGGTCTCTCGATTCATATTACACATATCCTCATATCAACATTTAATAATTGAACTCGGCCTTAAGGTTACATATTTCTAAATGACCTTCACCTATGACCATTCAAGGTCACTGTGACCTACCTGTAGAAGCTGTAGGAGCAATGGTCAAGGTCTCTTGATTTGTGTTACACAGTCATATCCTCATATCAACATTTGACATTGGCCTGATCCCTGACGTTACTTATTTCTAAATGACCTTGACCTATGACCATTCAAGGACACTTTGACCTACCTGTAGAAGCTGGTGGAGCGATGGTCAAGGTCTCCTGGTTCATGTTACACATATCTTCATAGCAACATTTGACATTGGCCTGATCCTTGGAGGTATGTGCAGGGTTACAGGGAAAGGGGTTCCCGACAGGGATGAGGTCTTTCTTTGCTTTACAGCTGAAAAGTAATCAAGCATTGCATGGGATTAAATACGGGGGTGAGGGTGGTGAAGATGAGTTTTTCCCTAATTGCTTTCAAAATTGGTAAAACACCAATCGACAGATTGCTCCGCCCAACATAGAATTTAAGGCAAACAATGGGGATGTGATCATTAATAGAGAACGATTTTATCCAGTTAATTGTGACGTAAATTCGGACAAACAAAATAGTATTTCGTATGTGTTGTTATAAAATCTCGTAACTATGGCTTGAATTTAATCAAGCTGTAGTTACGAGATTTTATAACAACACCAACAGTTTATAAAAACATAACGTTAAACCTAGTCTATTGATAGCACAAAATTCTTTGCCATATGGCATGTCGATTGTTTTGATTGTCAGTCGATAAATCGATACAATAACACGTGCAACGAAGAACAATTGGGGCAAGGCGTTTGGTCAATTCTTAAAAAGCTTACCTATAACTACTTACTACATCTTGAAAAATAAAGTTACAAAAAATATAATCATCAATGAACAAAATACATCAAGTGAAATCTTGAAAGTGACAGTGTTGGGTTTTTCCCCTTTTTTCTTTTTTTTTTTTCTAAATTAATGTGTATTTTTGGAGGAGGGGTGCTGTGAGTTGTGTGCATTTGAGAAATAGTGTTTTCTTCTTGGTAATCATTTATGCATAATTTTAAATGGAAATCAATGGTATTCATTGCTAGATGAATAATAAAAGCATTGCAGTGGTTGGTTTCCAAGTGCATGTGGAGTGCATATTGCTGAATGATTTATAGCCCATTACAAGGCACAATTTTATACTTGTTCAAAAACAAGAGGACCATGATGGTCCTATATCGCTCACCTGAACCAACATGATATAAGCAACACTTTTCTTCATTTCAAAAAATATTTATGACTTTAAGACTGAAAACGAACTTATGGTCAATAACATTGTGAAAATCGAACTCATCCAAGATGTCATCGTGCCCAACATTGTGTCCAAGATTTGTCTTGTTTGATAAATAATTGTAGATTCTGGAGTATAAACAAGGTCGAAAACAGCCGAAAACGGCAAATTTGTCAAATTCAAGGGCACATAACTCTCGACTTTCTAGTCAGATCAGGCTGAAAATCAAACTCATCCGAGAACTTATGATATCCAACATTGTGTCCAAGATTTGTCTTAATTGATAAATAATAGTAGATTATAGAGTGTAAACAATGTCAAAAACAGCCAAAATCGGCAATTTTATCAAATTCAAGGGCACATAACTCTCCATTTTTTATCAGATTGGACTGAAAATCAAACTTATCCAAGATCTTATGGTCTCAAACATTGTGTTCAAGTTTTGTCTTAATTGATAAATAATAGTAGATTATAGAGTGTAAACAATGTCAAAAACAGCCGAAATTGGCAATTTTATCAAATTCAAGGGCACATAACTCTCACCTTTCTGGTCAGATCAGACTGAAAATCAAACTCATATGAGATCTTATGGTCTCCAACCTTGTGTCCAAAATTTGTCTTGATTGGTCAAAAATTGTAGATTCTAGAGTGTAAATAAGGTCAAAAACAGTCAAAAATGGCAATTTTGTCAAATTCAAGGGCTCATAACTCTCATCTTTCTGATCAGATAAGACTGAAAATCAAACTCATCCCAGATCTTATGATCCCCAATATTGTGTCCAAGTTTTGGATTGATTGATCAATAATTGTAGATTCTAGAGTGTAAACATCGTCGAAAACAGCCAAAAATGACAATTTTGTCAAATTCAAGGGCAAGTAACTCTCAGCTTTCTGATCAGATCAGACTGAAAATCATACTCATCCGAGATCTCATGGTCCCAAACATTGTGTCAAAATTTTGTCTTGATTGATGAATAATTGTAGATTCTAGAGTGTAAACAAGGTCAAAAACAGCCGAAAATGGCAATTTTGTCAAATTCAAGGGCACATAACTCTTGTCTTTCTGGTCAGATCAGACTGAAAATCAAACTCATCCGAGATCTTATGGTCTGCAATGTTATGTCCAAGATTTGTCTTGATTGATCAATAATTGTAGATGCTAGAGTGTAAACAATGTCAAAACTAAGTATTTTTCGCATTCAAGGGCAGATAACTCCTGACTTTCTAGTTCGATCTGACCCATAATCGAACTCATCCGAGATCTTATGGCCATACATGTTTTGACCAAGTTTGGTCAAGATTGGCTTATATTTGTAGATGCTAGAGTGTGGACGGACGGACAGACAGACAGACAGACGGACGACGGACAAAAAGTGACCACAATAGCTCACCTTGAGCACTTCGTGCTCAGGTGAGCTAATAAAAACTAGGAAATTGTCTTAGGAGTTCGGAAACGCGCGTCTGACACGCATACGCCTAGGTATAAGGGGAGAAAATTGAGGTCAAAGTTGTCTACCCTAGGATTTTAAGCCAAAATGGAAATCTTACTAGGCATTACTTTTAAGACATCGATTCATTACAAATGGTTTTTAATTGGGAAATATTTGCACAATTCATCTCCATACATATTTCAAAGATGTTTTATGAAAGTTTTTGATTCATAAAAATCCAAGATGGCCGCCAGAATGTCTATTTTTAGTAACAAAATGGTCTTTTTTGTAATAAGTTTTTTTTCTGGGACACATGTAGGTTGATATGAATTTTTATGCACGTATTTAATAAATATTAACCAAATGGAACTTAGCAAATTAGGAAAAATAAGTTTTGGATAGTATTTGAAACAAATTTTTAAGCTCAAATTGCATTTTCATGTCCTGAGAATTTTGCGAAAAGCGTTTCGATGCATTTCTTTTCGGGCATTGATTCATTCCAAATAGTTTTTTATTGGCAAATATATGCACATATTATCTGCATACATATTTTAATGATGTTTAATGAATCTTTTTGATCCATAAAAATCCAAAATGGCCGCTAGAATGTCTATTTTTAGTAACAAAAAGGTGTTGTTTTTTTAAATAAGATTTTTTCTGGACGCTTATATATTATGCTAATATGAATCTTTAAGAATGTACATGTATTTAATAAATATTAACTTATTGGAACATAGAAAACTAGGGAAAACAAGAGGACCATGATGGTCCTAAATCGCTCACCTGAATCAAGATGGCAAGAGTGATAATGGCAATTTTGTCAAATTCAAAGGCATGAAACTTATAAGGACTTTCTGTTTGGAAACAATTAAGAAATAATTTTGTTCCAATCGATCCTGTAAGGTTGGGTATGAATTAGCACAATTGTTGACGGTTTTTTTTCAATAATTATTTAATGATTTCGCAATATACAACATAGGACTAATTTTCAAAGCATTCTGATCTGTTAGAGATTGATCATTTATGATAGGCTCAATTAACAAGATTTGGTCTGTGATTGAAAGAATATAGCGCAGGATTACCATCTGATAAGCTAAGGCTAATCCCATATTTGTTTACATAAGATAAACATGGGGTCAGCCAGGGCAACAGATAAGAGAAATAGATAAGAGAAATAGGACAGATTTCTCTGAGTCCGATAAGCCCCTTCCTCCCTGCCACAGCCTGATTTTTTATCAATTGTAAGAATTTGAGAACAAATTTTGAAAAGAGTGATTCAAGGAACATTCCTGCAAAGTCTGGTTCATTTGGGCCCAATGGTTAATTTCTTAAGAATTTTCTTATAATTTCTCGAAGTCCAATTATAGCCCCTTCCTCCCTGCCAAGGCCACATTTTTTGTCAATTGTAAGAATTTGAAACCAAATTTTGAAAAGTGTGACTCAAGGAACATTCCTGTAAAGTCTGGTTCAAATTGGCCCAATGGTTGATCTTTAAAGAATTTTCTTACAATTTCTCTGAGTCTGATAAGCCCCCTTCCTCCCTGCCACGGCCACATTTTTTGACAAATGTAAAAATTTGTGAATAAACTTTGAAAAGAGTGACTAAAGGAACATTTCTGCAAAGTCTGGTACAAATTGGCCCAATGGTTGATTTTTAAAGAATTTTCTTATGATTTCTCCAAGTCCGATAAGCCCCTTCCTCCCTGCCACGGTCATAATTTTTTGACAAAGGTAAAAATTTGTGAATAAACTTTGAAAAGAGTGACTAAAGGAACATTTCTGCAAAGTCTGGTCCAAATTGGCCCAATGGTTGATTTTTGAAGAATTTTCTTATGATTTTTCTAAGTCCGATAAGCCCCTTCCTCCCTGCCACGGCCACATTTTTTGTCAATTGCAAGAATTTGAAAACAAATTTTGAAAAGAGTGACTCAAGGAACATTTCTGCAAAGTCTGGTTCAGTTTGGCCTATTGGTTGATTTTTAAAGAATTTTCTTATGATTTCTCTAAGTCCAATAAGCCCCTTCCTCCCTGCCACGGCCACATTTTTTGACAAATGTAAAAATTTGTGGATGAATTTTGCAAAGAGTGACTCAATGCACATTCCTGCCAACTTTGGTTCAAATTGGCCCATTGGTTGATTTTTAAAGAATTTTCTTAAGATTTCTCTAAAATCTGATAAGCCCCGCCCTGCCACGCCCACATTTTTTGACAAATCAAAAATTCACGAACAAGTTTTGAAAAGGGTCACACAAGGAACATTTCTGCCAAGTTTGGTTAAAATTGGACCAATGGTTTAGGAGGAGAAGATGTTTGAAGAAATTGTGGACGGACAGACGGACGGACGGACGGACGGACGACGGACAAAAAGCGATCACAATAGCTCACTTTGAGCACTTCGTGCTCAGGTGAGCTAAAAAAACATGATGCAGATGACAATTTCAAGCAAATGGAATGTAAAATCGTTTTGTCTTTCAGTATAGAAAACATTGTGGGAAATGAAGAAATTTTCACAAGCTATCTCTTCATTTTCCAGAATGTTTCCCAAAGCCTGTATCTTGCAGTTGTGGGACATTGAGACATAGTATGGGTATGGGTTAACAATTAAGGTATTCCGGGATCAATGTTATATTTGGGAGTTGCTGTGCACTTTTACCTTTACTGACATTATTTGGGACTGTTGTCATGGTAACAAAAGTAGGCACAAGGCCACTATTGCAGTAGTCATGGTAACAACATTCAGCAAACATGCGAGCTGGTACCCGCTTATTTTGACAGATATAAGGGGCACCAGGAGTTAAACTCTCTGAATTGTCAATGCAGCTGTAGAAAATGTCAATTCAATGGTATAATAAATTATGGTCAAAATTCAGTTCTACTAGAATATAATGAGGTGCTGGAAACAGATAGATTAGATCTACATAAAATTCATAACATCTAAAAATGTTTATAATCGTGTTACAATAGAAAGATTTCTATAGATGGTTAACTTAAATTATGTTGGAAATAACAGAATATCAGAAAAATGTTTGACAAAAGCGATTAAAAAAATAAGGAACATCTCACTTATGTGATATGCAAATTTATTCCCTCTGAGTATGATATGTCTATATTTGTAGAAGCAGAAGTGTTCTAAAAGTAAAATTCAATGTAAAACATGAAACAGACATAGATTGTTTGAAGACTATTTACAATACTACATCCCTTTCCACAACAAGACCCAGTTTTGATGTCCCTTTTAGAAACAGCTTAGGAAAACATTAAGCCAAAAGAAGCGAATGCTGATAATCAGGACTATTTTTCCTCATGATTCAAAATGTTCCATGCAATATTGCACACAAATCCAATCTTTGTCAACAATAATTTTTTTGGTCTGCAGCAGGTTTTGAATTGGATGACCTAAAAGTTTTGTCATTCTGGAAAGGGTTGACCCATTACCAGATGAAATTTTTTTTAAAAAGGTCTAAATTCAAAGATTTTGCAGACAACTATCCCAAGTGAATGAAATTTTGTTTATTCTTCTATTGGGTTGAGAACATTGTGGGAAATGAAGAAATTGGTTGTCACAAGCAATTTCTTCATTTTCCGCTATGTTTTTAGACCAAGCATTTTTCTTGGAGGCCTGAAGGCATCACTGTGTGGGAATGGATTGAAATAACAATGTACCTGTATTTGTAGATGGGTTTTCCCTCCTTGTTTCTATATATAGATGTGTAACACGCCCCATCTGTCTCACATGTGTTGTTGCTGTTTTCTGGACAAGTCTCATCACGACAAAGGCATATTAAACCTGAAAATAAAAACTGACCCATTATCTGATGAAAATTTTATAAGCCTTAATAAAAGTGAAAAGAAAAGGAATCTGCATTGCGTGCAGCAAGCCAGGCATCTGGGGGCCGTGTCATCAATGGTCTTACGACCAGGTTTCAGGGTTAATTGTGTAATATAACAACCAATTGCATGAGAAATCAGATTCCAACAAACAGATTTATTTAACATTACAAGAAATTACCCCAAAAATAATTGTACGTTCGTTGATAATATGGATCCCTAAGCTGCGTTCAGTAAGGTTTTATGTGAGCCCTTTCATTCGGAATACTCGGTCAATTCTGTCTATTTTGTGTCAAAGAAGGTGCGACTGTTTCTCATATGAGCTCACATCCGATAACAGATAAGAGACTAGCCTCCCAAACTAGCACCTTCACGGTGCTCTGTGTTATCAGTTTACATATCAGTCGGTTTCAGTCAAATGGAGCCTAGTCCATGGACTGATAAACTCTTACTGAACGCAGGGCTGGACTGGATCCTGCCCAACGTTTTGCGATGATGATTGGTCCTAATTAAAAGATGATGCAGATAACAATTTCAGGTGGTTGAAAGTTAACATTTAAAGGTCTTTCTGGGTAGAAAACATTGTGGGAAATGAAGAAATTCCTCATGGCAAGTAATTTTATCTCTTTCCACAAAGTTGTCAGTCCATGACCTTAGCATTATCTGGCTTGGCGCATCAGTAATTCTACAGAAAACGTACATCTATGGCCAGGTTTTGATAAAAAAGACACATTTTGGTATTGGACCCCGAATAACTTAAATTTAAGGGAAAATATGTGATAAAATCAAAACAAAACATGTTCTGAATTAAGTACCGATATTTTTTGTAAATTTTCATTCCTATGATAAAGCACCTGACAGAAATAAGCCTTACCGTTACGGAGAGAAATGTTGAGTTTAACTTCTGAAAATTGTTTCATTTTTAAAAAAAAAACCACACAAACAATTTTCACTCGTTAAAAGCTTTCGCCAGAATGCATGAACATACAGCTACAGTTGTTCATCTCTTCGGAGAAATCATTTCAACACCTGAAAATCTAAAACGATTCTAAAATATGTATCAAAACTTCTCATATAATCTGTGATTTTAGTCCAAATTTAAATGCACAAATGTCAACTTTTGTATTTTCTTACAATACTTTTATCTTCACTTGAATTATTCATAAAATATTTGAACTTGTCTTCAAAAGCAGTGTAATGGTATGGTTTTTAAACATTACCGTTACGGAAAAAGGACCATACCGTTACGGAAAAAGGACAATACCGTTACAAAATGGACAATACCGTTACAAATTTTTGGTTTGCGTAATGGTATTGTTTGTAACGGTAATGTAAAATTACACATCTTTTCAATAATTGTGATAACGTGGAAGGGATATGCATAGTTTCTCTTGACATAAACCAGAAGGGTTATACAGAAACTAGCATGGCAAAGTAAACATTTCATTATAGCTACCGACATTTGTTTAATCATATGAACGGTATTGTACGTGGAAAACATAACTATTTAATACGAACAACTTCCTTCGTATTTTGTCTTCAAGCGAATCAGACATCACGGCCATATATTGTCACATTTACAAAATGTCGCGGAGATGCTTTAATATGACGTCATTTGATGACGAAGTCAGCCAGGTAGATAGTTAGCAAAAGTTGAAGAAATGATCCCGTAACGGTACTGTTTTATTTTACAGGGACAGTGGTTTAGGATTAAAAATTTTGTTAATGGTATGAGTGTTTAGCTCTTTTTGTTTTTTGTCCACGAGGACAACATTATGTCTATCAACAACAACAAAAAAGTATGTATTTTCTATTTGATAACCCTTTCTTTTTTGTAAAAAATATGTCAGGTTGGGCATCGGGACACAATAAAATCACTGATTTTCGTAGGGTCATCAAATTTTGTTCCGAAATATTGTTACAATTGGCGTTTTTCTGTTAAATAAAAAGTATTTGTTCTTGATTAACATAAGATAAACATACTGAATACTGTATATAAGTGCACTTTTAGCACAGAATTACTCCGTAATTACACCGGGACAGGCGATGTACGTTTTCTATAGAATGACTGGCATATGCCTTTGTCATATTTAGTCCTCTGTTACTCATTCAATTTGAATAGCAATCATTGTCGTTTGGAAAATGGATAATTTCACCGTATGACTATCTGTTACTGATTTAGCAAATTAGTGAAATAATCCCTCAATCATGCGTCAATTTAGGCGATAAATGCTCATTTTTGGGAACAAACATGGTTGTTTATACCTGATGCAGAGCTGAATGAGACGACCAGTATCACCAACAAGTGGAGAAAAGACAGAGAGGTCATGATTAACGATTTATTCGGGAAAACAAGGTCAGATTTTCAATCATCGCTTTCTAATGTTTTGATCAGTCGCCATCTTTTGTTTGACGTAATGATTAATTTGAGAAAATAGTTCGCGTGACAAGTAGGTAAACCGCGAACAAAATAGCATTTTAGGAAATATATGACCATACTTCAAACATATGCAATAAATTTCCTTTCTACCGAAAGCAATTATTGCACTATGATATGGATGAAAATCGTTTCTTAATTGGATGCGAAAATGTAGGTCAAAATGTGCCGCGGATGAATAAAAAAAGTAGGTCATATAGCACCGGTGAAGGTACAAAATATATCAGGATGAAATCATCCTACCATTCGCATGATTATAACAAAATCAACCGCGTCTGGTAATAAAATTTTGTTACTTAGAAAGATCCCTTTCCTTGACGAACATTTGAACGCATTTGTCGGCGTATTTTTTTTATTTGAAACTATACTTAATCTCAAGGGAAGTAATAAATACTTCTTGATTAGCAGAGTTGCTTCCCTTATGTCGCCAGCTGCTGAAACATTTCTGACCAATCAAAAACTCTGTTACACACTTTGATTTGACATTAATTGGAAAATCGAAAGGACAAAACAATTAACTGAAAAACGACTCCTTAAAAATTCTTAAAAGTGATTTCAGTACTTGATGATATTTAGTTTGTCATAAGGATATCTTTTTATATTCCAAAATTGATAAAATACCTTATCAGGTTTTGATAAATTATTTTTATCCATATTTGGAATAACACCATATAAGGTCAAATCCGAAATTCCACCAAAATTGCATGTATTTCAATGTAAAATAGTGTTCGAACATTTTATTACTAAAAGCAATCATCGTGATCTAATTTTCAATCACAGGCCACAGCTATGGATGGGTAAACCTTTAACAAAGAGCCGAACCTCCTAACAATGAAACCGATCTTTAAGAAATGGCCTCGTTTGCTAGGAGGATCCAGGGGGAGCGATTTCTGACATCAAGTTATGCCACCAGTTTCTCAGGTTAAGTAAAATTCAGTCTTCTTGCAAAAAATTCCAAAGCTCTTTTCGTAGACAACAGATCATTTAGGTTATTCAAGCCCTCTTACAAGTTCGAGACATCCAAAGAGGTTACATACAGTCTAATATCGATCCTATTCCGGGTCATACTAAAATACGCCACATGGGAAAATTCGCCCTATGGGACCATATGAAAATATAGACGCCATATAGAATTATATGGTATAGAAGTTTATTTTTTGGAAATTTTAAGGCTTAAAATGTCAAATATCGAATAGTATTTGACATTTTATGTTTATTTGTACTTGGTTTTAGATATTATGGTAAATTTTGGAGTTGAGCGCCGATAACGCCACATCACTTCTACCTTCGCCACACAGACCCAAAAGTAGAATTGCATGTATATAATGGAATTATGTTATTATCTTATTGCACAAGATAAATATGACTATTGGATTTGTATTTTATAATGTTTTCTTTTGTTTATTTTCAGATTTCGGATGAATACAGCGGAAAGCCATGTGGGGGAAAGGGAGGTAATTATATGCGTCATACAAATAGACTAGAAGGCGTAATAAACTGGATGACCTGTACAATTCGAAATTTTCCAAAATGGATTCAAACGGCTGCTGCCTGAACAAACGTTTGTTCAAAACAATTATTGATTTATCAAAATATTGATTGATTGATCGATTGATCATAACATTGATTGATTGAATGCTCAAAATATTAATTGATTGATTTATCATAACATTGCTTGATTGAATGATCAAAATATTGATTGATTGATTGATTGATTGATTGATTGATTGATTGACGGACGGACGGACAGATTGATTGATTGACGGACGAACATATAATCAGCACTGCAGCTTTTTATGAACGGGACAACGATGAAAAATAGTACCTATTAGTTCATCCCTTTGGCCTAGAGGTTTAACCCATTTCCAAACAAGAACTGGTTTTAACGTCCCTAAAAGAGCAGTCTTGGGAAAACATCGAGGCTAAAGAAGAAGATGCTGATAATAAGCAACGTCCATTTGTGGTTTACAGCAATTTTCAAATTGGCCACTGTAAAATTTCGCAGTTTTGGAAATGGTTTCATTTGTTTGTTCTTGTTTTGATTAAAGACAAATAACTTTTTACCAGATACCTTTTCCAGAACCAAAGACCCATGACATCAAAATAAATAAAAAAATTAAATGGATTTTCAAAAAAAGGAAAAGAAAAAATCCAATAAACTGTTTAACCCGAAACAACAACAACAATAACAGCTGCATTCCCACACATAATTAGTTTTACCGGTCTTACCCGGTCTTACCCGTCCCTTTATATAAGATGGCAAAATTTTAGTCTGGCCAAAGATTTTGCAGACGACAATGTTTAGCGGATGAAATATTGCATTTTAGTCTTTCGTGGTAGGAAATATTGTGTAAAAATGAAGATATTGATAGTCACTATTTTTACAATGTTTTCTGGAGCTTTTAACTTGTAAAGAGCCCAAAAGCGTCACTGTTTGGGAATTGATAAATTAAATGATGACCAAATACATGATGTAATTGCAAAAGAAAACCATAAAACCAGATCAGGTGGAGCGTGTAAGGTAAACAAAAACGACAACAGTTCAGAAAAAAAAAGGCCAAACTAGTTTCAAATATGAATAATCACTAAAAAAAAAAAATCCGTCTCCGAAGTAATTCATCATTAAACAAGCGACAATTTTGAGGACATCTATGGATAAGGCGAGAAATCCGCCTAAAAAGCTAAAATGGAAAAGTTTGTTTTCAAAACATGCAAATTAATAACTATTTCGAGCTGTATTGTCAGATACATACATGTATACCTAAATAGTATACCTAAATTGAAAATTGACCCATCAAGCTGAGCCTTTTAGGGAGATTTCTCGCCTTATCCATGGAGGTCCTTTAGACGTTCATACATGGTGCGATTTACAATAGTCCATTTTGTAAAGATGATGAACTGTTATATTTATAAATTAAAAATATTAATGGAAAAGTAGAAATTGCTTATTGATGCAAATTTCTTCTTTTCCCAAGTGTTTTGCAAAACTTTCTAGTATTGTATGGACGAGAACCAGAGGCCTGTATAACTGACGATCGTATGTTGGATTTTTGCATGATTACTTGTAACAACAGCCCTGATTGGCTCAGTCGAATTTCTCGTGCAATCAGCTCTCTTGTTACAACACACACAAAAAATGCTTGTGGCAAGCATTTTCTTCAGCCCACAATATTTTCTCCACAAAATGGCCAAAAAAGTTAGAATTTCATTCACTTTAAATTGTCGTCTGCAACGTCTTTGAACTTGGACATATCTGATTTTTTTTTTTACGTTTTCTCAAACCCATAATAGTGACGTCAGAACAAGATCTTAGAATGAGAACATGTAAATCTATGCATCCAGGTTAATTTACTTTCGTACTTATTCACTTTCCCAAACGGCAAAGAAAATGCTTGGACCAGATTTAAAACTGCTGCAGACGATAAGATTGGCGCTGATATAGACAGGATTTGTGTAAAATACATCATGTAGAAAATATCGAGGCAGAAGGAAAAAATGCTGGTTACAAGAATTTTATCTTTTTTCCCCAATGTCTTCCATAGCCTTTTCTTTCTATTAGGGACGTCAAATTTAGGTCTTGTTTGGAAAGGGGTTAATTAATCATCAAGGTATTCGAACAATCAATACCATCACTTGGTGCAACTTCGGGCGTCATCCGTGGCAACAGAAATTGTATAATGACCGCATCCAGATATGACAGACAACTGTTCCAGTCCCTATAAGCCTTCAACCCAGATGCCGACCGTCAGGGAATGACATACAAAGCCAGGCCATGCCAAGAAAGATCAAGGGTGATGTGTTTGAAACTGTGAAAGAATTGGAAGAACATGGCATTAAAACGTGCGTATTTCAACCCTCCAAAATGGCCAAAGGGGCAAACTTCCTTACCCTTTCACAAACAAACTTCCTTACCCTTTCACAAACAAGTCCCTGATTTGACCTGGCCATCAAGGTTTGGAAAATATTGAGTCAAAAGAAATAAACGCAGATTGATGTAATCGGAAATGTAGAATAAATAATCTTAAATTTTCTGGTCTGTGATGTAGAATTATACATGGGAAAGGGTTAAGAATATGTGGTGTCAAAACATAGATTATACAGTATCAGTAATTTCTTGCTTTCTCTCAATGTTTTCAAAATTTTCAAGGGACGCCAAAAGTTAAAGTAAATGGGATTATGCTGTTCACCTTGTCGATATCCCATTTTATCATTCAAAACGTATGATCCAAGTCCCAATTAAAAGGTTAAGCTGTGCAATCTAAAATCTTTTCCATGGAAAATTATAGCAGACGACAAAAATAAAATAAATATACTAGATCTAATGATAGATAAAACAAAAACATAAAAAGCGCACAAAAAATTGAATAAATATTTTGGGTTTCCAGTCTATAAATTCATCCAGTCTAAAATGTCTGTAGTTTGCTCCCTTTGAAGTTTTGAGTTTCTTTATAATAATTCTTCTTTAAAATCTGAAAATAAAAACGTATACATTTTAATAACTGAAACTAATTAATCAAATATACTGTAATATATCTAACGATCTATCCATTTTATTCATTTAATATAAAAAAATTCAACTTTTGACCCTTGTGGCGAACGGTCAAATCTAAGACTATACACAACAAATAGAATGAATCTGATCATTTATTACATAATTATTCTGGTCAAGAGTAAGCATATCTCTAGCCAGTCTTTACTCTATATGGTTACTGAAATGATATAAATGTAATTCAGCTTGTCGAATAAAAATATAGTACAACTTGTTAGAGTGAGAATATCTTGCACTGGCTGGACCTAGACTAGGAGATCTTTTTTTCCCACTTGTTCTGTAGCAGTTTATGCTACGTGCCATGCTGACAGTACGAGGGGGAGGGAGGCGATAACACACTGTATTGCCCACTCACAGATGACAGTGAACTGAATTACGTATTATGGCTTGGGAAGGCGTGAAGGGGGAAGGAGGGAGTGTTGGTTCGTTGCTATCACTCCCCCCTCCTCCACCCACGCCTCCTAGTATACTGAAAAGACTAATTCTGCCTCTATATCACTGGCTTTGGGAAACATCGAGAGGGGGTAGGAGGAGGCTGCCTGACAAGTACAGCATCCTCCTCTCCCCTCTCCCTGTCTCTCTGATGCAAGGTATAGTGAATTCGCATCAATAACTTCAGTCTTATACGATGCAAATTTCCTCCAATAATATTAAAGCCTGTACATAATCATCTAGGAGGGGCAGAAAGTATATAGGTTTAAGGTTTTGTGAAAATAAATAAGTAAATTATAAATCATTGAACTAAAATTTCATAGCCTGTCCTAATTCCACTAAAGGTATGGCTCATTTTCGTGATTAGGATGTGAACGCATATACATACGTAGGACGATTTAAGATAGCGACTTTGATATAAGGTAGTGTGCATATATAGTATCGCGACGCAACACAAGTTGCGTGGGACGAATAAGAGAGTGACTTTACTATATAGTGTTACATTGATATATTATCGCGACGTATTATAGTGTTTTTTGTTCTTCTCATTTGAATTGTGTTATATATGGCGGCGGTTATTAGTGATAGTACTGTGTAAGCCGAGGAAGGAAAAAATCACGAACTAACCAAACCAAATTCTACATCGGGAGAAACCTGGTGGTGCCTCGAAAAGTCAACGGGGGAATATAGATCAACAACAACAACAACAACAATATGGCGTCGGCGATCATCTCCAAAATGTATCGCCTAAAATCATCTAGGCTACTTCTATTAAGTACTAGATCTACTCGAAAGTGAAAAAGTATGATAAATAAAATCTTAATATGACCAAAATACATGTTACTATAACATATATTTCCATACGGCGTCAATATTTTCATATGGCTTCCATAGGGCGTATTTTCCTCATATGGCGAATTTTAGTGTGACCATTTATGTAGAAAGTGATAATATATGGTCATAGCATTTTATAATTTTCTCTATTTCCCACAATGTTTCAAACTAATTTTTAGCTTCATTGTCCTTATTACTACTTTACATTCAATCTAGAATCTTGTTGTTTGGAAAAGAGTGACTGAATAAGACTGGGGTAGGCCAGGGTATTGACATGAAACATTACTGCAAGCTTGGGAAAGCATTGGGGTTACTAGTGTATCTTCATTTTCTATTAATGCCTTATCTATGCAAGGGCAGATCCAGGTATTTTGCCCAAGGGGGGGAGGTTGTTCTAGCTGAATTGGTGCATGAAAAATCCCTAAAAATATTTTGATTCAACCGTTTAATTTTCCCAAACAAAACATGGTTTGGGTGTCCCTTGTTAAAATCTTAATGGTTTTCAAAAACATTGAGACAAAAGCAGATTTTCTTCTTTTGTCTCAATATTTTTGGTGCTATAAATTTTAATGTATACAAATCTTATTGTTATCAACATGTCCATTTTGTCATCAGCAGTAGGCCTTGTTTTCAAATAGGACAACCATAAAATTTTGTTATTTGGGAAAGTCTTTATCACAAATTTGGGGTGGGGGTGTCTAGGGGTGAGGGGAGGGGTCATTACCCCCTCTAGATCCATGCATGCCATTACATAGCATACACATTTCCAACATAATGATAGCATTAAGTTTGGCATTAATTTGTATCACCGTTCAATTTGGACAACATTGGGACAAAAAGATAGAATTTGTGTACAATTAAGGATAGAAAATATTGAGGCTAAAGGAGAAAATGCTGACTATCAGCATTTTCTTCCTTTGTCTTGGTATTTTCCCAAGCCTATTCTGTTAGGGACACCAAAACCAGGTCTTGTTTGGAAAGTGTTAATAAAAATGTAAAAGACGCCATTGAAGTAAAAAGAAGAAACTGCAGATAACCAGAATTCTTTCCTTTTACTTTAATATAATTATTTTCTGACAGTTTCCCATCACCACACAGTGACGCCTTTTGACTCACCACAAGATAAAGGCTTCAGAAAACATTGTGGAAAATGAAGAAATTGCTTGTGACAAGCAATTTTTTCATTTCCCACAATGTTTTCTATACAAAATGACCAAAAATGTAAAATTTTATTCACTTGAATTTGTCATCTGCAACATCTTTGAATTTGGACTAGTTTGAAATTTCGTCGTCTGATCATATTTTTATGCCCCTGTATCAAAAAATTGGACCACTCTAAAACTTCGTCATTTGGGATTGATTTGATCGATTTGGGTTTAACGCCTTTGACGCCTCTTTCAACTGCTATAGATGGTCCTATCACGACAGCTGGAGTACCTAACCATGGATCCTATCATTTCTCATACCAGTTCTACCACAACATCTTTACGGAGCCTCCAGCTGCTTGTCTGGTCATTTGAACAAGAGAATAGCAATGAATTTTGTGCTAAAAAAAGACTAGGTTTAGTGTTATGTTTTGATATTACGTCGGTGTTGTTACAAAATCTCATAACTATGGCTTGACTCAAGCTGTAGTTATGAGATTTTATAACAACACCCACGAAATACTGTGTGTTTGTCTGAAAATACTGTGTGTTTGTCCAAAATAAGGTCACGATAAACTGGATAAAATTGTTCCCTATTGAACTTCTAAGGCCTAAAAAAAAAATATGTGTGTTTCAGGTTTCCCGACCGACTCAACCAAAATATGGCCGACTCAAATATTTTTAAGGAGTTTCCAAAAATAAAAAAACAAAAGTACCGATTCGGACCTTTTTTACCAAATGTCCGAAATTAGGTACATAAAATAAATTATTTTGAAGAATTATAAGTAGGGTCCCATCTTTTAGTCAGATCACTTTGGTAAATAAAAGACAATACTCTTTAAAGACTTGTGTAGTCATAATGACCATTTCACAGTCAAATTTTTAATATTGGGTGTTCTATTTTGAACGCTGCTGCAGATTACATGAGGATATTAAAAAAAAAAAAAAAAAAAAAAAAAAAAAAAAAAAAAAAAAAAAAAAATCCGACCTACCG
The DNA here is from genome assembly GCA_963680895.1 of Fragum sueziense. NCBI lineage: Eukaryota > Metazoa > Mollusca > Bivalvia > Cardiida > Cardiidae > Fragum > Fragum sueziense. The sequence continues at coordinate 2,130,416 of OY804609.1, forward strand.
ACCCAGGTTGAATTTTCTGAGGAAACCTGAAACACACATATTTTTCTTTTAGGCCTAATTCTCATGTTTGTTTAATCCTTTGTAGGGTAAGGGACAAAAAGGGATGAAAGGCAAGTTTCACAAACGGTCAGATGGAAGTTTCTCTGACAGTTCTAACAGTTTTGTTCATCAGGTAAGTTGTGATTTGTTTCCTCAAGAACATCTTCACTGGCGTAGCTAGCTGAAAATAAAGTGTACGCAAAACGTATGCCTTATGTATCAGGGGAGGTTTGATGGCAGGCTCCATACCGCTGGAGGTGGGTCTAGCGGGCATCTCCCAGACAATTTTTGAAAATTCAATGTAGATACTTCGCAATACATACCAAATGCCCACCTGGAGCCACGAATGACCATGGTCATTCGTGGCTCCTAGTGGGTATTTTGTATTTATTTCAAGGGAAACAAAAACAAAAATCCACATTTTTAAATTATTTTTCGTGATATGTACGCAATTGTGTTTTTGTGTACAAGTATGATCATACAGGGTTTTCCCTGGCACGCAAAATTGTGCATTTTGGCGCAGTTTTAGCTGAAATGACCCTCTAAAAATTATAGGCAGGGACATAAAGAAACAATGTTACAATAGGTGCCGGTATGCCCTCCTAACTTGAAGACAAGGGGGACATAATTAACCCCTCCAGAAAAAGTCAAGGGAAAACCCTGATCATAAATTTTTATCTTATCATTGATTGACAATATTTATATTTGTATTTATGATATAAACTTGAACATGTATCCCATAAATTTTCCACAGATTGACTCTTTTTGATGCTCTGCAAGATAGAGGCTGTGGAAAACAGAGGAAAATGAAAAAAAGTTGCTTTTGACAAGATAAAGGCTTTGGCAAACATTCAGTTAAATGAAGAAATTTCTTCATTTCCCACAATGTTTTTGGCACAGAAAGACAACTTTTCATGCCCCAAAGATAAAGGCTGTGAAAACATTGTGGGAAATGGAGAAATTGCTATGACAAGCAATTTCTTCATTCTGATAATGTTTTCAGCACGGAAAGACCAAAAACTTAAAAAAAAAAATCTATTGAAATTGTGTTTGAATTTTGAAAGTCTAGATTTTTGCCCTCTGGTAATGGATTGATTATGTATCAATTTTCTGGACCTGGCCCCGGTTTCTCGAAAAAACTTAAGTACGTTCTCATGCTCAAATCTGTGCACCGTGCTCAAATCACACGAAATCCATGTGAACTTCAATCGAATACCCTTCAACATTGGAGAGTATCCCTTTGAAGTTGAGCATGTTCTCATGAGAATATACTGAAGTTTTTTTTGAGAAACCGGGGCCTGGTATCATTTATACCATTCAACACTGATATCTAATGTACCACCATTTTCTGCCTTTCTAACAATGTTTCAAAATCTGTCTCTGTTGGAATTTCTAAAAACTCTTGATTGTTTTTGCATAGACAGGTAGCAAAGATAGACCCACAATTATAATACAGTCTGATCTTAATCTATGTTGCTAATAAAATGTTGGATTATTTTGTTTTGTCCAAGACTGATTCATACTGTAAAATCAGAAATGTTCGCTAGGGATTAATCTTCGCTATGTTCGCGAATCCAATAAATTCGTAAACATTTAGCCACGTGAACATATTGCCTGTGAGCAAATGCAATGATTAATTCGTAAACATTTAGCCACGTGAACATATTGCCTGGGAGCAAATGCAATGATCCTACAAGAACGCACCGTCCGTCCGCCATTACTTTGATTTTCGGAATTGGTTTGGTTTTATCGTAAAATGTCAATCGAGTAAATAATGCAATCAAACTAGACAAACGACTTAAATGTTCGCATTTTTAAAATTTCCAATAAACCTTCGCTGCGATGGGCCTTGAATACATCAAATATCACCAGGGCTGTTTGGTTACACCTGTAACAAAAGGCGTGAAATGTGGTCAATAGAGCGACATACGATTTTGACAGGCATTGTTTGTCAGCAATTAACAGTTATGTTATGCAGTTTTCCATACTTTAAACAAGATCTATCGAACAAATACGGACTGCTGAATGTATTCGATCTGAATTATCGTGATATAATTTTATTAATCTACAGAAGATGAACAGTGTTTGGTATGAAAATGTATTCACGTACATGATTAAAGGATTGAATGATTACGGATTACGTGAGACCTTTTTAAACAAGTAGGGGCATCTGGTATTTTTCACGTATCGTGTTATTAATATGAAGACCGGCTGTAAAAATAAAGCACAAAACCGATAGTTGATGATAGTTAATGATTTTATTTTCGTGAAAATTAAACCACATGGTTCACAGGTTTTGTTTTTTGCAAACTTTTACCCTCGCGAACCACTTCAAATTTAAAAATTCGTAAACTTTTTGCCCAGCGAAAATATCTGATTTTACAGTAATTTATTTTTACCTTGACCACCTCTATAAGGAACTTTTGCAAAGCTTTTAACCCTTTCCCAAACAAGACCTGGTTTGTTAATGTCCGTGATAGAAAAGTCTCGAGAAAACATTGAGGCAAAAGAAGAAAATGCTGATAATCAGCATTTTCTCCTTTTGTCTCAATATTTTTCTGTGCTGTATTTTACACAAATCCTGTCCTCATTGACTTCAAATATGTTGTCAGTGGCAGCTTTTGACTTTGAATTTTGTTGTTTGGGAAAGGATTAATGTATGTTGCTAATAAAATGTTCGATTATTTTGTATTGTCCAAGACTGAATCATAATTTATTTTTACCTTGACCACCTCTATAAGGAACTTTTGCAAAGCTTTTAACCCTTTCCCAAACAAGACCAGGTTTTGATGTCCCTATTGCAATAAGCTTAGGAAAACATTGAGACAAAAGAAGAAACTGCTGATATCCAGCAGTTTCTCCTTTTGTCACAATATTTTCTGTGCTATGTTATACACAAATCTTATCTTCAACAACTATTTTCGTCGTTTTCAGAAGCTTTAATATATGAAAAGTCCAAAGGGGGGTCTCATTTGCGCCTACGCTTAGATTTTCTTGTAACTTTACTCATAGAATGCCCCTGACCTATGAACTACAAAAATATATTCGTTTTACTAAAAGAGTACATATAGGTCTTTACGCGGCACCTTAAAGTGTTCCCTGTTTTCATTGATACCCGTCTTACAAAAACTCAATGTTGGCTATCTAGTTTTGGTATAAATCCACAAGTTTTAATACAAATAGCAAGAGGGGTCATTGTAGAAACTTTTGATACCAATACTGTTGGTCCCAACATGCGTAAAAAATTCTTAGAAATTAATTTAGTCAGAAATTGTCAGAAAAATAGGCGAGAAATTTTCAAAACCTAAAATTCTATCAAATATTTTTGTATGTTCTCGTCTTTAATTTGTCAACCTATGAAATTGATAGGAAAGTTGGCCATATATGTTCCCTGTTTGTATGCAAAATTTGGTGAAAATTTGAAACCGGTAACATTGTCAAATAATGAGAATTGTGAACAATGGCACCTTAAGATGCTCCCGTATTTCAATGGTAACTGTCTAGCAAACGCACAATTTTGCTTACCTAGTTTTGATATCAGCCCCAAATTTTAAATCGGAATAGCAAGAGGAGTCACTGTAGAATATTTTGGTACCAATTTTGTTGATATCAACATGAACAAAAAAAATTCTTAGAAATTTATTAAGTCAGAAATAGTCAGAAAAGTAGTCGAGAAATTTTCAAAACCTAAAATTCTATCATTTTTAGCTCCACTGGCCCAAGGCCAGCGGGCTATTGTCATGGCGTTGTGTCCGTCGTGCGTCCGTGCGTGCGTGCGTCCGTTAACTTTTTCTTTAAACATCTTCTCCTCTTATACCAGTGGGCCAATTTTGACCAAACTTGGCAGGAATGTTCCTTGGGTGACCCTTTTCAAAACTTGTTCGCGAATTTTCGATTCGTCAAAAAATGTGGGCGTGGCAGGGCGGGGCTTATCAGACTTAGAGAAATCATAAGAAAATTCTTTAAAAATCAACCATTGGGCCAATTTGAACCAAAGTTGGCAGGAATGTGCCTTGAGTCATTCTTTTCAAAATTTGTTCACAAATTTTTATATTTGTGAAAAAATGTGGCTGTGGCAGGGAGAAAGGGGCTTATCAGACTTAAAGAAATCATAAGAAAATTCTTTAAAAATCAACCATTGGGCCAATTTGAGGCAAACCTGGCAGGAATATGCCTTGCACACACAAATTTCTACATTTGTCAAAAAATTTGGCCGTGGCAGGGAGAAAGGCAGGGGTCTTGCTACCAATTTTTGTTTGGGGCCAGGGGCCAGTGAAATTGGGAAAAATAGCGACGTTTTTACCTAAATTGGGAAAAACTAAACAAGTTTGTATTCATACTGTCACTCAATTTCAGCTGCAAATTAGACTGCAGTGATGTAAAATGCATTTGTACATACTCTTGTTAAAGAATCTACTCTAAAACTGTCTTCAAAATGTTTGTAAATGAAGATGAGATCTAAACATGAGGCATTCTGGGTCACCATTGGGAATTTTCACCAGAGAATTGGGAAAAAAAGATACTTTTTGCCTTTGGGAATGGGGCCGAATTTCGGCCCCAAAAATCGGCAAACGAGACCCCTGAAAGGGGCTTATCAGACTTAAAGAAATCATAAGAAAATTCTTTAAAAATCAACCATTGGGCCAATTTGAACCAAACCTGGCAGGAATGTACCTTGAGTCATTCTTTTCAAAATTTGTTCACAAATTTTTACATTTGTCAAAAAATTTGGCCGTGGCATGGAGAAAGGGGCTTATCAGACTTAAAGAAATCATAAGAAAATTCTTTAAAAGTCAACCATTGGGCCAATTTGAGCCAAACCTGGCAGGAATGTGCCTTGAGTCATTCTTTTCAAAATTTGTTCACAAATTTTTACATTTGTCAAAAAGAGTGGCCGTGTCGGGGAGAAAGGGGCTTATCAGACTTAAAGAAATCATAAGAAAATTCTTTAAAAATCAACTATAGGGCCATTTTGAACCAAACTTTGCAGGAATGTTCTTTGAGTCTCTCTTTTCAAAATTTATTCACAATTTTTTACATTTGTCAAAAAATGTGGCCGTGGCAGGGAGGAAGGGGCTTATCAGACTTGAAGAAATCATATGAAAATTCTTAAAAAATCAACCCGTGTGCCCAAATGAACCAAACTTTGCAGGAATGTGCCTTTAGTCGTTCTTTTTAAAATTTGTTCACAAATTTTTATATTTGTCAAAAAAATGTGGCCGTGGCGGGGAGAAAGGGGCTTATCAGAGAAATAATAAGAAAATTCTTTAGAAATCAACCATGAGGCCAATTTGAACCAGACTTTGCAAGAATGTTCTTTGAGTCTCTCTTCTAAATTTATTCACAAATATTAAGATTTGGCTGCCGCTGTGTAAGGCTTACAAAAAATCATGGGATCATTCTTCCACTTTAACCAGTGGAGCGATTCAGGCCCTCCTGGGCCTCTTGTTTTTGTATGTTCCCGTCTTTGTCAACCTATGAAATCGATAAGAAAATTTGCCATATATGCCTGTTTGCATGCAAAATTTGGTGAAAATTTGAAACCGGTAAAATTGTCAAATTATAAAAATTGTGAACAACGGCATCTTAACATGTTCCTGGATTTCAATGGTACCCGTCTAGCAAAAGCCCAATTTTGCTTACCTAGTTTTGATATCAGTCCCAAATTTTGAATCAAAATAGCAAGAGGGGTCATTGAAGAACATTTTGGTACCAACAATGTTGATGCCAAAATGCAAAAAAAAATTCTCAGAAATTTATTTGGTCAGGAATTGTCAGAAAAACAGCCGAGAAATTTTCAAAACCTTCAATTCAAATAATTTCACTTGCATGTTCCCGCTTTTGTCAACCTATGAAATTGATAAAAAGGTTAACCATATATGTCTCCTAGTCATATGCAGAATTTGGGGAAAATTTGAAACCGGTATCATTGTCAAATAATGAGAATTGTGAACAACGGCACCTTAGAATGCTCCCGGATTTAAATGGTACCCATCTAGCAAAAGCTCAGTATTGCCTACATAGTATTGATATCAGTCCCCGATCTTAAATCAGAATAGCAAAAGGAGTCATCGTACAACATTTTTGTATCAATTTTGTTGATACAAACATGCAAAAATGATCCATGTTCTTCTCAAATCTGAGATTATCAAAAGGTAATATGTCAACAAAGCAGTGGCTAGTTCATCATTACAATAGAAATATTAGCAATTTTGCATTCAAAGGCACACTTAATGGACAATAAAAACTGTTTTTGTGTTCTTTTTATTATCTTGAGCAGTGTAGTAAAGAAAAAAATGTTGATATTTTCAAAAACTGTGCGATAATGCTCTTATAAGAGCCCAGCACTGTAACCGGAAGAAGAAGAAAGTAGTCTAAGTGCTGATAAGCCACAAAGGAAAGTTAAAAAGGGTGACATAATATATTACATATGTAACATTATGCATCTCCGTTATTTTTCATCCCCACATTTTATAATTTACACTGCTGTTTGGGATTTTTTCTTCCATTATATTATTGGTGGGTGGGGTACGACAATGTGTCCATTATTCTTTAAAATCATGTTTTTGTGTGAAAAAAGTTAAAATTGATGCCATGTGTATGTTGGTTATGTTAAATAAAGACACAACAAAGCATAATGAGCTATTTACAAATGTATTTGAAAATAATTAAGTAAAATCTTAGATTTTACATTCTTAGAAATCTGGACCTTTTACACTTAAATTCAAAAACAACACTGTTACTGGTTTTATTTTTTCTTCATATTTTACCATAAGCATGGGCATATATAAGGGCAATTTTTATGTAAATTTTATAGGTTGACAAAAACTGGAACTAGGTGAAATTAAGATCTAATTTTGGTCGAAATACTTAAAAACTAAAAAAATTGGCGATGAGGTCATACAAAATCTTCTAGAAAATTGTTTTTTGTTTAGTTATATATACTATTCTGGTTTATACGCAATGAGAAATTATTAGAAATTATTTTTGGGGACAATTTGGCTCGAATACGACAAAGCTGGGTGTATATGGCCTCGCTAAGTTAGGATACTCCCCATTTTTAAGCAAAAATCTTAAAATTCTTAAAAAAATATTTTCCAGAAAAGATTTTTAAAAAACATGTTGGGAATAACATGGTAATAAAGAATACTAACTTCATACCAAATTTCATGAAATTCCGAGCGTGGGCACAACCCTATGGGAATTTCTGATAGGGTGAGACCCCCCCCCCCTTTTGGCCATTTGGGAAATTGTTAAGTAAAAAAAGAAGGTTCTGATGACCAGTCTGCTTTTCCTTAATTTTTTTTTGTGCAACACCTTTATATTTCACCCAATCAGAATTTTTTCATGTGGAAAAGGGTTAAATGATTTTAGATAGCTTCATTATAACACATTTCCAAGTTGTTGTCACTAGCTAGTATATTCTACAAATGAGTTTAAAATGATCATTATTATGTGAGCCGTCATACTGAAAGGGACATTCAATTCTAAAACCAAATTTTAGAAACAGATCAGACTTAGTAGGCGTCAATTAGACGTCACCTTTGGAAAATGTAATACCATAATCATTTTAATAAACGCCCGTATTCTAATAAACACACATCCCCCAAATTTCGACTGAAACTCTGCTTATTTCAAGCACAACTTAAGCGAAAAGGGGTGATTCTTATAAACTCCCATCCCCGATTCAGAATTAAAATAGTGTAAGTCATGAACAAAGATTATTTCAAAAAGCGATAAAAAAGAGGATGTCCAGCCCTCAAACTGTTAACAGAACTTTAGCAATGAAGGTTTTTAATTGAAAATTGTATTTCGCAGTCCTTAGAACAAAACTTTGTCAAATTCAACTTGCTGAACTTCAAGTCCATGAATTGACTTTTGATTAAAAAATTTTGACTAACGATATTAGAAAACCTCTAATAAACGCCCACCCCCTGCTTTTCTATCGAACCATGTTTCTAATAAACGACTTATTAGAATAATTACGATAACAGTGATAGAAGCAGGTGGAGGATTGCATGGGGGTGTTGTGGTAGTATTGGTGAGAGAATTACCACTTACCAGGAATCCATGGTTAGGTGCCCAAGCTGCGGCAATATGACCAAAGTAAAGTTGAAAGAGATGTTAAATCCCATTTACTCAATCGTCCGAGAAGTTACCGTTTAGCATGATTGGTCACAAATATCCATGTAGGTGATAACTTATTTCAATGGGTGCTAATGGCTCATGTTTAAAGATGAACTGAAATTAGGGCCACTGATTGTCCATTTCTCCAAGAAAGTCAGTGTGACTGTTTGAAAACTGATCCAACAAGTTTAGCCCGAACTTGAGCTACAGAGGAGGTAAAGGCTTTTTAACCGTTTCTCAAACAAGACCTGGTTTTGACGTCCCTCATAGATATGGCTTTGGAAAACATTGAGGTAAAAGAAGAAACTGCTGGTGACCAGCAGTTTCTTCTTTTACCTCAATGTTTTCTATGCTATATTTTACACAAATCCAGTCTTTTTCGTCATCTATTTTGATGGCTGCATTAGATTTTGAAATTGATTACCCAATATTTTGCCGTTTGGGACAAGTAATTTCGTCATTTTCCACAGTTTTTTCTCTCAAAAAGAACAAAAGATGTAAAATTTTATCAATTTTAAATTGTCGTCTGCAACTTCTTTGACTTTGGAACCGTCCAAAATTTTGCAGTCTTGGTTAAGTTAGACTGGTCTAGAACTTTGTTGTCCCGGAAAGGGTACAAAATTTGGAAACATTTGGCCATTTATGATTCTTGTGTTGCCAAAATAATTGAGTGTTTATGATAAATGTTGCATAGTTTATAACGTGAGGTTGTTATTCATCAATACTCATTCTGAAATGTCAATTTTATGCCACATGTGTGGAGAACAGTCCCTAAAAGACCATCTCTACATGATTATGTATTAGATAGAGGCTGTATAGTAGATTCTACGCGAAATAAACATTCAAATGCGCGCAGCGCATTGAATGTTTATATTGCGTAGAATCTACTATACAGACTATATCTGACTTAGTGTTTGCTAGCGGTTCATCGGAGATTGGGCGTGGCTATGTATAGACGTCACATAAACTAGCCGACAGCCTGTTTATGCGAAATAGAGCGGCGCAATTTTCAAATATACTGCAATATCATTGGTCCAAAAAGTAGGTCGAACACTAAATTCATAGAGTTACATTTTACAAAAACTATTAAAATGTGATGGCCAAGAAGTAGGGAGTCAGCTTCACAATCACGATCAGGAGATTCTGAGAATGGTCTCTGAAAGTCGACCATTATTGCATGATTATTATAGCATTACAAGTTACAAAATGGCAGAATTTTAGAGAAGTCCAATCTAAAAGGAGTTGAAGATGATAAAACAATCGATGTCAAATGCACATTACTGCATAATTATGACAAAATGAATATTACAAAGTGTCTGGAAATGTATTTTAGCACTGAAAGTATTATGTATAGAGTTTGAGTTTATTGGGGTTTTACGTTTTATGTGTCAAATGCACATTACTGCATAATCAGGCCCGTAGGAACAGGGGGCTAGGAGTGGCATAGAATACATAGAAGGAAATGGGAACCGTAGTCGAGAGGTAGAGCGTCGGCCTAGCGACTAAGAGGTTCTGAGTTTGATCCCCGGTAGCGGGGGTTGTTCGAGGCTTCTCATTGGCCCACACATTCGGCGCGAGTACTGGTCAGTGTATTTCCAGGAAGCAGAATCGAGAGGGATTAAAATAAGTTGAAAAAACTTGCTTCCCAATCGATGTAAAATAAATATGTCAAAAAACAACAACAACAACAAAAAAAAAACAACAAATGCTGGTAATCATCACCTTCTTCTTCTCTCTGTATGTTCTTTTGTAAACATTTTTTATAAGGTGCCAAAAGAATACATTGCTTTTACCCTTTCCGAAACAAGACTTTGTTTTGATATCCCTAAACAAAAAGGCTCGGGAAAACATTGAGACAAAAGAAGAAACTGCTGATAACCAGCAGTTTCTCCTTTTGCCTCAATATTTTCTGTGCTGTATCACTATACAAATATTAATTATCTTTCGTTATCAACATCTTTTTTGTCATTTGCAGCAGCTTTTGATTTGGATTACTCTAGGATTTTGCCGTTTGGGAAAGGGTTAAAAAAAACCTAAAAGAACCTTCGATAGAAGGATGTAAGGGTACAAGCACATTGTTAGACTGATTGTTGTGCTGAACTGTCATTTAGATCAAACTATCATTGCATGTGTGTTACATTAATGATATGTATGAAGTTCTGATGTATTTCATGATCTAGGTATATAATAAGTAAAGAGCACTTAGAGATATCTAAATACAAAAAGAAATGTAGAAAGAAGCTCTAAATAGACTACTCTCAAACAGTTTTCAATCTCACTTTGGCCTCTACATATTAGATACAGGCTGTATTGTAGATTCTACGCAAAATAAACATTCAAATGCGCGTAGAATCTACTATACAGCCTCTATCTGTCTTAGTGTTCGCTAGCCGTTTATTGGAGACTGGGCGTGGCTATGCATAGACGTCACATAGACTAGGCAGCCCATTTATGCGAAATATAACAGCGAAATTTTTAAATAAACTGCAATTTCATTGGTCAAAAAAAGTAGGTCGAACACTAAAGGGGCAAACAAGTTCACTGCATCAAGTCAAGTTCAGTCTGTCATTTCATGAATCTAATAACAGTCATCATTATAGGCCTGTCCCACCTAACCGAATATTTACACCGAATGCGTAACGAACTTAATTCGGTGCATTCGTTAAAGGTTCGTTCCACAAACGGTTTGTGTTTGGTATGTTTACGGTGCCATTCGGTGCTTTTCGTCGACATTACGCGGTGTTCGCAGACGCCTAAAAAAGTTTTTGAGCATGCACAAAATTTTTCAACGAATACAGCGAATCAAAATTTCGGAATGAGTTCTGTAATCGTTCGCAGAGGGATCGGTAGGCTTGCGTCTGGCATTCGTTACTTTCGTTATGGTGTCGGTAATAATTCGCAGAAGAATTCCTGTTCGGTATGTTCGTTTTGATCTCACCGAAGGACTAGCGTTTGCACTCCGATGAAGGTGCGTTTCTTTACCGTTCTGGCCGAAAGGGTTAAACGAACCGCTAACGAAGACACCGATCCTGACGATGCCATTCCGAATATGACGTTATATTCGTTACTCAAACGGTAGGGGTTCGTTGATGTTTGGGAACAAATTGGGGATGTATTTCGGAGAAACATCGCTGGCTGTTCGACACATTCGCTACAAGTTCGTTGCGTGTTCGGTGTATGGTCGCTACACAATCGTTGAAAACCAAATTTCACCGAATAAAAATGACAACGAACACTGCGAATTTCGCACTTGACATTCGGTACGAATTCGGTGCCACTATTCGGTTAGGTGGGACAGGCCTATTAACGTGCACAAACAAAATTGTTTGATTTGCAAGCCATAGTGATATAAGGCTGTTCCAAAAGAAGTATGTAGTATTTCTTTTGTCTTGAGAATAAACCCTTAAAAAGATATCTAGACATTCTTTTGCTCGTTTTTAACAAGAGAGAACATTTATAACGCTGCTTTTCAACAAAAACCTCGTATCTACAGCTTGTTTAACCCTTTCCCAAACAAGACCTGGTTTTGACGTCCCTAATAGAAAAGGCTTGGGAAAACATTGAAACAAAAGAAGAAACTGCTGATAACCAGCAGTTTCTCCTTTGGTCTCAATATTTTCTATGCCATATTTTAAACAACTTCTACCTTAATATCTTTCATTTTGTCATTTGTGGCAGTTTTTGAAGTGGATCACCCAGGGTTTTCCCTGAGCATGAGAATTTGGGGGTCATTGTGACCCCCCTTGCCTTCAAAGTTAAGGGTACTTTCTACTATTTTGTGGGTCAAATGCCCTTGTACTCAAGTATCAAACGAAAATCTTGATCTTAAAATTGCGTCATTTATGTCCCTCAAGTAAATTTCTAGGGGGTCATTTGTTTTGAAATTGCGACAATGACGCATGATTTGTGCGTCATGGAAAACCCTGATCACCCTAAAGTTTTGCCGTTTGGGAAAGGGTTAAAAAGATATCTAGACATTCTTTTGCATGTTTTTAACAAGAGAGAACATTTATAACGCTGCTTTATAACAAAAACCTCGTATCTACAGCTTGTTTAAAGCTGTAGATAGGAGGTTTTTGTTGAAAAACCATGATAATATGCAAAAGTCACATAAAGAACTAGAACTGTCGCAAAGCAGACAAATACCCCCCACTAGCGCGTTGTCACTGAAAAAGTGCTAAAGTTCAAAGTGGCATAACTCTGAAACTACTGCCTGGATCAAGATGAAAATTGCAGGTGCACAACTTCATATGGTAGGAAACAACCTGCTAAAATTTCAGCAAAATCGGTCAAAAACTGTGGGAGGAGAAGAGGACACAAAATTATGTCCACGGACGGACGGACAGACGGACAGACGGACGGACAGACAACCTGAATCCAGTATACCCCCCATAACTTTGTTGTGGGGGGTATAAATATGAAAATGTTTTAAGTTCAAACCACATTTTTTTAACATAGCATAAATTACCCATTGTATGGTATTTCTGGTAATTTCCCCTAGTTATGGTACAAATGAACGTAAATTGTTGTTCAGAATGTTTATGTTTTTATGTGTCTCTGATGAAAGCCTTGTGTCATATGGGAAATATAGTTTATTGATGAATAATAAACAAGAAAAATGAGGGGAAACTGTTCCTTATTTATATAGGCTCTAGAGTATTGGCAGGGTTGATGTTTTGATACTATTTTGATGGAACATGTCAGTGGTGAAAGATGGTTTTGACAATCAGGCCCCGGTTTCTCGAAAAACTTAAGTGTATGCTCATGAGAACATGCTCAACTTCAAAGGAATACTCTCCAACGTTGAAGGGTATTCAATTGAAGTTCACGTGGATTTCGTGCGATTTGAGCACGGTGCTCAGATTTGAGCATGAGAACTTACTTAAGTTTTTTCGAGAAACCGAGGCCAGAACTATCAAAAATTTTATTATTGTACTGAAAAAAAAAAAAAAAAAAAACACAGTTGAACTTGAAGAATAAAGTCCAAAAAAATGTTAACTCATTTGTATTGCTCACAATAAAATTGAATAATAATGAGCTTGCAGAGCATCTCTTACAGTTAGCCAGGGATGATCTGCCAGGCCATTTATATGATGAGCTATCCCATAATTGGCCGAGCCCGGATAGCTCAGTCGGTTACGTCGGAGTCTGTCAATCCAGGGGTATCGAGTTCGAACCCCGGCTCGGCCAGTATCCATTCTGACATTTGACAATTTTAAGTCATTTGTCTCTCACCAATGGGTGTGAATCATCTATGTGAGAGAGCAGCTGGAGGCTCGGTTTGGATATTGTGGTTGTACTGGTGCAAGAAATACCAGGAACCCACGGTTAGGTGCTCCAGCCACCGCGATATGACCCTGGTAGTTGAAAACGGCGTAAAACCCCAATAAACTAAACTATCCCATAATTGTCATTTGCAGGATCTGTGAATTTGGACAAGTCTAAAATTTTGTCGTCTGGTAATGTTTTAACCCTTTCCCAAACAAGATCAGGTTTTGACATCCCTGTTGAAAATGTCTTGGGAAAACATCAAGACAAAAGAAGAAAATGCTGATGATCAGCATTTTCTCCTTTTGCCTCTATATTTTCTGTGCTACATTGTACAAAAATTTCCTTTTTAGTTACTTTTAATTGATGTAGTCACTTGCATCTGCTTTCTAATTGGACAAGTCTGAAATTTTGTGGTCTGGTAATGTTAAACCCTTTCCCAAACGGCAAAATTTTAGGGTGATCCATTTCAAAAGCAGCCACAAATGACAAAATAGAAGTGATTCACGATAGGATTTGTGTAAAATATGGCACAGAAAATATTGAGACAAAAGGAGAAACTGCTGGTTATCAGCAGTTTCTTCTTTTGTTTCAATGTTTTCCCAAGCCTTTTCTTTTAGGGACGTCAAAACCAGGTCTTGTTTGGGAAACGGTTAAAAGGCCCATATTTGCAGCCTTGGCACAGTTGGTAGCGCATCTGCCTCTCATTTGAGAGGTTCCAGGTTTGATACCAGACTGCGGCAAATACCCTTTCGGACAAAAATGTCACCTATCAATGGCTTGATATCGTGAACCTATGTAGGGGAGCAGCTGGAGGCTCGGTAAGGGTGTTGTGGTAGTACTGGTATGAGAAACAGGAATCCATGGTTAGGTGCTCCAGCCACTGCGATATGACCATGGTTGAAAACGGGGTAAAACCCCAATAAACCAAACCCATGTTTGCCTGACAAATCACACAGTCATATATGTGATGTAACAATTAGTTAATAAGTTTTTGATGCATAACACACTAGACTAATACTATTAGCAGTTGTTCATAATTTATGAGCCGGCTAATATTAGATAAATGTCTGCCTCTTCCCTTATAATAATTTTTTACTCTGAATTTGGGAAATTCTGTTAGGATGTTGTGTAGCATTATTATACGCCCGAAGGGTCGTATTATGTTATGGCCCCGCTCGTCTGTCCGTCCGTCTGTCTGTCCGTCCGTTAGCAATTTCTTGTGTGCCCAACTCCTCCTACAGTTTTGATCGGAATTTGATCAAACATGCCACAACGAATCTCCATGGTGTCTAGTTGTGCACCTTGCTTACGGAATTCAGATAACTTTTTTCGTTCTTGAATTATTTGCCCTTGAATTAAAAAAATGCCCATTTTCTTGTGTGCGCAACTCCTCCTACAGTTTTGATCAGAATTTGATCAAACTTGCCACAATGAATCTCCATGGTGTCTAGTTGTGCACATCGCTTATGGAATTTAGATAACTGTTTTCGTTCTTGAATTATCTGCCCTTGAATTTAAGGAAAAATGCCCATTTTTCCAAAAATGCCCATTTTCTCCTGTGTGCTACTTCTACAGTTTCAACCAGAATTTAATCAAACTAGCCACAATGAATCTCTATGGTGTCTTGTTGTGCAAACGAAATTTTGATTACTTTTCATGTTTGAAATATCTGCCCTTGAATTCAAAAAAATTGTCAATTTTACTGACAAGCCCCTCTCGGGCGAATATGCGCCGCTCTGCGAAGCTCTTGTTTAACTTTCCCTAAACAAGACCTTATTTTGATGTCTCTAATAAATAAAATTCTTTGGAAATTATTGGGTCCTTTTGCCTCAATATTTTCAATACTATATTGCACACAAATCTTTATCAACATCCATTTCGTCGTCAGTAGCAGCTATCTGATTGAACAATCTTAAACTTTAACGTTTGGTAAAGTGTTTACAAGTGAAAATCTTTTCCCATGAAAGCTTGGTTGTTTGGAAAACAATGCACAAGAGTCGCGGACAACATAGCTGGTCCAAACAGAAGCTTGTCACAGAAAAAGATAATCTGTAAGGTCAAGGTCATGAGGTCAAAGGCTCTATAGATTCTATGAAAGTGCACATAACCCTTTCCAAAACAAGACCTGGTTTTGACGTCTCTTAAAGAAAGGACATGGGAAAACATTGATACAAAAGAAGAAACTGCTGATAAACAGCAGTTTCTCCTTTTGCCTCAATATTTTCTATACATTTTCTACACCAATCCTGTCTTAATCAACATCCGTTTTGATGTCTGCAGCGACTTTCAAATTGGATCGCCCTAAAATTTTGCTGTTTGGGAAAAGGTTAAAGATGTAAGACAATTTGAAGTGTTGGAAAGTCATGGCTTGTTGATAGGTAAATGCAGACAATGATCATTTATTCTTTTCCATCAATATTTTACTACTGGTACCTTATCAAGATGTCATTTCAGGACTTTCTTCCTATGTAACCCTTTCCCAAACGAGACCTGGTTTTGACGTCCCTAATAGAAACTGCTTGGGAAAACATTGAAACAAAAGGAGAAACTGCTGATAACCAGCAGTTTCTCCTTTTGTCTCAATATTTTCTATGCCATATTTTTCACAAATCCTATCTTTAATAACATCCATTTTGTCATTTGTGGCAGTTTTTGAAGCGGACCACCCTAAATTTTTGTCGTTTGGGAAAGGGTTAATGAGGAAAAGTTTCGAAGATGGATATGTGGACAATATTTGTTGTATTGGAAAGAAAAGAGTGGAAAGAACAGAAAAAAACAAACAAAAAGAAAAGGAAAAACATCTTCATTCCTACATATGTTTTCCTAACAAAAGTCACATAATTGGTTACATATGGTGGATGTTATGGTGTAAATTCTTAAACCTTTCCCCAGAAGCACTTGTTTAACTTTTGACAGAGAATGCTTCGGAAAACAATGTGAGAGAAGAAGAAAATGCTGGCAACCAGCACTTCCTCTTTTTCCCACATTGCTTTCCATCCTGAAGCATTCTCATTTTCTTTCCCACTCAATCCCGTGTTTTAACTACTCTGCAGTGAATTAGGCTTAGGAAAACAGAACATGCAATTTCTCCATTTGCCACAATATTTTCTATCCTATCAGAATACAAAGAACAATTTCCTGCAGTTTTATAATTGTCGTCTGCAAATTCTTCCAATTTGGAAAAAGTCAAAAATTGCCTGTGTGGTAATGCGTTAATGTCCCTAAAAGAAAAGACTTGAGAACACATTGAGACAAAAGAAGAAACTGCTGGTAACCAGCAGTTTCTACTTTTGTCTCAATATTTTCTGTGCCATATTTTACACAAATTCTATCTTTAATAACATCCATTTTGTCGTTTGTGGCAGTTTTTGAAGTGGATCACCATAAAAGTTCGTCGTTTGGGAAAGGGTTAAAGAGACTTTCAAATTGGAACACTTCAAAATTTTGTCGTTTGGGCAAGGGTAAAAGTAACAATAATTGTCCCAGTATTACTTCTCCTAAACAACATCTAGTTTTACAGCACCTGAAAAGAGAATGCTGAGGTAAGAGGAGAAAATACTTGTTGCAGTTTATCCTCATATTTCATATGTGCAGCAATGGACTTCAAAGAAACCAGGACTGATTAGTTTTACCCTTTCCTAAACAACAAAATATTTAGGATGCTCTAAGTCAAAAGCTGCACAAAATGGATGTTGGTAAAGATGGGATTTGTATGCAATATTGCATGAAAAATATTGAAGCAAAAGGAGAAAATGCGGATTTCGTTTGGTTCGGGAAAGGATTAAAACTTTCATTTTCCTCCTTTTAACTCAATGTTTTTGTCACCTAAGGTAATAGATATCTATTCTGTTATTGTAATAAAAGTCACATAATTGGTTACATATGTTGGATATTATTCTGTAAATTCCTTAGTCTGGCTTACCTGCCCCTAATACTGCGTTATTGGGTCAGGCACACAGTAATCATGGCTGCGCCCACTGTTCTGATATTTTACCAAAGGTAAAGAACAAAGTTGTTTAATTTTGTGAGCAGAGAATGGTCATTAGAAGAGTAGATAGGTTTCGATATATTTTTAACTCTAGCAATAAAAGTTTTACATGACCGCAACGCTAACCCGAAATAAAACGGTTTTAAATTATGTACATGAAAACTATATGAAGGCAATTTGGATACAACTCCATTCAGTAGTCCCATTAGCTCAGTGGTTAGAGCGTCTACCTTGAAATCCAGAAGTCCCTGGTTCGAATCCCAAGAGAGTAACATATTTTAGCCACACCCCCTTTCTTTTTACATTTTTTCATACCAAATGGTTCTACAGATTGCAAAGATGTAATAAAAACACAATTACCAATTATGTTTTAATTGCATCTTAGTGATTTCCAGAATAGTTTGGTTTGAGAAAATGTATTATAACAAAAAGTAGACGAAAAACATTTACCCAACGTGGGATTCGATCCTTGGATCTCTGGAGTCGCAGTCAGACGCTCTACCTCTGAGCTAATCGGAACTCCGGTAGAAAGTGCATCCAAATTGCCTTCATATAGTTTTCATGTACATAATTTAAAATCGTTTTATTTCGGGTTTGCGTTGAGGTCATGTAAATCTTTTATTGCTAGTATTAAAAATATACCGAAACCTATCTACCCTTCTAATGACCCTTCCCTGCTCACAAAATTAAAGAACTTTGCTCTTTATCTTTGTAATTAAATTACTCCACTGGAGGCGGCCATGTTTAGTGAATGCCTGACGTACTAAAATACATAGTACGGCAGGGAACCAGACTATAAATTCCTATACTTAGTATATCTTCCAAACAATCGCATTAGGGTGGCCCAATCTAATAATATTTGTTTATTTCATTAGCGCTCAGTTGGTCTCCAATTATTCATAAGTGCAACATTGGACTAACACAAAATATGGATAAATAGGTTTATAACTAAACAAACTTTACTTTTGTTCCTTTTCACTCAGTATTTTTATTCTGATTTTAATAGTGATTCTATCTTGTAATATTTGTAGTAATTATTAGACATTAGCTGGTCTCCACATTTCATACTACTCTCCAAAGCCGAGGTCTATTGATTAAATCATCAAAATACGACGAAATATTATTTCATCATAGTTTAAATGAAGAGGTAATGTACTTTGTTTTAAGAAAGTAATTTCATACATGTATGTGCAACACTGGACTTACAGAAAATATAGGGAAAGGGGTTTAACCCTTTCCCAAACTACAAACTTTTAAGGTGATCCACTTTAAAAACTGCCACAAATGACAAAATAGATGTTATTAAAGATAGGATTTGTGTAAAATATGGCACAGAAAATATTGAGACAAAAGGAGAAACTGCTGGTTATCAGCAGTTTCTTCTTTTGTTTCAATGTTTTCCAAAGCCATTTCTATTAGGGACATCAAAACCAGGTCTTGTTTGGGAAAGGGTTAAGACATTTCAAACATTCTTTCTCTTTTTTGTATGCAGAGCATTGGTCATGATTGTCCATTTGTCTGTCTGTCTGTCTGTTAGCTCACTCTTGTATGCCCAACCCATCCTACATGTTTCTATAGGAAGATGACCAAATTAAAATGTCACAATGAATCTCAATGGTATCTACTTGTGCATGCCAAATGCTAGTACTACTAAATTCTTTAGAAAACTTTGTCAATACATTTTCTGCTTAACCCTTTCCCAAACAAGACCTGGTTTTGACTTCCCTAATAGAAAAGGCTTGGGAAAACATTGAAACAAAAGAAGAAACTGCTGATAACCAGCAGTTTCTCATTTTGTCTCAATATTTTCTGTGCCATATTTTGCACAAATCATATCTTTAATGACACCCGTTTTGTCTTTTGTGGTAGTGCTTGAAGGTGATCACCCTAAAATTTTGTTGTTTGGGAAAGGGTTAACTAAATAAGTAAAGAACCGGTGGAGTTAATTATCTTTTGTGTGAATGACGGGTCATAAATGCAGCAATAAAGAATATGAAGTTCATATGTGATGCATTTTGTTAGGCAGATTCTTGTAGCATTTTGTTGCTCTTGCATTAATAAGTTGTGACAAATATATGGCGCATTATTCAGATCTTCATTGCAATGATCTAATTGGTTACCCTTTCACAAATGATATAATTTAATTTGACTTGTTGATTTGAAAGTTAGTGCAGGTTAAACAATATGTTATTATTTGAACATCATAGCATGGAAAACATTGAGGAAAAATGATGGGAGCGCTAGTCATCAGCACTCTTTGTAACTGAAGGTTAAAACAAGTCACAGTTAAGATGTTTTTGTTAGCTCACCTGAGCACGAATGTGCTCATGGTGAGCTATTGTGATACCGCTGTGTCCGGCGTCCGTCGTCCGGCGTCCGGCGTCCGTCGTCCGTCGTCCGTCGTCCGTCGTCCGTCGTCCGTCAAACTTTGCCTTGTGTGCACTCTAGAGGCCACATTTTTTGCCCAATCAACCTGAAATTTGCTCAGAATGATTGTCTTGATGAAATCTCGGACAAGTTCGAAATTGGGTCATCTGGGGTCAAAAACTAGGTCACGGGGTCAAATCTTAGAAAAACCTTGTGTGCACTCTAGAGGCCACATTTTTTGCCCAATCAACCTGAAATTTGCTCAGAATGATTGTCTTGATAAAATCGCGGACAAGTTTGAAATTGGGTCATCTGGGGTCAAAAACTAGGTCACGGGGTCAAATCTTAGAAAAACCTTGTGTGCACTATAGAGGTCACATTTTTTGCCCAATCAATCTGAAATTTGCTCAGAATGATTGTCTTGATGAAATCTCGGACAAGTTCGAAATTGGGTCATCTGGGGTCAAAAACTAGGTCACGGGGTCAAATCTTAGAAAAACCTTGTGTGCACTCTAGAGGCCACATTTTTTGCCCAATCAACTTAAAATTTGCTCAGAATAATTGTCTTGATAAAATCTCGGACAAGTTTGAAATTGGGTCATCTTGGGTCAAAAACTAGGTCACTGGGTCAAATCTTAGAAAAACCTTGTGTGCACTATAGAGGTCACATTTTTTGCCCTATCAACCTGAAATTTGCTCAGAATGATTGTTTTGGTGAAATCTTGTACAAGTTTGAAATTGGGTCATCTGGGGTCAAAAACTAGGTCACGGGGTCAAATCTTAGAAAAACCTTGTGTGCACTCTAGAGGCCACATTTTTTGCCCAATCAACCTGAAAATTGATCAGAATTATTGTCTGGATAAAATCTTGGACAAGTTCGAAATTGGGTCATCTGGGGTCAAAAACTAGGTCACGGGGTCAAATCTTAGAAAAACCTTGTGTGCACTCTAGAGGCCCCATCTTTTGCCCAATCAACCTGAAATTTGCTCAGAATGATTGTCTTGATGAAAGCTCGGACAAGTTTGAAATTGGGTCATCTGGGGTCAAAAACTAGGTCACGGGGTCAAATCTTAGAAAAACCTTGTGTGCACTCTAGAGGCCACATTTTTTGCCCAATCAACCTGAAAATTGCTCAGAATGATTGACTTGATAAAATCTCGCACAAGTTTGATATAGGGTCATCTGGGGTCTAAAACTAGGTCACAGGGTCAAATCTTAGAAAAACCTTGTGTGCACTCTAGAGGCCACATTTTTTGCCCAATCAACCTGAAAATTGCTTAGAATGATTGGCTTGATAAAATCTCGCACAATTTTGAAATTGGGTCATACGGGGTCAAAAACTAGGTCATGGGGTCAAATCTTAGAAAAACCTTGTGTGCACCCTAGAGGCCACATTTTTTGCCCAATCAACCTGAAAATTGCTCAGAATGATTGTCTTGGTGAAATCTCGGACAAGTTTGAAATTGGGTCATCTGGAGTCAAAAACTAGGTCACGGGGTCAAATCTTAGAAAAACCTTGTGTGCACTCTAGAGGCCACATTTTTTACCCAATCACCCTGAAAATTGATCAGAATGATTGTCTTGATCAATTTTCAGACAAGATTGAAATTGGGTCATCTGGGGTCATAAACTAGGTCATGAGGTAAAATCTTTGTTAAACCTTGTGTGCACTCTAGAGGCCACATTCTTTGCCCAATCAACCTGAAAATTGATCAGAATGATTGTCTTGATCAATTCTAGGTCACGAGGTCAAATCTTAGATAAACCTTGTGTGCACCCTAGAGGTCACATTCTTTGTCCAATCAACCTGAAAATTGGTTTACAAAAAAAGTTATTATATCAGGTGAGCGCTTCAGGGCCAATGGCCCTCTTGTTGAAAAATGCATAACCTGAATCAGAAACATAAGGATATTGGCATAAAAATGCTAGTTCATTTGTATCTTTTCTCCCAATGATTTGCTTTCATCATGATGTCTCTGTGATACCTGGGTTGTGAAAATAAGATTTGTACATCATTTCTGTCACAAAGAAATGCATGATTGTGTCGGGTGTAACAAAGTTATCATACGGACATGTAGACATTGTTATGACAATATAGTCTCCTTGCTAAGAAGTTTTGACAGAACTACCATCACAGCTTATCGTCGGTGGGAAGTCAAAACCTTGTAACTCCAGCTTTTTCAAGCTGTAGTTACGAGGTTTTGACTCCTTACAATGTTATGTTTACTGAGAATCCAATAGGCATGTATCATGGGGTTGATATTCTCAAACGGCAAATATTTAGACTGTTCCAGTTTTGTAAATTGGATGTTGATGAAAAAGGATTGGTAAAACAAAAGTATCACAGAAAATATTGAGACAAAAGAAGAAATGCTGATTATCTTCATTTGCCTGGATGTTTTCCTAAACATTTTCTTGTACTTATAAGATTATCAGGAAACAGAAAATAGTGCTTTATGGCAACTTGTTCTTCTTTGGACTTCTCTTGTCTTAATGTTTTTGAGAGCTTTCTCAGGTAGGATTTGAATAATATACAGAATACTAAAATTTTGTCAAAACTTAAAAGTATATTCATAATTTTGTTTTAGCAATACATGTATTATAATAGCATTACAAGAAGCTCGGAATCAGTATTATAGAAAGAACATACGTAATAACATTTTGTGGTTTACTGTGGTGAAGATAGAATATCAGAATTAACCGTTTCCCAAACGACAAAATTTTAGGGTGATCCACTTCAAAAACTGCCACAAATGGCAAAATGGAAGTTATTCAAGACATAATTTGTGTAAAATATGGCATAGAAAATATTGAGACAAAAGAAGAAACTGCTGGTTATCAGCAGTTTCTTCTTTTGTTTCAATGTTTTCCCAAGCCTTTTTGTGTTAGGGACGTCAAAACCGGGTCTTGTTTGGGAAAGGGTTAACTGGACAGTAATATATTCACGCAAATATGTATGAAATTAGTGACAATTGCATGGTCGTGAGAGATGCTAAATGTTAACGTATTAACCCATTACTGCATAGTGAATCTTTTTGACTCCATACAAGTTAATGACATGGGAAAATATTGTGGAAAATGAAGAAATTGCTTGTGACAAGCAATTTCTTCATTTTGTCACAATGTTTTCTACCCAAAATGACCAATCTTTTTCAAATTCTATTCACTTGAAATTGTCATCTGCAACATCTTTGAGTTTGGAGCAGTCAAAAGTTTTATCGTCTGGTTATGGATTAATCAATGACAATCAATCAAAAAGTGAATTTTATGCCATTTTTCAGTGACATGTAGAGGAGACTTTTATAAAGTTTATACTTCCTAAAAATTACTGTGGATGAGCCTTTTCCATGTCATGTACTCTTGTACGAAGGAAAAATAAAAATAGCTAGAGATACCGCTATAATACAGCCATTATTGGGACTGGATAATAATGAACTGCCAAATGTTAACATTGAGGACTTATTTTGTGATCGAAAAATAAATAGTCATTGGTGAATTGGATGTAGATTCCCTGTCAAATTAAAGTGGAAAAAGGAGTAAACTGGTAGATCAGAAGTGAACGCAAAATGACGTTAAATATAGAGAGCTACTTTAAGCAGGTAAGGCGGTGTGCCGTGTAGCTTTTGTTCCCTCACAATAATCAAGCCTGCTTTATATTCACTTTATCTTTGTTAACTGTTTGTCAATTTTAATCTGAGATAAATGAATTTTTGCTGATCAACCTTTTCCAAAACTTCAAAATTTTATGCCATTTTTCAGTGACATGTAGAGGAAGAGTTTTATAATAAAGTTCATACTTTGTAAAACGTTACTGTGGATGAGCTTTTTCCATGTCATATACTCTTGTACAAAGGAAAAATAAAAATAGCTGGAGATACTGTTATAACACAGCCATTATTGGGACTGGATAATCATGAACTGCCAAATGTTAACATTGAGGACTTATTTTGTGATCGGAAAATAAATAGTCATTGGTGGATTGGATGTAGATTCTCTGTCAAATTAAAGTGGAAAAAAGGAGTAAACTTATCAGAAGTGAACGCAAAATGACGTTAAATATAGAGAGCTACTTTAAGCAGGTAAGGCGGTGTGCCGTGTAGCTTTTGTTCCCTCACAATAATCAAGCCTGCTTTATATTCACTTTATCTTTGTTAATTAACTGTTTGTCAATGTTAACCTGAGATAAATGAATTTTTGCTGATCAACATTTTCCAAAACTTTTAGACTGCTCTAATTTTGAAGCTGATGCAGGTGACAAAATTGATTGAAATGAAATAAGAATTCATGTTTTTTATAGCTCATAAAGTATTGAAGGAAAATGAGAAAATTATAATTACCAGGATATTCTTCATTTATCTCAATGCTTTCCAAGCCTTTATATCAGTGACTTCAAGTCTTTTTTGCAAAAAGTTTGATGAAAAATACTCCATAATCAATGGCATGTACATAACTATGGTATGCAAATGTCTCAGGTTAATTTTGAGGCACAATATTAAAGTGCCATGCATAGTCACATTATAATTATTTCTTCACACTAACAAAATGTGGTATGCCCCCCATTCACTATCTTTCAATGAAGAAAAGAAAAAAAAGAACTGTTCAGTTTGACCCTTTCCAAAATGACAAAAAATTACACTGGTTAAAATAGCGATGAATTTTATGCTAAAAATAGACTGGGTTTGCTGTTATGTTTCGATAAACCGTCAGTGTTTTTATAAAATCTCGTAAAGTTCTACGGCTTACGAAATTTTATAACAGCAGCTACGATATGATATTGTTTGTCCGAAATTATGTCACTGTTTGCTAGGTGAAATCATTCCCTATTGTAAGGTGTTGCAAAGACAACAAAATCAAGTGAAATAAATTTTACTAGATCTCTATTTTGGTCTTTCTGGGTAGAAACATTGTGGCATATATGACAGAATAAAATCTTCATTTTCAACTTTATTCATTCCGAGCCTTTAACTTGTTGGTCATGAAAAATCATCATTATGTGGGGATAGGTTAATAGTACCGAAAGGGATTATAGCTTTGGTAAAATTTGAGGAGGAAAAAGAACATTGATTTTCAGCATTTTCTCCTTTTCCCTCATTAATTTGGTTATAAAAGAATATTTTTTTTTGCATGCTTGTACTTTTTATCTCACCTGAGCACAAAGTGCTCAAGGTGAGCTATTGTGGTCACTTTTTGTCCGTCGTCCGTCTGTCTGTCCGTCCGTCCACAATTTTCGTGTTTACACTCTAGCATCCACAAATTTAAGCCAATCTTGACTAAACTTGGTAAAAACATGTATGGCAATAAGATCTTGGATGAGTTTGATTATGGGTCAGATTGAAGCAGAAAGTCAGGAGTTATTTGCCCTTGAATGCAAAAAATACCTAGTTTTGACATTGTTTACACTCTAGCATCTACAATTATTGATCAATCAAGACAAATCTTGGACATAACATTGCAGACCATAAGATCTTGGATGAGTTCCATTTTCAGTCTGATCTGACCAGAAAGACGAGAGTTATGTGCCCTTGAATTCGACAAACTTGCCATTTTCGGCTGTTTTCGACCTTGTTTACACTCTAGAATCTACAATTATTCAATAATCAAGACAAAACTTGGACACAATGTTGGGGACCATGAGATCTCGGATGAGTTTGATTTTCTGTCTGATCTGATCAAAAAGTCGAGAGTTATGTGTCCTTGAATTGGGCAAAATTGCCATTCTTGGCCGTTTTCGACCTTGTTTACACTCTAGAATCTACAATTATCAATAAATCAGGACAAAACTTGGACACAATGTTGGGGAGCATAAGATTTTGGATGAGTTTGATTTTCAGTGTTATCTGATCAGAAAGTTGAGAGTTTGTGCCCTTGAATTTGAAAAAAATTGCCATTTTCTTCTGTTTTTGACATTGTTTACACTCTAGAATTCACAATTATTTATCAATTGAGGTGAAACTTACACACAATGTTCGAGACCATAAGATCTTGGATAAGTTTGATTTTCAGTCCAATCTGATCAAAAAGTCGAGAGTTATGTGCCCTTGAATTTGACAAAATTGCTGTTTTCGACCTTGTTTACACTCTAGAATCTACAAGTATTGACCAATCAAGACAAATCTTGGACACAATGTTGGGTATCATAAGATCTCAGATGAGTTTGATTTTCAGCCTGATCTGACTAGAAAGCCGAGAGTTATGTGCCCTTGAATTTGATAAAATTACCGTTTTCTGCTGTTTTCGACCTTGTTTATTCTCTAGAATCTACAATTATTATTGATCAATCAAGACAAAACTTTGACACAATGTTGGGGATCATAAGATCTTGGATGAGTTTCATTTTCAGCCTGATCTGATCAAAAAGTCGAGAGAGTTATGTACTCTTGAATTTGACAAAACTGCTGTTTGCGGCTGTTAAGATCTTGGATGAGTTCGATTTTCACGTTATTGACCATAAGTTCGTTTTAAGTCATAAAGTCATGAATATAAATTTATTGAATTAAACAAAAGTGTTGCTCATATCATTTTGGTTCAGGTGAGCGAAATAGGACCATCATGGTCCTCTTGTTTATTCAAATTCTTTCAGTTTTGAGAATGCAGAAATGTTATGGTAAATGGTATTTGAATAATGCTTTTTAAACTTTTACAGTGTCATGTACTTTTAAATAACTTTAATTATGCAATGCAGATTATCTTACATGTTGCCTGGCAAGCTTTATCAGTTGTTTATGATATTATCTCTGAAAGAACTTTGCAAAGTGACATAAAAACTATGTTAAGGAATTTAAAAAGAAACTGTGAACCATGGATTTTTCAGCTTGAATATAAAGAGAAGGCTGTAACTGGCTATCAAACATATGAATGTTGTAAGGGATTAGCCCTTTTCCTAATGGCTACTGCAGACGGCAAAATATGTGTTGGTAAAGAAAAGATCTTGTAAAAATACATAGAGGGTAATCGTTGGGTTCAGTGAAAATTCGATTTATATTTCATTGAGTGAACAACAAAAGCTTTTTTTTTTATGAGTGGCAAAGCCACGAATGAAAATATTAGCTTTCGTTATTCGCGAAATGAAATATCAATCGATCTTACACAAAAAACAAACGATTATTCTATTTCTTTAATGCAAAAATTAGACAAAATGCAAACATTTTATGACAGATTTTCTTAAAGCATGTCATTTTGCACGTGACTGCTATGCACCGAAAGGCATTAAAGAAAGTAAAGAAAATATTGAGGCAAAAGGAGAAACTGCTGATCATCAGCAGTTTCTTCTTTTGCCTCAATTTTTTCCAAGCCTTTTCTATTAGGGACGTCAAAACCAGGTCTTGTTTGGTAAAGGGTTAAAATAGAATACCTGTAATGGGGCCATTTTGAGATACATATGTCTGAAGCAAGGAATATTAAAGATTATGAAGACTTACACTGCCCCTGACAAGGTATAGATAAAAGACAACTCTGTAAGTTGTTTCATGGGATAGGAATGGGATTATTTCCCTTTAATCTATTCCCATATAATGGACACTTTTTGTCCCACACCATAATGTGTCAGAACTTTGTTACGAAATCTATCCTTTTGCTGTGGAGGTGCTAATTTTAGTTCATTTGTTGTGAAAAATGCTCAGAATGTTAGTTTAACCCATTCCCAAACAGTGATGCCTTCAGATGCCTTAAAATATAAAGGCTTCGGAAAAAATGGTGGAAAATGAAGAAATTGCTTGTGACAGGCAATTTCTTCATTTCCCACAATGTTTTCTACCCTAAAAGACCAAAATACTTTAAAGTTAATTCACTCTGCAGCATCTTTGAATTTAGACAATTCTAAAATTTTGCCATCTGGTAATGGGTTAACCCATTACTAGATGACAACATGGGACTTCCATTTTGAAAGGTGTTGCAGATGACAATTTGAATTTGTTGTAATTTTAACAAAAAGCTTCTGTTCCCAGACTTTTAGGGCCATCTTCTTGAAGCTTAACCCTTTCCCAAACAAGACCTGCTTTTGACGTCCCTAATAATAATATGTGAAGAGTCTTGGGAAAACATTGAGACAAAAGAAGAAAATGCTGATAACCAGCATTTTCTCCTTTTGCCTGAATATTTTCTATGCATATTTATCTTACATCAACATTACAGTTGGCGCAATATCATATGGCACAATGTTTATATTTTGTTCAAATGTAATTGAACGTTAAACAAAACATAAACATGTGCCATACGATGTGGCGCCAACTGTAGTTTTGTCGTCCCCATCAGTTGTTAATTTAAATGGTCTTAAAATTTTGCCATTTGGGAAAGCGTAAAGGTATTCCACCCCTAATGAGGAGATTCACATGAATTAATAAACCTTGTAAAGATTCGGTGGTAGAATGCTCCACTGCCGAATCTTTTCCATGTCAACCTTATACGTTTGGATATGTAAGAAATGTTTTACGACATCATACAAAAAATTCAGACACTTTGTGAATCTCATTAGGGATGGTCTACCTTAACCCTTTCCCAAACGGCAAATCTTCAAAATTTCCATTTCAAATGCTGCTGCAGACGACAAATGAACCTTGTTTGAGATAGAATTTGTGTACAATATAACATGGAATATATTGAGACAAAAGGAGAAACTGCTGGTTATCAGCAGTTTCTTCTTTTGTCTTAATGTTTTCCCAAACCATTTCTATAAGGGACATCAAAACCAGGTCTTGTTTGGGAAAGGGTTAAGATTGTCCCTTGCATGCTTTCAAAGTTAAAGACTTGCATTCTATCAAAGACACTAGCTGCTGCGTCACGAAAAAAAAGGAAAATGCATTTCAAACTAAGTTCTTATTTTTGAAAGCTGCTGCAGACATCAAAATGCATATTGATTATATAACCCCCCGGTCCCACTGAGCCCGATTTGATCCCGATTTCGAAAATTTAGAAATCGGCCGGAAATCGGGTTACTTCGGGAGACTCGTAGTTCATCCTGATAAAAGTCGGCACCAAATCGGGATCAAAAATAAATCGGGACAAAAATTTCAACATGCGCAATTTTTTCTCCCGATTTCAAAAATCGTGGTAAAATCGGTGTACCTCGTACTAAGTCGTTGTTGTTCGGGTTAGTATATCGGGGTTATTCGGCAACATTTTGCCTATTTGGCTATGTTTAATTCGGCGTTGAACACTGAATAACGGCGATGCACTACGAATACTCCATATTCTCGTCGATGAGCTGCAGTGACGGAACAAAATGGTCTATATGCCCCATCTTTGGATGGACGGAAAAAGTCGCCTCAAAGTCGTAGTAAATCGGTGACAATGAGTTCTCCCGAGGCACTACGAATATTTCGGAAATCGGGCTCAGTGGGACCGGGGGGTAAAAAAGAAGCACAGAAAAATTTAGACTAAAGGAGAAAATAATGGTTATCATATTCTTCGTTTGCCAAAATGTTTAACCAAGCTGTAGCATAGAAAATGGTCTCTTTGGAACCCCAAAATAAGGACTTGTTTGAGAAAGTGTTTTTGTTGGTCCCATTCAAGCAAATTATTCATCGCAAATTGAGGAAAATTTAGCCATTTGGCTGATTCTATGAATTATCAGGTTTCAATTAGGACTAATGTACCTATGTTACATAGTGCCAGAAATAACATGCCAAATTTAACCCTTTTCTGCGGGGAGGATATCCCACATGAGACTACAAATATCAAGCATTCATTTCAAACACAAGCATTTTATAGTGACTTTCATAGATTTTTGGGGACGGCTTAATGTATTCTGATCACCAGGGGCCCGTTTTACTAACGATCTTACGATCATATTTTTGTGTAAACTGTGTAACAAGGCATCTGATTGCACGTGAAATCGGATTAGGCCAATCAGGTTTGTTGTTACAAGTAATTACGCAAAATATAATGGTACGTTCGTTAGTAAAACGGGGCCCAGGGCATCGGCATTGGCTTTGCGTTAGGTATTTACTTGCCTGTTTCTACTAATGCTATTGCTTTGAAATTTTGCATGTTGTCCTAAGGACCTTTCAAATATTGGTCTATTTTTTAGCTCCACTGGCCGACAGGCCAGCGGGCTATTGTCATGGCGCTGTGTCCGTCGTGCGTCCGTCCGTCCGTAAACTTTTCCTTTAAAAATCTTCTTCTCAAAAACTACCAGCTGGATTTCAACCAAACTTCACAGGAATGATCCTTGGGTGACCCTCTCTCAGATTCCTTCAAAGAATTCTGATTGAAGTAAAAAGTCTGGAGTTATCTGCCCCTGAATGTCAAAAATGGCCGTTTTAACTTTATTTTCACTCTAGCAACTACAAATATTGACTAATCAAGACAAAACTTGGTCAGAATGATGATGGCTATAAGATCTTGCCTGGGTATTATTTTCAGCCTGATCCGAATTTTACATCATGAGTTATGTGCCCTTGAAATTGACAAAATTGCCATTTTCGGCTTTATTTTGACTTTGTTTTCACTTCTGCGACTACAAATATTAACCAATCAACACAAAATTTGGACAGAATGATGGTGACTATAAGATCTTGCCTGAGTATAATTTTCAGCCTGATCTGAATTTTACATCATGAGTTATGTGCCCTTGAAATTGATAAAATTGCCATTTTCGGCTTTATTTTGACTTTGTTTTCACTTCAGGGACTACAAATATTTACCAATCAACACAGAATTTGGACAGAATAATGGTGACCATAAGATCTTGTTTGGGTGTAATTTTCAGCTAGATCTGAATCTTACATCCTGAGTTATATGTCCTTGAAATTGACAAAATTGCTATTTTCGGCATTATTTTGACTTTGTTTTCGCTCTAGCAACTACAAATACTGACGAATCAAGACAAAACTTGTACAGAATGTTGGTGACTATAAAATCTTACCTTTGTATATCTTTCAGCTTGATCTGAATTTTATATCATGAGTTACATGCCCTTGAAATTGACAAAATTGCCATTTTCGGCTCTCAATCTAGCAACTACATACATTGACTTAAGTCTTAAGTCAATGTAAGAAGACAAAACTTATACAGAATGTTGGTGACCATAAGATCTTGCATTGGTGTAATTTTCAGCTTGATTTTAATTTTACATCATGAATTATGTGCCCTTGAAATTAACAAAATTGCCATTTTCGGCTCTATTTTGACTTTGTTTTCACTCTTGCAACCACAAATATTGACTTATCAAGACGAAACTTGTACAGAATGTTGGTTACTACAAGATCTTGCCTTGGTATAATTTTCAGCTTGATCTGAACTTTACGTCATGAGAAACGTGCCTTTGAAATTGACAAAATTGCCATTTTCGGCTTTATTTTCACTGTTACAACCATTAGTATTAATTAATTAATACAATTACTTTCACAGAATTTTACTGACCATAACATCTTACTTGCTTGAAATTTTCAGCTTGCTTGTTTGTGCAGCCTGAACCTTTGATATTGCATTCAACAAGACAAACAATCAGGCCTGTGGAGCGCTTCCAGACCGCCAGGGCTGTCTAGTTTGTGGTTTGGGAAATGGTTAAACTTATATCCCCTTTTTTATGTGCCATGTCCCACATGTCTGGAAATTCCAGAATGGTTCTATGTTTTTCACCTAGATATTGTGTAGACTGGTACACGAACTTTACAGCATCAGATAGAGAGGGGTAACAACATTCTAGATGTATCATTCTGAATCAGATTCCTATGCTGTAGGTAATGGGATTGTTCTGATCAAAAGATTCCAATGATTACCTTCAACAATAGATTTGATACATTCAGAATTATCAAGTTTCGGTTCTTGGTCTAAGCAGTAGCTCTTCTCTCTTTCCCAAATAATCACACCTTTTGACGCTCTTAAGTAATATGTACAGCTTTTGGAGATATCAAAGAAAAGGAAGAAAAATGCTGATGACCAGCATTTTCTTCCTTTTCTTTGATATTTTCAATCTTATACAAGAGGGAGTTAATCTTATTATCTGCAACAATTTGAATTTGAATAGGTCCAAATTTTGTTGTTCGGTAAAGAGTAAATTGTGAAGGTAATTAATATAGCTGCTTTTCAAAGAAAACCTCGTAACTGCACCTGAAAACAAGCTGCAGTTACAAGGTTTTCGTTGAAAAGTGATGATATCTGTCTACCTATGCTTCCAGTCTATGATGATGTATTTTATGATAGAAAATTGTTAGGTCTCGGTACAAAACTAATGTAAGTGAACATATAGAATACATGCAGTTACAACAGTTTTGTGTTAAGGCTTGGAAAATTCTCTGCTACGAGGAATGTTGTTTACCTTAGGTCTGATGAGGCGAATACTGAATACTCCGATGAGGCACATTTTAACCCATCCCCAAACATAAAGATGCTTTTTTGATGCACATAATTAGAAAGGCCTTTGAAAACATTACTCCAAAAAAAAGTAAATTAATGCTGATAACTAGCATTAAAACCAGGATCACTTTCATCTAAGCATTATAAATGTCCCTTTGGAACTACTTAGGAGAATATCAATAACCACATTTTCATAGGTTTGGTCTATAGGGATTTAACTGGGGTTTGAACTGATATGGTCAGTCATATTGCGGCGACTGGAGCACCTAACCATGGATTCCTGTTGTTTCTCATACCAGTGATACCACAACACCCTATCAGAGCCTCCATTAATTATACCCCCCACCTACGAAGTAGAGGGGGGTATATTGGTTTCACCATGTCTGTCTGTCTGTCCGTCCGTCCGTCCGTCCGTCCATCCGTCCGTCCGTCCGTCCGTCCGTCCGTCCGTAGACTTTTCCGTTTCCGTGCTCTAAGTCAAGAACCGGTTGACCT
This sequence comes from Fragum sueziense, assembly GCA_963680895.1. NCBI lineage: Eukaryota > Metazoa > Mollusca > Bivalvia > Cardiida > Cardiidae > Fragum > Fragum sueziense. Next base: position 2,162,997 of record OY804609.1, read on the forward strand.
AGGATCATGAAACTTTACACAGTTGTTGCCCATGACCCAAGGAGGTGCCCTATTGTTTTTGGGTCACGAAGGTCAAAGGTCAAGGTCACAATCGGACTTTGTTTAAAATCCGTTTCCGTGCTCTAAGTCAAGAACCGGTTGACATAGGATCATGAAACTTTACACAGTTGTTGCCCATGACCCAAGGAGGTGCCCTATTGTTTTTGGGTCACCAAGGTCAAAGGTCAAGGTCACAATCAGACTTTGTTTAAAATCCGTTTCCGTGCTCTAAGTCAAGAACCGGTTGACCTAGGATCATGAAACTTTACACAGTTGTTGCCCATGAGCCAAGGAGGTGCCCTATTGTTTTTGGGTCACGAAGGTCAAAGGTCAAGGTCACAATCGGACTTTGTTTGAAATCCGTTTCCGTGCTCTAAGTCAAGAACCGGTTGACCTAGGATCATGAAACTTTACACAGTTGTTGCCCATGACCCAAGGAGGTGCCTTATTATACCCCCCCACCTACCAAGTAGAGGGGGGTATATTGGTTTCACCATGTCTGTCTGTCTGTCAGTCCGTCCGTCCGTCCATCCGTCCGTCCAGTCGTCCGTCCGTAGACTTTTTCGTTTCCGTGCTCTAACTCAAGAACGGTTTGACCTAGGATGATGAAACTTTACACAGTTGTTGCCCATGACCCAAGGAGGTGCCCTATTGTTTTTGGGTCACCAAGGTCAAAGGTCAAGGTCACAATCGGACTTTGTTCAAAATCCGTTTCCGTGCTCTAAGTCAAGAACCGGTTGACCTTGGATCATGAAACTTTACACAGCTGTTGCCCATGACCCAAGGAGTTGCCCTATTGTTTTTGGGTCAACAAGGTCAAAGGTCAAGGTCACAATCGGACTTTGTTAAAAATCTGTTTCCGTGCTTTAAGTCAAGAATCGGTTGACCTAGGATCATGAAACTTTACACAGTTGTTGCTCATTACCCAAGGAGGTGCCCTATTGTTTTTGGGTCACCAAGGTCAAAGGTCAAGGTCACAATCGGACTTTGTTTAAAATCCATTTCCGTGCTCTAAGTCAAGAACCGGTTGACCTTGGATCATAAAACTTTACACAGCTGTTGCCCATGACCCAAGGAGGTGCCCTATTGTTTTTGGGTCAACAAGGTCAAAGGTCAAGGTCACAATCGGACTTTGTTAAAAATCCGTTTCCGTGCTCTAAGTCAAGAATCGGTTGACCTAGGATCATGAAACTTTACACAGTTGTTGCCCATGACCCAAGGAGGTGCCCTATTGTTTTTAGGTCACCAAGGTCAAAGGTCAAGGTCACAATTGGACTTTGTTTAAAATCCGTTTCCGTGCTCTAAGTCAAGAACCGGTTGACCTACAGCACTTTTTCAGTGACAAGGCGCTAGTGGGGGGTATTTGTCCGCTCTGCGACAGTTCTAGTTTTGTTTGCCCACATATGTTAACGATATCAAACCATTGGTGGGCGATTTCCAAAGTAAAACCTTGTATAACCAGTTTAGACATTTCTTGCGGGGTTTTGGATATTTTGACTCATCAGTATTGATAACACATTAGATGTGAACAATAAGTTTTAACTTCAAGTAAAACCTTTCGATTTCGGAAAAGCTATTAAATTACGAGGTTTTGCATTAACACCAACAATGTCTGAATTGTGTTGATTAAATTGCCCCCCACCCCCTCCACATTCTTGTTTGGTAAAGGGTTAAGCTCTGTTTTTGCTGAAATGCAGCATCAGTCTATGATCATTCCAATAAATTGTAGAGAGGGTTGAATGAACTACAGAGACCTTATTTCTTGGAGATCATCCAATATAGCCCTTTCCCAAACAACACCTGGGCCCCGTATTCACCAACGTTTCTAAATTGATTTTCTAAAGTAAAATTACAATACAGCCAATCAGAGTGACCGATAAATTTGTCTGTGTTTGTCTCGGTCACTCTGATTGGTTGGTATGTAATTTTACTTTAGAACATCAATTTAGAAATGTTGGTGAATATGGGCCCTGGTTTTAAGGTATCTAAAAGAAGTGGTGTCGGAAAACAGTGAGGCAAAAGAAGAAAATGCTGAAAATCTGCATTTTCTCTTTTTGCCTAAATGTTTTTTGTGCTATATTATTCAGAATTTATACATTTCGAATCATATATTTTGTTGTCGGCAGCAGCTTTCAAATTGGACCAATCTAAGATTTTGTCATTGGGGAAAGGAATGGCTTATGCTGATGAGTACAGAACTATCCTTGCACATGAATTAATACATTTATCAGTAAAGTCTTGCTGATGGCAATCCTATTTTAACCCTTTCCCAAACAACAAAATTTTAGGGTGATCTAATTTGAAAGCTGTCACTGACGACAAGAAAGATATTGTTACAGATAGAATTTGTGTAAAATACAACACAGAATATTATATTGAAACAAAAGGAGAAACTGCTGTTTATCAGCAGTTTCTTCTTTTGGCTTAATTTTTTCCCAAGCCTGTTCTATTAGGGAAGTCAAACCAGGCCTTATTTGGGAAAGGTTTAACCCATTTCCAGACGACAAAATCTTAGACTGGTCCAAATTCATGGATGTTGCAAAGGACAATTTAAAGGGACATTTCATTCCAATTTCAATTTTTATGCCCCCGATAGGGAGGCAACATAAATTTGACTTGTCCGTCCGTCCGTCCGTCTGTCTGTCCGTCCGTCCGTCTGTCTGTCCAAAAACTTTAACATTGGCCATAACTTCCTTATTACTTAATTAACATATTCGCTTCATACTTTACCACAACATTCCTTGGTACATTACCTTTCTGTAGGCACATACTTTTGTGACCTTGACCCCTGGATGACCTTGACCTTGAACATAGATTGGCCATAATTTAAAATCAAAGCGGTGTCGGGGGCATTGTCATCTTACAGTGACAGCTCTTGTTTAAAGTAAGTCTTGATGCCAAGATTGGTTATTCTAACGAGTATAAATACTATTAGTTTTTTTAAGTTGTTGGCAATAAGCGAGAAACACGCATTTAAAGTTGAGCACATAATCGATAAATTGCATATAAATCCGAACTGTTGTCCACAACAATTTGTTCAATTTTAACACAAAAATATAAATTTCTCGTAAACGGCGCAATATTTTGGCTTGAAATTTTCAGAATTTTCATAAGAAAATATGCTCTTTCAGATAAAAATAAAAGTAAATTTTATGACAAAAAATTCTGAAATGTCACTTTAAAATGAATAAAATTTTACACATTATAGTCATTCCAGGTAGAAAAAATTGTTGGAAATGAAATAGCTTGTCACAAACAATTTCTTTATTTCCCCTTATACTTTGAGACAAAAGATAAACAAACATATCATCATTCAGTTTAATCTCCTTTTTCCTCAACATTTCCTTTGCCATAATATTTCTCACAAACCAAACCATAACTGCTACCAAATTCAAACTTGGTACACTTATACATCTCATTGTGCAGAAGTGTCATGTACAAGAATCGTTACTCCGCCATGCCAACTTTAAGAGTTTTTGCCCTTTGTTGTTTGAACCCTTGCATTTTTGACTGGACCATATCCACTGGTGATGAACTCGGCCAAAGCGAGGGACGTTTTTCGCTACAACAAGGTACAGGTATTTTGCGTTTAAATGTGAGTTTAAAGATCTGATTGGATAGTTTTTTCTAATAACAATGAATTTGTTCTAAAAATAGACTGGGTTTACCAATATGTATTGACAAACCGTCCTTGTTGTTATAAAATCTTGTAACTACGGCTTTAATGAAGCGGTAGTTACGATATTTTATAACAACACCTACGGAATACAATGATCGCGAAAAAACGTCCCACGCTTTGGCCGAGTTCACCACCAGTGATATCTTCTAAACCATAAGTGCTAGCAACTTCAACCCTGGTACACTTATTGCCCTTTGTTGTAGTGATAGTTCACATCCAGTGACAGTTCTAGTGTCGTCTGCAGTAGCTTTCATTTTTGACAGCCCTTGAACTTAGTCGACATTTATCAAATTTACCTTTGAAAGAGAGTAAAAATTAAACCCCCCACCTACGAAGTAGAGGGGGGTGTATTGGTTTCACCATGTCTTTCCGTCCATCCTTCCTTCCGTTTGTCCATAGACTTTCTTTTCCGTGCTCTAACTCAAGAACTGTTTGACCTAGGATCATGAAACTTTAACACAGTTATTACCTATGACCCAAGGAGGTGCCCTTTTGTTTTTAGGTCACGAAAGTCAGAGGTCAAGGTCACAATTAGACTTTGTTTGAAACCCATTTCTGTGCTCTAAGTAAAGAGCCAGTTGACCTAGGATCATGAAACTTTACACAGTTGTTGCCCCTGACCCAAGGAGGTGCCTTATTGTTTTGGGGTCATGACGTTCAAAGGTCAATGTCACAATTGGACTTTGTTTAAAACCCATTTCTGTGCTCTAAGTCAAGAACCGGTTGACCTAGGATCATGAAACTTTACATAGTTGTTGCCCCTGACCCAAGGCAGTGCCATATTGTTTTTGGGTCATGAAGGTCAAAGGTCAAGGTCACAATTGGACTTTATAGTTAGTAGTTATCTTGAAAGTGGCTTAAAACCAGATACAAGCAAGTATGAAAGGCTAAGGGTTACATCAAAGGAATTTCTTTTTGAAGTTGGAAGCAAATATTTCTCTGGCATAGGTGAGGCCTGTTTTCCCAGTTTTTGGATAATTATGAATTTTGTTCTATGTGAACCTCTATCTTGTGTTATAACCTGTGTAAAGTTTATCTATCAGTGCGAAATTTATTCTCATGTGTTTTGGATTTATTATAGCAAGCTATTTCTTAGCCATTTTTTGATTTGATAAGCATTAATTGTGGAAAAGAAAGTTCTATAGTTTTAACAATAAGTAATGAAATTTATCATGCAGTGTAATGTACATGTACCATGATTATTCTAATAAGGGTAACATCCCAATTGGTCTACTCCCATTTCGTCTACTGTTATTTAAGTGCATTGAGTCTCAATTCGTCTACTGTCCCAACTCGTCTACTTTCCTGTCAAATCATCAATAAACAACATTATTTTTGTTTTAAGATAAGAAATTAAGTCAATATATTCACAAATACAATAACAATGCAAACAATTTAATATAAATAATAAAATATCATATTGATATACAAAGTATAGAAAAGTAGACGAAATGGGACTTTTGTCAAAAATAGTAGACGAATTGGGAGTAGACGAATTGGGAGTAGACCAAATGGGATTAAACCCTAATAAGTGCCTATACACTCCTATCAGATACATGGTCAAATAGAAAATGCATGGGGAAACATGGAAGCAAAACCTTTTGCCTCAATGTTTTCTATGCTATATTGTACACAAATCCATTCTTTCTCGACATCCATTTTGTCGTCCAAAGCAGGTTTGGAATATGTCCGCCCAAAAATTGTGTTGTTTGGTGCAGGGTTAACCCTTTCCCAAACGCCAAAATTTTAGGGTGATCCACTTCAAAAACTGCCACAAATGACATAATAAAAGTTATTAATGATGGAATTTGTGCAAAATATTGCATAGAAAATATTGAGACAAAAGGAGAAACTGCTGGTTATCAGCAGTTTCTTCTTTTGCTTCAATGTTTTCCAAAGCCTTTTTTCTTAGGGATGTCAAAACCAGATCTTGTTTGGTGCTAGGTTTATCTTGAATCAATCATACCTGTAATGAGTTAGTTTGTTACTAATGAGGACAATTATCATGTGGGAGCAGACCCTTTACTGAACAGACTTTCAGGTTTCTCTGCAGAGTAATTTGTAGTGCCAAATTTTATAAATATTGGTATACCTTAATAAGGAGAAGGAACGTGCTGTTCAACAACAAGAAAATTAGATATTGTTTCAGAAAGGCATTTTAGGGGATCTTGTGTTGCAGCAGTCGGTATTTTTGTACAAGAAGTCAGAAAACTTTGGAGGAGTTATTCAAAGAAGTCAGAAAACTATGGAGGGTTGTTCAAAGAAGTCAGAAAACTTTGGAGGGGTTGTTCAAAGAAGTTAGAAAACTATGTAGGGGATGTTCAAAGAAGTCAGAAAACTATGGGTGTAAATCAAAGAAGTCAGAAAACTTTGGAGGGTTGTTCAAAGAAGTCAGAAAACAATATAGGGTTGTTCAAAGAAGTCAGAAAACTATGTAGGGGTTGTTCAAAGAAGTCAGAAAACTATGTAGGGGTTGTTCAAAGAAGTCAGAAAACTATGGAGGGGTTGTTCAAAGAATTTAGAAGACTATGTAGGGGTTGTTCAAAGAATTTAGAAGACTATGTAGGGGTTGTTCAAAGAAGTCAGAAAACTATGTAGGAGTTGTTCAAAGAAGTCAGAAAACTATGTAGGGGTTGTTCAAAGAAGTAAGAAAACTATATGGAGGGTAGTTCGAAGAAGTCAGAAACTATGGATAGTTGAGCTAAGAAGTCAGAAAACTTTGGAAGGGTTGTTCAAAGAAGTCAGAAAACTATGCTTGGTTGTTCAAAGAAGTCAGAAAACTATGTAGGGTTTTTTCAAAGAAGCTAGAAAACTGGAGGGTTGTTCAAATAAGTAAGAAAACTATGTAGGGGATGTTCAAAGAAGTCAGAAAACTATGGGTGTAAATCAAAGAAGTCAGAAAACTTTGGAGGGTTGTTCAAAGAAGTCAGAAAACAATGTAGGGTTGTTCAAAGAAGTCAGAAAACTATGTAGGGGTTGTTCAAAGAAGTCAGAAAACTATGTAGGGGTTGTTCAAAGAAGTCAGAAAACTATGGAGGGGTTGTTCAAAGAATTTAGAAGACTATGTAGGGGTTGTTCAAAGAATTTAGAAGACTATGTAGGGGGTGTTCAAAGAATTTAGAAGACTATGTAGGGGTTGTTCAAAGAAGTCAGAAAACTATGTAGGAGTTGTTCAGAGAAGTCAGAAAACTATGTACGAGCTGTTCAAAGATGTCAAAACTATGTAGGGGTTGTTCAAAGAAGTCAGAAAACTATGTAGGGGTTGTTCAAAGAAGTTAGAAAACTATGTAGGGGTTGTTCAAAGAAGTCAGAAAACTTTGGAGGGTTGTTCAAAGAAGTCAGAAAACTATGTAGGGGATGTTCAAAGAAGTCAGAAAACTATGGGTGTTCAAAGAAGTCAGAAAACTTTGGAAGGGTTGTTCAAAGAAGTTAGAAAACTATGTAGGGGATGTTCAAAGAAGTCAGAAAACTATGTAGGGGATGTTCAAAGAAGTCAGAAAATAAGAGAGGGAACAACCTGAGTTACTTGTAGATTATAAGCCTAATTCCCAAACAACAAAACTTTAGGGTGGTCCAATTTAAAAGTTGTTGTGGATGAATAATATTATGATAATGGTGAATTATAAAGAACAAAAAACATTGAGACAAAAGGAGAAAATGCTGATTATCAGAATTTTCTTCTTTTGACTTTATGTTTTTCCAAGCCTATCCTGTTAGGGATGTCAAATTTAGGTCTTGTTTGAGAAAGGATTAATCATGTTTACTTTTGGCATATTGTTCTGCTAAAGATATTAATCTTATCTTCTGGATATTAATTATCGGCTTCTTATCTTTTTTCCTAAATATGTCCTCTATAAAAATGTTTACATTTTAACCCATTCCCACACAATGACACCTTTTGACAACCTACAAGATAATGACTTTCAAAAACATGACAATGTTTTCTACTCAGAAAGACAAAAAGATAGGAAATTCTATTCTCCTGAAATTTTCGTCTCGGGGTTTTCCCCAGAAAAATTTGAAGCCATAGTGGCAAATAATAAGTATTGGTAAACCTTGAAATGCATTGTGTTCAAGCATATAATTCTGAATAAAATCATAATGGGAAAAGAAGAAATTGCTCAATTTGAGCAATTTCTTCTTTTCCCATTATGTTTTTATGCAGAATTACTACATTTTGTATTGTAAGAATACATGAAGTATCACTTTTTGACATGAAATGCTTAGAAATCCCCCTATTTGGTGACATTTTTGAAGAAATTAAGCTGTAGGGTTACTTTTGAAGCTGTAGTGGCGTTACACTAATTTACATGAAGCTGATACAGCTTATTGGGCTGGGGAGAACACTGCGTCTACAATATCTGAAATGAATTACTCTATAACCAGTTGTAAAGAATGTCTATCTGGGAAAGGATTAATATCCAAAAAAAAACATTATATAAAGTAAGAGTGGATAATTATGTACCCTTTGTTGGCTCTCTAGGGGCTCTCTATACCCTTTCCCAAACAGCAGAAAATAAGGCTTAAATTTTCTGCTGAAAACAGACTGGTTCTACTGGTTTTGAATCATTGGTTGTTATTAAATCTTGTAACTACTGCTTCAATCAAGCTGTAGTTGCGAGATTATAGAATTAGATCTACACCGACAAAGTACTATTGTTTGTCCGAAATAATGTCATGGTTTACTGGATAAAATTGTTCTATATTTGAAAGCTGCTGCAGACGACAAATTAGATTTTACTAAGTATGGAATTTATGTACCCGCACATTATAGATAGAAAATGTTGAAGGAAAGGAGAAATCCTGATTTATGATGCCCATAGTGGAAAAAAGGCAAATGAAAATTTTGAGACAAAAGGAGAAAATGCTTATATCTATCATTTTCTCCTTTTGCCTGGATATTTTCCGTACCATACTAGTACACAAATTCTATCTACATGAACATCTAATAGTCATCTGCAGCAACTTTCAAATAGGGTTTGATTTTATCAAGTTGACTGTGATGTAATTTCGGACAAACAATATTATTTCGTAAATATTTTTTATACGCCTGAATGGTTGTATTATGATATGGCCCCGGTCGTCCTTCCATCTGTCCGTCCATCTGTCTGTCCGTCCATCTGTCTGTCCATCCATTAGCAATTTCTTGTGTGCGCAATTCCTCCTTCAGTTTTGCTCTGAATTTGATAAACCTGCCACAATGAATCTCCATGGTGTCTATTTGTGCACACCTCTTACAGAATTCAGATAACTGTTTTCGTTCTTGAATTATCTCCCCTTGAATTAAAAAAAAACACCCATTTTACTGACAAGCCCCTCTCGGGCGTATATGCGCCGCTCTTCGAAGCTCTTGTATAACCACTTTGTTACGAAATTTTATAATGATAGTTTATCAACACATAACGGTAAATACAGTCGATTTATTGCACAAAATTCATTGCTGTTGGATATCAGACCAAATTTTTTTCATTTAGTAAAGGGTTAGATAGACCATGCACCCTGGGACCAAAGAGTAGGCATAGAACGCTAAACAGATGTAGAGTTTCTGTGTGTATATGTGTGGGAATGTTAATGTGTGTAAAAACTTTACCTATACTGGCTCCTACCCCAACTTTCTGGTTTTCGATGGAATTATGTTTTGTAGATCTATATAAATGTTAATTTTTAAGTGTTAGTATTTTCAATATTTTATATTTGTTTTCTGTGTTCAACAGTTTTTCGTGTGAAAATACTTATTGTTTGTGATAAATAAAGTTTTCTGAATGCAGGGAATGTTAATGTGTGTAAAAACTTTACCTGCTAGAAATATACTGGGTTATATATCTACCCCAATTTTCTGTTTTCGGGTGTCACATTTTAAATGAAATTTGTGAAAATTGGAATTTTAGTGTTTGTGTGTGTAAAAACTGGCCAGTAACTCAAGTTTCTGCATTTGGGTTTCAGTGGAATTTGTGAAAAAACTTATTTTGTAGAAAAATACAAATCTGTGAATGTTGATTGGTGTAAAAATTAACCTGTTTTCGGGGTCTGGTCTTTCAAGTGTTGAATGGATTTTGTGATAAAGTACTTACTTTATGTGATGAATGTGTGTAAAACTCTACCTATTGGCTGACATACAGTACCCCAATTTTGTGTTTTCAGGTTTTCAATGCATGGGCGGATCTAGAGGGGGGTCGGGGGTCGTGACCCCCCTGGCATTGGCTGAAAGTTAAATTTTGACTATATAAATTTAGTGCAATGCTACATATTTATTACATTTCAAGCCATATTTTGAGGTTGGATCCCCCCCCCCCCTCGGAAAAATCTTGGGCTTGGACCCCCCTGGAAAAATATCCTGGATCCGGACCGCCCTTGAAATGGAATTTGTGAAAAGATCTAGATTTACTTTCATGAATGTTACATTGTTTAAAATTCACCAGGCTCAATTTTCTGTCCTGGATCTACTACATTGGTGATATAATGTATCAATCATGATTTATTTTGATCTGTAAATTATAAATTCTCTATTTGTAAAGCCAAAAAAGGGTTATCATAAAAGCTTCTATTTGTAATACACAATGTAATTCATTTCATTCAAATTTTCAAAACCGTATTAAAACTGTATCATAGCAACTGCACTTACCAACTCAAGCATGCAATTTAAGGTTATATAAATAAGTGAAGGATACAGTTAATAGTATGAATTTGTGATCTATCTAGCCCAAAAAAAGAAAGTGTTTGAAAACTAAGAGGCAATAGCAAGTAAATCAAATGATGATAAACAATAATTATGTTCTCCGGTACCCTCAATATTTTATGTGCAAAAACAAAAGATATAATTATCCCTATTATGAAATTTATTCTATTGCCTGCACACAGCATCAGACTCTTAAAGGTCTAAAAAATGTGGAAAAGGGATAAGTTGTGGTTGCATTATAAGCTACTAGTCGGCCATTCAAAGAGTAAAATAGAATATACTATTGACAAAAGATATTAAAACCTTTCCCATACAACAAAATTTTAGTGCGGTCCAATTTGAAAGCTGCTGCAGAGGACAAGAGTAAAATTTGTGAGTAATATAGCACAGAAAACATTGAAGCAAAGGGAGAAAATGTTGATTATCAGCATTTTCTTCTTTTGCCTCAATGTTTTCCAAAACCTTTTCTATTTAGGACATCAAAACCTGGTCTTGCTTGGGAAAGGGTTAAAACCTTTTCATTTTACACCTATATGAATTGCTATTGTCCTGTGTCTTAACAATATATTGAATGGGGAGAACAATTTAGTTCTTTCATAAATAAGTCCTTTAGTGTTTTGACATCCACAATAGAATTTCTTTTTAAAAAGACATTGAGAAAAAAGAAGAAAATGATAATGACTAGCATTTTCTCCTCTTCTTTCAATATTTGCTCAGTGATGATGTACCTAGATTATAACTTAATTTTGTCGTCTACAGCAGCTTTTCTATTGAAACAGTTGAAAATGTCGAATCGGAAAGGGTTAAACCATCTTTCAAATCATAAAGATTTTGACTTCCAATTTCAAAGCTGGTGCAGAGAACAAGTTTGACAATGATTGAGAAAGGATTGGTGTACAAGCGAAGAAATATCGAGGCAAAAGAAAGGATTTGTGTACATTAATTAAGAAAAAGTTCTCTAGAAAATTCTGGTAATGTTTTGTCTTAATGTTTTTCCAAGCTTAATATCATATTAGGGATGTCAAATCTAGATCTTGTTTGGGATAGGGTTACTCATATTATCCCATTCCCACACAGAGATCTATGCTTTTTTTCACCCTCAAGAAAAAGACTTGGGAAAACACTGTGGACAATGAAGAAATTGGTTGTCACAAGCAATTTCTTCAATTACCATGTGTTCTTCCAAAAAAACCCAAAAAGATGTTACATTTCACACACTTGAAATTGCCGTCTGCAACATCTTTGAATTTGGACCAGTCTTAAATTTGCTATTAAAATGGTAATGGTTATCTATTATAGATGCTCAACTGGTCTAACAGGTTCATATCTTTTATACGAAATACTGCGATGAGCTATTTTTAGAACTCTTATCTATAAGCCTCTAGCAGAGCACACTGGCTTTATCTTTTTCGGACACTCTTCTAAATAACTTGTACGAAATTTCCTTTGTTTTTGTTCCAATATATGGCATTGTCAATAATTGATTTATCACATGTATATTGTAGCCAGCGCTAATCTTTATTTTTCAAATTTGAATGATTTGAAATTTTGACGTTTGGGAAAGGGTTAATTGGAACTATACATGGAAAAATCGAAGAACAATGAAAAATGCTGAAAATGCTGATAAACTAATGTTCCCCCTTTTTAGCTCACCTGAGCACGATAGTGCTCATGGTGAGGTATTGTGATACCGCTGTGTCCGTCGTCCGTCGTCCGTCGTCCGTCGTCAGTCGTCCGTCGTCCGTCGTGCGTCGTGCGTCAACCTTTGGCTTGTGTGCACTCTAGAGGCCACATTTTTTGCCCAATCAACCTGAAATTTGCTCAGAATGATTGTCTTGATGAAATCTCGGACAAGTTCGAAATTGGGTCATCTGGGGTCAAAAAGTAGGTCACGGGGTCAAATCTTAGAAAAACCTTGTGTGCACTCTAGAGGCCACATTTTTTGCCCAATCAACCTGAAAATTGATCAGAATGATTGTCTTGATCAAATCTCGGACAAGTTCGAAATTGGGTCATCTTGGGTCAAAAACTAGGTCACGGGGTCAAATCTTAGAAAAACCTTGTGTGCACTCTCGAGGCCACATTTTTTGCCCAATTAACCTGAAATTTGCTCAGAATGTTTGTCTTGATGTAATCTCGGACAAGTTTGAAATTGGGTCATCTGGGGTCAAAAACTAGGTCACGGGGTCAAATCTTAGAAAAACCTTGTGTGCACTCTAGAGGCCACATTTTTTGCCCAATCAACCTGAAATTAGCTCAGAATGATTGTCTTGATGAAATCTCAGACAAGTTTGAAATTGGGTCATCTGGGGTCAAAAAGTAGGTCACGGGGTCAAATCTTAGAAAAACCTTGTGTGCACTCTAGAGGCCACATTTTTTGCCCAATCAACCTGAAAATTGATCAGAATGATTGTCTTGATCAAATCTCGGACAAGTTCGAAATTGGGTCATCTGGGGTCAAAAAGTAGGTCACGGGGTCAAATCTTAGAAAAACCTTGTGTGCACTCTAGAGGCCACATTTTTTGCCCAATCAACCTGAAAATTGATCAGAATGATTGTCTTGATCAAATCTCGGACAAGTTCGAAATTGGGTCATCTGGGGTCAAAAACTAGGTCACGGGGTCAAATCTTAGAAAAACCTTGTGTGCACTCTTGAGGCCACATTTTTTGCCCAATTAACCTGAAATTTGCTCAGAATGTTTGTCTTGATGTAATCTCGGACAAGTTTGAAATTGGGTCATCTGGGGTCAAAAACTAGGTCACGGGGTCAAATCTTAGAAAAACCTTGTGTGCACTCTAGAGGCCACATTTTTTGCCCAATCAACCTGAAATTAGCTCAGAATGATTGTCTTGATGAAATCTCAGACAAGTTTGAAATTGGGTCATCTGGGGTCAAAAAGTAGGTCACGGGGTCAAATCCTAGAGAAACCTTGTGTGCACTCTAGAGGCCACATTTTCAGCCCAATCAACCTGAAATATGCTCAGAATGATTGTCTTGATGAAATCTCGGACAAGTTTGAAATTGGGTCATCTGGGGTCAAAAACTAGGTCACTGGGTCAAATCTTAGAAAAACCTTGTGTGCACTCTAGAGGCCACATTTTTTGCCCAATCAACCTGAAAATTGATCAGAATGATTGTCTTGATGAAATCTCAGACAAGTTTGAAATTGGGTCATCTGGGGTCAAAAACTAGGTCACTGGGTCAAATCTTAGAAAAACCTTGTGTGCACTCTAGAGGCCACATTTTTTGCCCAATCAACCTGAAAATTGATCAGAATGATTGTCTTGATAAAATCTCGGACAAGTTTGAAATTGGGTCATCTGGGGTCAAAAACTAGGTCACAGGGTCAAATCTTAGAAAAACCTTGTGTGCACTCTAGAGGCCACATTTTTTGCCCAATCAATATGAAATTTGCTCAGAATGATTGTCTTGATCAAATCTTGGACAAGATTGAAATTGGGTCATCTGGGGTCAAAAACTAGGTCACAGGGTCAAATCTTAGGAAAACCTTGTGTGCACTCTAGAGGCCACACTTTTTGCCCAATCAACCTGAAATTTGCTCAGAATGATTGTCTTGATGAAATCTCGGACAAGTTAGAAATTGGGTCATCCGGGGTCAAAAACTAGGTCACGGGGTTAAATCTTAGAAATACCCTGTGTGCACTCTGGAGGCCACATTTTTTGCCCAATCAACCTGAAATTAGCTCAAAATGATTGACTTGATGAAATCTCGGACAAGTTTGAAATTGGGTCATCTGGGGTCAAAAAGTAGGTCACTGGGTCAAATCCTAGAGAAACCTTGTGTGCACTCTAGAGGCCACATTTTATGCCCAATCAACCTGAAATTTGCTCAGAATGATTGTCTTGATGAAATCTCAGACCAGTTTTAAATTGGGTCATCTGGGGTCAAAAACTAGGCCACTGGGTCAAATCTTAAAATAACCTTGTGTGCACTCTAGAGGCCACATTTTTTGCCCAATCAACCTGAAAATTGATCAGAATGATTGTCTTGATAAAATCTCGTACAAGTTTGAAATTGGGTCATCTGGGGTCAAAAACTAGGTCACAGGGTCAAATCTTAGAAAAACCTTGTGTGCACTCTAGAGGCCACATTTTTTGCCCAATCAACCTGAAATTTGCTCAGAATGATTGTCTTGATAAAATCTCGGACAAGTTTGAAATTGGGTCATCTGGGGTCAAAAACTAGGTCACAGGGTCAAATCTTAGAAAAACCTTGTGTGCACTCTAGAGGCCACATTTTTTGCCCAATCAACCTGAAATTAGCTCAAAATGATTGACTTGATGAAATCTCGGACAAGCCTGAAATGGGGTCATCTGGGGTCAAAAAATAGGTCACTAGGTCAAATCTTAGAGAAACCTTGTGTGCACTCTAGAGGCCACATTTTTTGCCCAATCAACCTGAAATTTGCTCAAAATGATTGTCTTGATGAAATCTCAGACAAGTTTGAAATTGGGTCATCTGGGGTCAAAAACTAGGTCACAGGGTCAAATCTTAGAAAAAACCTTTTGTGCACTCTAGAGGCCACATTTTTTGCCCAATCAACCTGAAAATTGATCAGAATGATTATCTTGATGAAATCTCGGACAAGTTTGAAATTGGGTCATCTGGCGTCAAAAACAAGGTCACAGGGTCAAATCTTAGAAAAACCTTGTGTGCACTCAAGAGGCCACATTTTTTGCCCAATCAACCTGAAATTTGCTCAGAATGATTGTCTTGATAAAATCTCGGACAAGTTTGAAATTGGGTCATCTGGGGTCAAAAACTAGGTCACAGGGTCAAATCTTTGTAAAACCTTGTGTGCACTCTAGAGGCCACATTTTTTGCCCAATCAACCTGAAATATGCTCATAATAATTGTCTTGATGAAATGTACAAAAAGTTTGAAATTGGGTCATCTGGGGTCAAAAACTAGGTCACTAGGTCAAATTTAAGAAAAACCTTGTGTGCACTCTAGAGGCCACATTTTATGCCCAATCAGCCTAGTCAGAATAATTATCTTGATAAAATCTCAGACAATTTCAAAATTTGGTCATCTGGGGTCCTAAACTAGGTCATGGGGTCCAGTCTTGGGGATTTTTTTTGCCCAATCAAGCTGAAAATTTGTCAGAATGATTATCTTATACAGGCCACAAATCTTAGTAAAATGTGATCATTTTGGAGGCTCAGACACACCATATACAGAAAGCTATTATGTCAGGCAGGCCTGTAGGAACAGGGGGGCTAGGGGGGCTAAACCCTTCCAAAGTTGGCCAAAAATACCAATTTTTCTTAATTTTACACTTAAAATTTTGGGGAAATCCCAATTAGCCCCCACCCCCCAATATTTAGGATAGAGTCTATAGCCCCCCATTATGAAATTGCTTCCTATGGGCCTGTCAGGTGAGCGCTTCAGGGCCAATGGCCCTCTTGTTTCTCACGTTTAAGGTATCCCCATATTCAAAGATATATTTTCTAGTTTGTAGCATTGTTCTCTTCGATTTTACTTTATTTATCTTTTTTCATTTAATTTCATCCATGCCCCCTCTATACAACAAAATTATATATGTTTTATATAAAATATAGTATATTATCTTTATACCTAACCATATTCAAAACAAGACTCGTTTTCTATCTCCCTTAGGCTAAATGATTGAGAAAACATTGAGGCAAATGAAGAAAATTGTTGTAATCAGCATTATCTTCTTTTGCCTCAATAGTGTGTGCTATTTTACACAGAAATCCTTTCTTTATCAACATCTTTATTGAAGAAATGCTGATAATCAGTATCCTTTTTGTTAGAATACTTTCCTTATATTGAACCATTTCCCAAACAAATCCTGGTTGTAACGTCCAACTATACTGCAAGCTTTTCAGGAAACATTGAGGCAAAATGAGAAAATGTTTATAACCTGCATTTTCCCTGTTTGTCTCAATATTGTTCTTGCTATTTTCCATACAATCCTCTATCAACACCCATATTGTCTCATGCAATATTTGTCCACAAAGTTATGGAATTCCCTTATGCAAACTTTTCGGAAACACATTGAGGCAAAATGAGATAATGGTTATAAACAGCATTTTCACCCTTTGTCTCAATATATTCCTTTCTATGTTGTACACAATCCTTAACCCATTCTCACACATAGACTCTTTCTGACTCCCCAAAAGATAAAGGCTTCAGGGTTCTCCGCAGAATATTTTGAAGCTGTAGTGGCAAATTATATGAGAATTGTTAAACATAGAAAGTATATAATTGTGAGTGAAAACATTATGGAAAAAGAAGAAAATGTTTTAACAGTTATAGAATTACAGATTGATTGAAATATTATAACGTCGGTGCTATGACAAAATGGCGTAATAAAAAATTTGCTCGAAAACCATTTTTTTCAGGAGAGCCAAAAACGTTTTTGCCGTTTTAAAAAATGTTAAAAAATACGCCGGCAAAATGGCGTAACTCACTATCACTCTCATGTTAATTTGTCTACGTATAACGCCATTTTGTCAGCTAAATCGAGTTACGCAATTTTGTCACATGATAATTGAAAGGGTTCTAATAGGTGTAGAAAAACGCCGTTTTGACAGGATATGCGCTCCTACATACTTAGTAGAAAGCATTTATAAAAAAAAATTGACAAAATGGCGTAACTAATTTGTTACGCCATTTTGTCATAGCACCGACGATAAGTTGGATGTGTTTCATCATCGTATTGTTTTCCAAAGCAACATCAAAACCAGGTCTAGATTGCGAAAGGGTTAAACAGTTTAGTAAAGTATTTTCTAAAGTGTACGAAATTTGCCAGTTGACCCCAAGTTGACTACCTGTGCTAAAAATAGATTATGGGTTTTTCCATTGTTGGCTTATTTCGTATAAACGGTATAAATTATCTTCATAACATCAGTATATTTCAGCATAATTCTGCATGATCTTTACACATTTTGCTAATCAAATTGTTTTGCTTGAATGTGCAATTGTTGTATACAGCTCATGATTCAAAACGATCTGGTAGAGCACCTATGGCTATTATCTAGGGATGCTTGACCAGGTCATTCATTGTGAGCTATAACTTCATGAGCATTCCGTAAACATTTAGACACTTAACCCATAGACCAGTTTCATAATATCAGGTCACTAATGAATTATTCATGAGGAGGCAAAAGGAGCCCTACTGATATGCCTCCAATAGTAAAACCACATTAATTAACACGCTGTTATCTCAATACCAGGTGTTGTGACAAAGCCAATTAACGTTTATAATTTTAGCACCCTATATTGTTAGTACTTGGGAGGACTCTGAGTACCTACAACATACATTTCCATGAAATATGTATTGTTAAAGTTAAGCTGGTATATTCATATTTCTGTTCATAATGCTAACCTAAAGAATTAACAACAAAAGCTTAAACCCTGCCCAAAATTAGACCTGGTTTATAAATAGGCTTGGGAAAACACTGAGGCAAAAGAAGAAAATACTGATAACCAGTATTTTTAGCTCACCTGAGCACGAAGTGCTCAAGGTGAGCTATTGTGGTCGCTTTTTGTCCGTCGGCGTCCGTCCGTCCGTCCGTCTGTCCATCCGTCCGTCCGTCCGTCTGTCCACAATTTGTTGTTAACACTCTAGCATCCACAAATACTGACCAATCTTAACCAAACTTGATCAAAACATGTATGACCATAAGTTCTCGGATGAGTTCGATTTTGGGTCAGATCGGACCAGGAAGTCAGGAGTTATGTGCCCTTGAACGTCAAAAATAGCTACTTTTTAATTTGTTAACACTCTAGCGTCTACAAATATTGATCAATCAAGACAAAACTAGGACATAATGTTTTAGACCATAAGATCTCGGATGAGTTCGATTTTCAGTGTGATCTGATCAGAAAGACAAGAATTATGTGCCCTTGAATTTGACAAAATTGCCATTTTAGGCTGTTTTTTACCTTGTTTACCCTCTAGAATCTACAATTATAAATCAATCAAAACAAAACTTAGACACAATGTTTGGGACCTTAAGATCTTTGATGAGTTCGTTTTTCAGTCAGATCTTTTTCAGAAAGTTGAGAGTTATCTAGGTTGGCGCTAAGGAAAAAATCTTAGTAGCCAAAATCTGACCGAGATGATTGTGTTAATTTAGTGAATAAGAAAAGCGGCTATAAGGGTATGGGTACCCTTCCTTTTGCTGTAGGTCTAAACATTTCTAAAAGATGTTTTCAAGGCATGATTACTTAGGATGTCCATTGTGATGAGTTTGCATGAAATTTTGAACTGGCCATTTTTTAAACAGAATGGATGCATTGCAGCAAAAGGAAAGGCACATTTTTGTAAGAAATGAAAAATGAAACACAAAATTAAAATTACAAAAAGTTTATCACAAGTCACCCCCCCCCCCCCCCCCCCCTTTTTCAGATCTTTCAGTAGAATAGAAAAGAAAAACATACAGCTTAATATGAGAAAAATGGTTAGCTTGTTCTAGGCACTGACATTGTTTTCTAAAATAAAAATAAATAAACATGGAATTGAATTTTGTTTTCTTTTTATTTACAATACTCATAGTTCTTTGATACTATAGAAAGCAGGGCTCCGGAATTTCTGAAATCTGAATCGGTCAACAGTCCCCCTGGCCTCACCTATCCCCGCGACATACACATCATTTGTCATCTTTCCCATTCAAACAACAGTTTGTGTTACTTTCGTTTCCATATTTCAATTTCCGACGATGAAATCAATTGTGATTTGTAACGAGTGAAAGATACGCGAAAACTTATTACAAATTTCTACTTTCACTTTGTTAAAACGACATGAGTAGGCACTTTCGACAGTTTTGGTAATTCAAAATCGTCTGAGCTATTTCAAGAACGTGGTTCAATCTTAGGAATGAAAAATCAATCAATCACTCCTACGCGAAATAATGAAATCGTCGAAAGGTGACATCTGCCGTATTTTCCAAGAGTTTTGCAAGTACACGGAACGCTTGAGATGCTCCCCGACAATAAAATATCATGTGACCCGATATAGGTCAAACTGATCAGCTACTCTTCCAATTACCCCCCTCGTGTAGACCGTATTTAGATTATTTTAAATTTTGTAATTCAAATATATTGATATTTATGTCCAGCGAAAGAAAAGATATTTTAAGAAGAAACGAAGGATTAAACCAAGTATGTAATATATGGTGGCGAGAAATCTACTTTGAATTTGTCACAGCCAGATGTCCATATTCGGGTTTCATGAAAACGCAAACACCGACGGTTGACAGTCAAGCTCGGGCTTCTGGTTTAATTTTGACAATGAGCAAACTTATATTTAACTAATATCCTTAATGATTTATGTTATTAAAGTTTATGCAACTTATCAATTTGACAAAACAAAATGAAATCATGCGTTTTGACAAATTCTATCACGATTTTATACTTGCCACGTCAAAAACAGAGTAACTTATATCGCCCCGCCTATTTACTTGAATAACGCCAAACAACCAATCAGAAACATTATCTACCCATCAATCACGCGCAATAATCGTCAATCAAGCGGATAAACACAGCTGGTCAATAGACACATGCTATCGATAATCATAAATGCCATAAAGTGCATGTGTTTATTGTAAATGATGTGTTAATCGGATCGTAAATGTAATTATGGGTCCGTAGCAGGATATCTTATCAGAATTGTTATGATAATCCTTAATTTGCAGGTATGATAGGCGTCTTTTTTGGCGATCGCCAGAATGGATGGTTTTGCAAATAATGATCGCCATTTGACGATTTTAATCGCCAATGGCGATTTTGGCGACCGGTAACGCTAACATAGGTTATGTGCCCTTGAATTTGACAAAATTGCCATTTTCGGCTGTTTTTGACCTCGTTTACACTCTAGAATGTACAAATATGAATCAATCAAGACAAAACTTTGACACATTGTTCGGGATTATAAGATCTTTGATCATTTGGATTTTCAGTCTGATCTGATCAGAAAATCGAAAGTTACATGCCCTTGAATTTGACAAAATTGCCTTTTTCAGCTGTTTTCGACCTTGTTTACACTCTAAAATCTACAATTATTAATCAATCAAGACAAAACTTGGACACAATGTTGGACACCAGAAGATCTCGGATGAGTTCGATTTTCACAACGTTATTAACCATAAGTTCGTTTTCAGTCTTAAAGTCATAAATATTAATTGAATTGAACAAAATTGTGGCTCATATCCTTTTGGTTCAGGTGAGCGATATATAGGACCATCATGGTCCTCTTGTCTTCTTTTGTCTCAATATTTCCTGTGCTGATATATTGTACATAAATCAGGTCTATACTTCAACATGTTGTGTGCAAAAGCTTTAATTTTGAGTAGCCTAAATTATTTTTGTTCTGAGAAAGGATTTAGATTAGACATAAGGACAATTATTTTGTTTAAATATGTGGATATAGCGGACGAGAATCGACCTGGCAGAGCAGTCCATGCTAATCGAATGGAATGCTCTGCCAGGTGAATTCTCGTCCGCAATAATTGAATTAATGATCATAGGGCAAATTATAGACCATGTTGTCTTTTGACAAAGAATCATTTTGTAAACATAAAAATGAGCCAGGATCTGGAAAAAGGTCCCTTAAGACTTTTAAGCCCAACATAGTTCCAGATCAGCCTGCATATACATGCAGTCTGATCAGGAGCCATATTGTTCTCCATTGACTTCTTTATGCCCATTAGCAACCATAAGAGAGCAGTATGGATCCTAATCAGACCGGACTTTTCAACAGGATGATCTCGAATCTTGATTTTCCAAAATGCTTGAAGAGACATTTTCCAGATCCCGGCTCAAATAGTTTTTGTAACAATGGTTATGAAAAAAACTTTCAGAGTAAACCTACAAAGCATCCTTGAACTGAATTTATTTGTTGCATGATTGTACTGTAACTTTGTGAAAAGGTAAGAATTTATTATTGGTTCTCGGATACACAAGCTGACCTCTTCACACATTAATTATTGCACTATCAAGAAATAGTGATAGGCCTACATGTCCAGATTATACCTCTGTCGGGCCACTCTTTGGGATTGTTTTCCCAACATTTCCTGTAAATACTGTGTGGATCCAGTAATGATTTATAAGGAACGGTTAATTTATCCAAGTAAACTACAAGATCAGGTGCTGTTAAATTAGCATCATAATCTGACATTTGTAACTGGGGAAGATTAAAACCAGTTGTCATATTTACATTACAATAAAGTGATTATACTATTTAATTCAACTGCACTTGTTATACTCAGTTATGGCTTATCAGTGGAATGTTTTGCCTCCCGTGGCAAGGCAATTATGCAAATGAGGTAAACTGTGCTATAAATAGCAATTTTGAAATTGGTTTATTGTTTTGCTACAATAGTACCGGCAGAAAAATGACAGTGACGTGGGCTAATGTTTACTACTTGACAATCAATCAACTCTGTTCGTATTTGTAACGGTGCAAATCAGACGAATTGATTGGTTTTGCAGCAGTAAACATCAGTCTACGTCAATGTCATTTTCGGCTGGGACTATTGTAACAAAATGAACAAAATATTGTTTGTAAATGAATAAGTTGTTGTCTGATATACCTCACGAGAAATGACCTGGCAGAGCAGCCCTTGCTAATCAAATGGAATGCTCTGCCAGGTCAATTCTCGTCCGCTATACTTGTACAATAGAATCATTTACAAGAGGGTAACCATCTTTGAAACCACAAGTACAATAATTAAATCCAGCCAAAACAGCAATAATTCAGAATAGCAATGAATTTTGAGCTAAAAATAGACTGGGTTTACATATATAAATGTGTTGATAAACCATCTGTGTTGCTATAAAATCTCATATTGTCCACCAAAATTAACCCGGGACAACTTAATTTTCGTGTGCAAAGTCAGTTAGTTGAGCGTCTTAACAAAACATTGCCAAACTGGGGTCATTACATATGCAGATGTCCCGGGTTAATCTTGTTGGACAATAACTGCGGCTTGATTCGAACAGTAGTTACGAGATTTTATAACAACACTGACTGTTTATCAAAACATAACAGTAACCTAGTCTGTATTTAGCACAAAATTCATTACCATTGAAAGCTGTTATAGATGACAAAATGAATTATGATGAAGATATACAATTTGAGGAAAATATATCACAGAAAATATTGCAGCAATGGGAGAAAATGCTGGTATCAGCAGTTTCTTCTTTTGACTCAATGTTTTCTCAGGAAAGACGGAAATGTTGCAATGTTTTCAAAGGCTTGAATAATTCTATTCAAAACTTGCTATTGTTTGGGAAAGGTTTAGATTGTGTGATTTATTCTATGTAGAAATCAAACAAGTTTTCAACAACATCTTAGGAAATATGGTACAATTTTGAAAAAGAAAGTAACTGAAAACTTAAAGTTAAATGATGTGATATATATTCAGTTTCGATTTTCTGGATTTAACTTTACAACAGTATAGTGTTCTTTATGATATTGGAGTTAAAATTGTTACGGACTTCTCAATGAAAAGCATGGCGAGACAGAAGCGCGCACAAAACAAACAGCGTGCGCGCAACATGCAGCAGTACACCAACAACATGCGCTGGGGAGAGGATGATGAGGAGGAAGTGGCGGTAAGTTATCTCTCATCTGATAGGTTCATTTGTACATTTGGATAAGTTATCTCCCATCTGATTGGGTTATTTAATTGTACATTTAAATTCGTTTCCTCTCATCTGATTGGACCAGATTGATACATTTGAATCATGAGTTATTTATCATCGGATTGGTTCATTAAATTTGTACATTTGAATAAGTTATCTCTCATCTGATTTGGTCATTGTATATTTGAATAAGTTATCTCTCATCTGATTGGGTCATTTGTACATTTGAATGGATTTGCATGTGTTTTTAGCTCACCTGAGCACGAAGTGCTCAAAGTGAGCTATTGTGATCGCTTTTTGTCCGTCGTCCGTCCGTCCGTCTGTCCGTCCGTCTGTCCGTCTGTCCGTCCACAATTTCTTCAAACATCTTCTCCTCCTAAACCGTTGGTCCAATTTTAACCAAACTTGGCAGAAATGTTCCTTGTGTGACCCTTTTCAAAACTTGTTCGTGAATTTTTGATTTGTCAAAAAATGTGGGCGTGGCAGGGCGGGGCTTATCAGAGTTTAGAGAAATCTTAAGAAAATTCTTTAAAAATCAACCATTGGACCAATTTGAACCAAAGTTGGCAGGAATGTGCATTGAGTCACTCTTTGCAAAATTCATCCACAAATTTTTACATTTGTCAAAAAATGTGGCCGTGGCAGGGAGGAAGGGGCTTATTGGACTCAGAGAAATCATAAGAAAATTCTTTAAAAATCAACCATTAGGCCAAACTGATCCAGACTTTGCAGAAATGTTCCTTGAGTCACTCTTTTCAAAATTTATTTTCAAATTCTTGCAATTGACAAAAAATGTGGCTGTGGCAGGGAGGAAGGGGCTTAGCGGACTTGGAAAAATCATAAGAAAATTCTTTAAAAATCAACCATTGGGCCAATATGGACCAGACTTTGCAGAAATGTTCCTTTAGTTACTCTTTTCAAAGTTTATTCACAAATTTTTACCTTTGTCAAAAAATTATGACCGTGGCAGGGAGGAAGGGGCTTATCGGACTTGGAGAAATCATAAGAAAATTCTTTAAAAATCAACCATTGGGCCAATTTGAACCAGACTTTGCAGAAATGTTCCTTTAGTCACTCTTTTCAAAGTTTATTTACAAATTTTTACATTTGTCTAAAAATGTGGCCGTGGCAGGGAGGAAGGGGGCTTATCAGACTCTGAGAAATTGTAAGAAAATTCTTTAAAGATCAACCATTGGGCCAATTTGAACCAGACTTTACAGGAATTTCCTTGAGTCACTCTTTTCAAAATTTGTTTTCAAATTCTTACAATTGACAAAAAATGTGGCCTTGGCAGGGAGGAAGGGGCTTATTGGACTTCGAGAAATTATAAGAAAATTCTTAAAAAATCAACCATTGGGCCCAAATGAACCAGACTTTGCAGGAATGTTCCTTGAATCACTCTTTTCAAAATTTGTTCTCAAATTCTTACAATTGATAAAAAATCAGGCTGTGGCAGGGAGGAAGGGGCTTATCGGACTCAGAGAAATCTGTCCTATTTCTCTTATCTATTTCTCTTATCTGTTGCTCTGGCTGGCCCCATGTTTATCTTATGTAAACAAATATGGGATTAGCCTTAGCTTATCAGATGGTAATCCTGCGCTATATTCTTTCAATCACAGACCAAATCTTGTTAATTGAGCCTATCATAAATGATCAATCTCTAACAGATCAGAATGCTTTGAAAATTAGTCATATGTTGTATATTGCGAAATCATTAAATAATTATTGAAAAAAAAAAAAACGTCAACAATTGTGCTAATTCATACCCAACCTTACAGAATCGATTGGAACAAAATTATTTCTTAATTGTTTCCAAACAGAAAGTCCTTATAAGTTTCATGCCTTTGAATTTGACAAAATTGCCATTATCACTCTTGCCATCTTGATTCAGGTGAGCGATTTAGGACCATCATGGTCCTCTTGTGTTAGTTTGTTTCTTTTCATACTTAAATGGATGCATGTGATTGGTAATTGCAGTTATCCTGGTCAAAGAGAGCTCCTACAATGGCCTTCACAGTTGAACTTGTGATAATTTCAGGCGGGGTCTGAATACAGAACATGAAAAATATAAGTCAGTCTAATATATATTGCTTTTATTAACTCACAGGAGCACAAAGTGTTAGTGTGATGCATTGTGATCACTCACCGTCCGTTGTCTGCCCAGCCATCTGTCCACAGTTACAAAAAATATTCTTCTCCCAAACTGCAGAGCCTGGAGTCTATATATCTGCATACAATGTCCATGGATGTAGTGCTCATCATCTCAAGATCCTCTGCCAAAATTATACTTAAAATCATTATGGAACAATGAAAGTTCAGACTATGTTGTGGCATATCAGATTTCATATAGAGACAGTCACAAAGAAGAAAAACATAAAAATTACAAGCATCTCCTCCAAAACAGTTTTGCCTAGGGCTGTGAAATGTAGTATGTTGAATTGTCGTACAGGCTAAAATTGTCCTTGAAGTTATTCTGGTACACTGAAAGTTGGTCCTTTGTTGTTGGATATCTTCATTTTAATCAAAAGACATAATTGGTTTTGCATTAGTAAATATGAGGCAATGCTGCTTGCAGTTTTTGCTGGTACATAATTAATTATGCAACATAATTAAACATTTACATTTGTCTTTGAATGTTTTTGTATCACATATTGCAGCTTTTCAACTAAAATCTCGTAACCGCAGCTTGTCTCAAGCTGCAGTTACGAGGTTTTAGTTAAAAAGCAATGAAATACTTGGGCTACGCGGCCTTAGCGCAGTTGGTAGCGCATCTGACCCTCATACGAGAGGTCCCGGGTTCGATACCTGGCCGCGGCTAATACCCTTTCTGACAAAATTGTCACCCACCAATGGGTTTGAAATCGTTAACCTAAGTGGGCGAGCAGCTGGAGGCTCGGTAAGGGTGTTGTGGTAGTACTGGTTTGAGAAACAACAGGAATCCATGGGTAGGTGCTCCAGCCGCCGCGATATGACCCTGGTAGTTGAAAACGGCTTAAAACCCCAATAAACTCAAACTCAAACTGTCACTTACCTACATTGTATTATAACGGGAGATAAATGTGTCATCCTTGCTTCACAGTTAGTGTGAGAGACAGGGGAGAAAGTCTAGTATTGGTTAGTATTGGCTTGTCCAACACGGATATTGGCTGATATTGATCTGCAGCTGTGTACTCATTCTCCAGTGATTATCAGGCTTCAGATATCGGCATATAAACTACACACAGACATATACAATATTGTCAATATCAGATATTTGAAATGTCAATAAATGTACTAGAAATTGTGATTTTATATGGACAAATATGGTCTGCTTTATGATGTAGAATGAAATAAATTAGTTGATGTAATGATGTAGATGAGGTTTGAAACGGGAACCAGTGGGATGTTTCCTGGTTGTGACGGCCATATTGAATATAGCAAGTTTGTTTAGTAATCGTGAGGGTTTGTGTTTCATGTGTTATGATGACTGGTTATGGAATGTAATGTGAGAACTCTCGTGTGTGTATCAGGGAGTGTTCAGGGATCTCTGTGAGGAGGTTTGGTGCAGAATTTTGACCTAGATTCCAAATTTGGCGTCAAATCATCAGATGTTAAAAGTGCTCCGACTCTCATTACATTATTAATTAAGTCACCATGTCAACTGAAATTTTGTAAATTCTTGACAAATTTGTGGCATTGTTTATAACCTTAGTAACTTCTCGGTCTTTTGTACAATCCAAAGCTCTTAAAGCAACAGATGAATACCCAAACTCAAAAGATAAATCATGCAAGCACCAACTAGATTTCTTTTGTCAACATGTACCCATGCCTTTTGTAATTATGTCAAAATAAAACTATTACTAGTGCAATAAACATTTCCGAATTGGGGTTACAATACTGTGATTGCACAATCTAATGATTTCCGCCAAAAATAGAGACCATACCCATGATTTACTAAATAATTATAGGTTATACTGATAAAAAAAAAGGAATTGATGATTTTCATGATTGTTATGTAGTGCATTGGACTCTCACCCTTGATGTCCGGGGTTCAATCCCTGGCCGCGGCAAGCATCCTTTCTGACAAAACTGTCTCCCAGCAATGGTTTGATAAAATTTTGTAAACCTATATGTTGGGGAGCAGCTGGAGGCTTGGTGAGGATGTTGTGGTACTACTGTTGTAAGAGACCACAGGAGTCCATGGTTAGGCACTCCAGCCTCCGCCATATGACTATATCAGTTGAAAGAGGCCTTGAACCCCAACCAATCAATCAATTCTCATATGTGACAAGTCATAAATTTTGTTTGGAATGAATGATCAATGAGGTAACGGTCTACAAATCATATACATATATTATAGGAACAGCAGCTATTGGCTCCAGTGGAATAGTTTATTTGGTTTTGTGTTTTCTGTGGCTGCATTAAAACGGAAACTTAGTTATATATAAAGCAAATAATCAAATTCAATCATTTAATATTTCCATACTTGTATTGATGAATTTACCCTCTCCCGAACAAGACATCGTTTTGACGTCCTAAACCTGCCTGTCACACCTGACCGAACATTTGTAACAAATTTGTACCAAAAGTCAAGGGCAAAATTGTTGCCATTTTATTCGGTGACCTTTGGTCTGAGCGATTTTGTACTGACTACGCACTGAATATGTAACCAACTTGCAGCGACTGTCGAACAGCCAACAATGTTTTTCTGAAGTATAGTAGTCCCCAATTCATTCCAAATTATCAACGAACCTCTACCCTTTGAGTTACGACTATAATGAACATGTGACGTACCCTTAACGAATAAACCAAATGTTAAGGAAACCCCATTGAATCGCATAAAAATATTCCGAATATTTCTGAAAATGCTCGGCGAATCAGATTGCATCTTTTCTTTGGAATTATCTGCATATTTGCATGTTCTCTTCTTTCTTTATGATTTCAACAGCATCTGTTGCATTCAAAAACATTTCATTTTGGTTTTGGAGGGGTATTGTCAACTGCTGTCTCTGGTCAATGGAGAGGTGCGAAAAACCCATTTTGATAAACTAATAATTTCAATTTAAAGATATTTGTCGATGTGCACAGTCTGGGTTATATGAGGTGTATGAAAAAGATCGGGCAAAATGGTATTATTGCTCAGCAGTCACAAAAGAAACGCTTGGCCATTGTGCCGAAGTCTTCATATTCGCAATGGCATCGTGAGGATCGGTCTGTTTCGTTGGCAGATCCTTTGCCTTTTTGGTCAGATCAGTATGTAAAAGCACTTTCATCGAAGTGGAACCGCTAGACCTTTGGTGCAATTATGTCAAACATACCGACCAGCAATTCATTGTGATTTTTTACCAGTTTACACAATACGAAAACAGCGAATTTCAGATGCACGCCTACCAGTCCCTCTGCGAACCATTACCATACTCATCCCGAAAATTTTTATCGCTGCATTTGTAGACAAGAGCTGTCCGAAGACAGCGCGCTCGACTTTCTAAGTTGCTTAGTATAAAGGGACATAACTCCAAATATAGTGGAGCCAGGGTTATGGGCTCTGGTAGTAAGGTAGAGGGTGTGATGGTGAATAAGTATTTCAAGTTTGGGTTGAATCCCTTCGATAGTATGGAAGTCATTGATGTTTGAAAAAACTTTAACCTTTGTTGCAACGCCGATGCCAACGCCGACGTGACAGTATAAGCTCTCATTTTCTTCGAGAAGTCGAGCTAAAAAAATGTGTCTATGCTCAAAATATATTTTTAGCATCTGCAAACACCGACAAATGTGGACGAAAAGCTCCGAACATAAAAGGTTTGTGGAACAAACCTTTCACAAATATGCAGAATTAAGTTCGATACACATTCAGAATAATGTTCGGTTAGGTGGTACAGGGCCGTAATAGAAAGGGCTTAGAAAAACATAGAGGCAAAATAAGAAAATGCTGGTAATCAGCATTTTCTCTTATGGTTTAAGATTTTCTGTATGCCTTAGAAGAAGAAGGTTGTAAGTGAAAAAACATAGTTTTGAGAAAACTGGAAAAAACAGTTTTATTTCAAAAGGAAAAAAGAACAAACAACATTTTTCTATTGCCAAATTGGTCAGCATGACAAGTTCAGATTTTTATGAAATTTGCACCATATGTAGAGCTTTAAATGCCCCTTCCAAAAATGTATGCATCATAAAAGGTCGTAAGTACCACTTACGACCTTATTCTTCTAAGGCAAACTTATCTTTATCATCTGCAGCAGCTTTCAAATTGAACTTCCTTAAAAAAAATTCCATTTAGGAAGGGTTAATTAATTAAGGGAAGCTGCAGCAACAATCGAACAATTGGTCTGAAAAAGGAAGTTTGTCTCTGTATCAGAATGTTTGAAGTCTTAACAGTAGATTTTAACCCTTTCCCAAACGACAAAATTTTAGGGTGTTCCAAATTCAAAGGGGTGGCAGACGAAAAAATAAATTAGATCAAAAGGAGAAAATATGCATTTATAGCCCAGAAAATATTGAGGCACTTTCTTCTTTTGCCTCAATGTTTTCCCAAGCATTTTCTAATAGGGACGTCAAAACCAGGTCTTGTTTGGGAAAGGGTTAACTAATTCTTCCACTGATTTGATAGAAAGAATACATGCAGGGAATGATTTTCAAAAGCAGGTCGTGTTTGGGAAAGGGTTAAATGTTATAAAATAGATTCAATTATGAATTAGACAGCAATCACCTGAAATTCTGTGAAATTACATGTAAGTGTCAATTACATTTGGGACACACAAAAATCAAGAAATAAAAATGATAATAGGTATTATGCCAACTGTCTTTCTAGAAGTTTTTGCAACCTACCAAGAATGCTGATGGCTTAGTGCAATTAAATTTTAAGTAGATACAAACTTACAAGCAGTTACAGTAGTTCTGAAATAACGCATCTATGATGCTTTTGTATATAACAATGCTTCTGATAAGCATGAGAGCTTTCATTTCAAGCTGCAAAATATCAAAACTTGGTCATAAAATTCTAAGTCGGGTACAAACAAGAATGTTATGGTGAGCATGATTCTGTGGAGTACTTACAAATTAAGGTTTTAAGGGGTGAAAAATGTCACAAAATTTCATTTCTTCAATCTATCATCAAAGACATCTGTTTTAGAGCTTTATGGATCAACTATGAGAAATAATGTGAATGTAAGAAAATATGGTGCAAACAGCTACATATGAGTGTGGGTAATGGAGCTTCAAAATGCAATATTTCATTAGTTGTTTATCAAATCCTATGTTGTGGGTACTCATTGGAATCGTCTCATTGAGACGATTCAAATGAGTACCCACAACATAGGGTTTGGATTTGAAATAACAAATTTCAAGGCCTTTTGCCCTGATATCTTTAGTTCTGGTGCAAAAAGTGTGAAGTCTCTTCAGAGACACCATTTTCAAAGTGACTTTCGGCTGGTACCAGTGATACATGATGGTGTAAGGGTATCATAAATTTGTTATTTTAAATCCAAACCCTATGTTATGTTGTTGGTACTTTTTTGAATCGCCTCGATGAGACAATTCTAATGAGTACCCTTAACATAGGATTTGATGAACAATTAATAAAATATTATTTTCATCAGATATCAGTGAAACATGTGTTTGGATGACCATGATGATGGTGGACTCTTGACGCTTGGATTTCATAAAATGGATACTTACTTTCTTTAAAGCTATGACTTGTGAATAAAATACTTTTCAGTTCATATTTAGTGCTGGACACACATTTCGTTGTAAAGACAAGATTTGTTACTGATTTTCAAAACCTCGGGTTTTATCAAAACCATCTACCGCGGTACATTGATTCTTCTTTTTTGGCGGTCAATAACAAGGAAGAAGATCAACTGGCGCTCTTGTGGGAGGTCAAAAGGTCAAGGTCATGATATGACCTTGACCTAGAACTAGCCTTTTCAATGGGCAGAATAATCGAGCCACATCAGATCTCAGAAGTTGAAAACATGTATGATGCGCATCCAACGAAAATGGGGAAAATTCGTAAAATTCTGTCTGGATTAAGCGACCTTGATTCTGTGGTAAATATAGCTTCCTTTTATTAACCCTCTGCCGTAAAAAATGTTCGGAAATTCAGCCCATAAGATACAAAGATTAATATATTCAAAAAGCTTTTGGGCATTAGATAAAAAGATATTGTTGTGAGAGGTCAAAACCTTGTAACTCCAGGTTTTGTCGTTCCAAGGACAATATGTATACCTTTTTATACGCCCGTCGAAGACGGGACGTATTATGGGATCACCCGTGATGTCCGGCGTCCGGGCGTCTGGGCGTCCGGGCGTCCGGGCTTCCGGCGGCGTCCACTTCTTTGTCCGGAGCATAACTCTGTCACCTTAAGTCCGATTGACTTTAAACTTGGCAGTTATATTCTTCTCATCATTACGGAGTGCAGTGCACAAGAACCATAACTCTACCTGGCTTATTTTTTGAGTTATGGCCCTTTGTTGTTTTTCAAACTTGAATCTTGTCCGGAGTATACCTCTAAAAGTATAATAGCTAGGATCATGAAACTTCATGGGTGTATAGATCTCACAAAGGGGGAGTGCAGTGCAAAAGAACCATAACTCTACCTGGCTTATTTTTTGAGTTATTGCCCTTTGTTGTTTTTCATACTTGAATCTTGTCCGGAGTATATCTCTAAACGTATAATAGCTAGGATCATGAAACTTCATGGGTGTATAGATCTCACCAAGGGGGAGTGCAGTGTACAAGAATCATAACTCTACCTGGCTTATTTTTAGCTCCACTGGCCTTCAGGCCAGCGGGCTATTGTCATGGCGCTGTGTCCGTCGTGCGTGCGTCCGTCCGTGCGTCCATCCGTCCGTCCGGTCGTCAACTTTTTCTTTAAAAATCTTCTCCTCAGAAACCACATGATGGATTTCAATCAAACTTCACAGGAATGATCCCTAGGTGGTCCTCTATCAGATTCCTAAATTTCATTCTGATTGAACTAGAAAGTCTGGAGTTATCTGCCCTTGAATTAATAAATGGCTGTTTTGACTTTGTTTTCACTCTAGCCACTACAAATATTTATCAATCAAGACAAAACTTGGTCAGAATGTTGGTGCTGATAAGATCTTGCCTGAGTGCAATTTTCAGCTTGATCTGAATATTATGTCTTGAGTTATGTGCCCTTGAAATTGGCAAAATTACCATTTTTGACCTTATTTTTACTCAAACAACCATAAATATCCATCAATCAACACAAAACTTTCATGTAATCTTACTGGCCATAAGATCTTGCATGTTTATAATTTTCAGCTTCATAGGAATCTTAAATCATGATTTTTCTGCCCTTGAATTTGACAAAATTGCTGTTTTCGACTTGATGTTACACTCTTTACATCCACAAATATTGAACAATCAAGTCAAAACTTAAACAAGATGTAGGTGAAGTTAAGATCTTGCTTTTGTGTGATTCTTAGCTAGATAGGAATATAAAATCCTCAGTTATATGCCTTTCAATTTGACAAAATTGCTAATTGTGACTTTTTTTTTCACTCTAACAGCCAAACTCACTCTATTAAAGACAAAGCTTGGTAACCAATTGATCTTATACGAGTGTGTTTTCAGTTTTCCAGTTACTTTGTAATTGCTTTAAGAGCAACAAGTTTTGAAAAATTTAGTCAAAACTTGATATGACAAGAAATTCAGGTTTCATCAGCCATTTGCATTAATTTTGGAATATGGTATTTCCCCAATTCTATTTTTAGCTCAAAATCTATTTTTAGAAATATGAAATATTTTGGAGTAATCAATGGTCTGTCAATTTAGATCTGTTTGGAAGATGGAAAATTTTAATTGCTAGTATCATCCAAAGCTGGAATGTTCTACCATTTCCTTTTACCCTTTCTCAAATGGCAAACATGTAGTTTTACTTTCTTTGCTTCAAGAACAAAACATTTTGAACATCTAGTTTTGTAACTTTCTTTTTGCTCTATGAAACACAAGCATTGAACAATCTAATCTAATCTTGGATTAAATATTACATGAAACTCAGGCCTGTGGAGCGACTCAAGACCTTCAGGTCTTCTAGTTTGAGTTATTGCCCTTTGTTGTTTTTCATACTTGAATCTTGTCCGGAGTATATCTCTAAAAGTATAATAGCCAGGATCATGAAACTTCATGGGTGTATAGATCTCACCAAGGGGGAGTGCAGTGCACAAGAACCATAACTCTACCTAACTTATTTTTTGAGTTATTGCCCTTTGTTGTTTTTCATACTTGAATCTTGTCCGGAGTATATCTCTAAAAGTATAATAGCTAGGATCATGAAACTTCATGGGTGTATAGACTCACCAAGGGGGAGTGCAGTGCACAAGAACCATAACTCTACCTAACTTATTTTTTGAGTTATTGCCCTTTGTTGTTTTTCATACTTGAATCTTGTCCGGAGTATATCTCTAAAAGTATAATAGCTAGGATCATGAAACTTCATGGGTGTATAGATCTCACCAAGGGGGAGTGCAGTGCACAAGAACCATAACTCTACCTGACTTATTTTTTGAGTTATTGCCCTTTGTTGTTTTTCATACTTGAATCTTGTCCGGAGTATATCTCTAAAAGTATAATAGCTAGGATCATGAAACTTCATGGGTGTATAGATCTCACCAAGGGGGAGTGCAGTGCACAAGAACTGTAACTCTGCTGATCATATTTTTGAGTTATTGCCCTTTGTTGTTTTTCATACTTGAATCTTGTCCGGAGTATATCTCTAAAAGTATACTAGCTAGGATCATGAAACTTCATGGGTGTATAGATCTCACCAAGGGGGGGTGCAGTGCACAAGAACCATAACTCTACCTGGCTTATTTTTTGAGTTATTGCCCTTTGTTGTTTTTCATACTTGAATCTTGTCCGGAGTATATCTCTAAAAGTATTATAGCTAGGATCATGAAACTTCATGGGTGTATAGATCTCACTAAGGAGGAGTGCAGTGCACAAGAATTTTAACTCTACCTAGCCTATATTTTGAGTTATTGCCCTTTGTTGTTTTCATACTTGAATCGTCCAGGGCATATCTCGAAAAGTTTAATAGCTAGGACCATGAAACTTTTACCAACCCGCTCCCCCTGTTGACATAAAGCAGTGTTACGGGCGTATCTTGTGACAGTTTGACACCTTGTTAAACTTTTAGTACATTGAGTTTGAAATATATAAAAAGCTTTCCCTAACCCTTAATTAAAGCAAAATTTTAGGGTGGTCCAATTTAATCCTTTTCTCAAAACAAGACCTGGTTTGATGTCACTCATAGGAAAGATGTGAAAGAATGCTGAAAGAAAAAAATATTTCTGAAAATCAGCGTTTTCTCCCTCTACTTCAATTTTGTCTCTGGTACATTTTACACAAATCCAATCTTTATTATATCAATTCTGTTGTCAGTAGTGTGTTTCAAACTGGACTGTCCTAAAATTTGGTCATTTGGGAAGAGTTAAAAGCTGTTACAGATGACAAAGGTCATGTTGATAAGAATTTGTGTACAAAGTAGCAAAGAAAAGATCGAGACCAAAGATGAAAATAATGTGTTATCTGAATTGTTAGATTTTTTTGCCTCAATGTTTTCAAAAGTCTTACTATTCTATTCTATTACTATTAATGTATTCCTTTACCCTTTTGGTGCATTCAGTATAAAATGATATCAATGTTTTCCTTAACCTTTTGATGCATTCAGTATAAAATGATATCAATGTTTTCCTGAACCTTTTGATGCATTCAGTAGAAATGATATCAATGTTTTCCTTAACCTTTTGGTACATTTAGTAGAAATGATATCAATGTATTCTTGACTTGTACCTTTTGGTACATTCAGTAGAAATGATATTAATGTATTCCTTTACCTTTTGGTACACTTAGTAGAAATGATATCAATGTATTCCTTTGTCTTTTGGTACATTTAGTAGAAATGATATCAATGTATTCCTTTACCTTTTGATACATCCAGTAGAAATGATATCAATGTATTTTCTTACCTTTTGTAACATTCAGTAGATATGCAGTGATTAATCTACCTTTCTGGGTCATTGAGTCAATCTGACTCACTGATCTTGAAACTCTGAGTCAATGTTCAAAACAGTGAGTCAAAATATCGTAATTGTAAAGTTTTTGATTATTGTTGACTGAATGTAATAAAAGAGAATGATTTTGCAAATATGAAATTTGGTTTGTGAAGGAAAGAAATTATCCTTAAAAGACCTCATTGTAAAATTTTCTCCTTTCCCCTTATATAAAGGCTTAATATTTTCTGAAAGCTTTCTTTGTGATTACAAGAGTATTGATTATGTTGCAAATGGTGAGGGAATGATACCATTTCTTAAATTTAAGTTAAAACACGGATAATCATGTGGAAAACTAATCATTAAACAGTGGACAATTATTATGCTCCCCGAAGGGAGAGCATATAGTCGCCGCTTTGTCTGTCCGTCCGTCCGTCCGTCCTGTCCATCCGTCATTCCGTCCGTCCGTCCGTCCGAAGCGATTTCTCCATAACCCTTGGGCCAAATCAAATGAAACTTACCATGTGAACTCCCTATGACAAAATGCCGATGTACTTTTCCTGGTTTTTGGATTTGAGGCCTCGTCATGGGAAAAGGGGACTTAAGGTTAAATACAGTTTTTCTCTAATTTCTCTTAGTCTAATGGTCAGAATTTGATGAAATTTCATATTTGAGTAGCAAATCAGATGCCCTTGACAATAAACTATTTATAATTTGCGTATACAAAATATGTTATGCAAAAAGGGGGCTTAACATTTGTTAGCTTTATATTAGCTCTGCATGGAATATATTTATTGTGACAATGCCTTATTCGGGGAGCATTGTCCGTCTCTGACGGCTCATGTTTACAATATTGAATAAAGTTTTGTATCAGACCCCTAAATTATGACGAAGAAGAATAATAATGATGCCAATCACTTGTAAGTTAAACAACTGGAAAATATATAGATGCTAGAAATGAGTTTAGAAGTAAAGGTACGTCGAATTTTGAGGACGAATACACAAAAAAACGTAATTTCAGATCCCGATTTGTATATCCAACCGCAATTGCCCTAAAACTATTCTATAATTTGTTATTTATTGAATTGGTCTGTTAAACGAACATCTGGATGGAAAATGTGGATTAACTTGGCCTTAAAACATAGCGATACTTGTCAAGTTGTCATTTGTTCCACTTCCGGTTTCGATTGATCCCCTATGCCGGGTCAGAAAAACAAAAAATTAAGGCATTTTACTGAAAGAAACGATTGTTATTTCAATCTTATTTTGTAGAAAATATGTCTAACTTCCACAAAATAACTGAATTCGCGATCGCTTCTCGGAAAAATTGTAGATTTCGATTTTTTCTATCCTGAATATTTTGCCCGAAAACGCTTCATTGATAACAAGGCCCGACCATTTATGAAAGTTTCTAACTTTGTTTCTCCTCTGATATCTTCATTGTGTGAAATAAGACGAACCTTTCGGTTTGATTTT
Organism: Fragum sueziense; assembly: GCA_963680895.1. NCBI lineage: Eukaryota > Metazoa > Mollusca > Bivalvia > Cardiida > Cardiidae > Fragum > Fragum sueziense. The sequence continues at coordinate 2,199,498 of OY804609.1, forward strand.
GTACCAGACATCGACTACGCAATAATTAGGCCCTAGTATGCGTGGTGGCTGCCACAGAAATACATGCGTCAGGTGTACGCTCGGCGATTTTTTGTGTGCGTCATTTTGATTTTTTTTGCGTAAATTACGCATGACACAGAGGTAGATAAATCACTGGATATGATATGAGTGTATTCTCTAATCCATTGGTACATTCAGTAGAAATGATATCAATGTATTCCTTTATCTTTTGGTATATTTAGTAGAAATGATATCAATGTATTCCTTTACCTTTTGGTACATTCAGTAGAAATGGTATCAAAGTATTCCTTTACCTTTTGGTACATTCAATAGAAATGACTCAAGGTATTCTCTTACCTTTTGGTAAATTCAGTAGGAATGATATCAATGTATTCCTTTACCTTTTTGCACATTTACTAGAAATGATATCAATGTATTCCTTTACCTTTTGGCACATTTACTAGAAATTATATCAATGTATTCCTTTACCTTTTGGTACATTTAGTAGAAATAATATCAATGTATTCCTTTACCTTTTGGTACATTCAGTAGAAATGGTCTCAATGTATTCCTTTACCTTTTTGTACATTCAGTAGAAATGGTATCAATGTATTCCTTTACCTTTTAGTGGAAAGGATATCAGTCTATCCTCTTTTGGTACATTCAATAGAAATGATATCAATGTATTCCTTTACCTTTTGGTGCATTTAGTAGAAATGATATCAATGTATTCCTTTACCTTTTGGTGCATTTAGTAGAAATGACATCAATGTATTCCTTTACCTTTTGGTACATTCAGTAGAAATGATATCAATGCATTCATTTATCTTTTGGTACATTCAGTAAAAATGATATCAACGTATTAAATTGTGTTTTGGTACATTCAGTAAAAATGGTATCAATGTATTAAATTGCCTTTTGGTAAATTCAGTAAAAATGATATCAATGTATTAAATTGCCTTTTGGTAAATTCAGTAAAAATGATATCAATGTATTAAATTGCCTTTTTGTACATTCAGTAGAAATGACATCAATGTATTCTCTTACCTTTTTACTGGTGGTGAACTAAAACAATTTTTGCTACAAGGCATAGATATTTTGCTTTTAAATGTGAGTTTATAGATTTTTTTTCTAATGACAATGAACTTGTTCTAAAAACAGACAGGGTTTACCATTTGGTATTGACAAATTGTCAGTGTTGTTATAAAATCTCGTAACTACGGCTTTGATGAAGCTGTAGTTACGATATTTTGTAACAACACAGACGGAATACATTGATCACGAAAAAACGTCCCTCGCTTTGGCCAAGTTCACCACCAGTACTTTTGGCAAATGTAATTGAAAAGATATACATTGTCCTATATTTTATAATACTCCGTAGAAATTGTATCAATGCATTCTTTTATCATTTGATACATTCAGTTGAAAAGATATAAGTTAAATAAATGTACAACTTTTCATTCACTTTACCTTTTCCGAAACAACAGTTAGAAAACTGTTGTAGATGAATAAATGAATGTAAATAAAGAAACAAGATTGTCCTGAAAACATCGATGCTAAAGGAGAAAATGTTGGTTTTTGCCTCAATATTTTCTGTGCTATCATTTGCACAAATCCAATCTTTTTCAACATCCATCTCGTCTGCAAAAGCTTTAAAATCTGATCAGTCGAAATGTTTTGTCGTTTGGGAAGGTGTCTTGTTAGGAAAATATTGAAATTTCAATCAAATTAACTCGGCTTTTGAATTACATAATAAGAGAAATGGTTTTGAAAATTTTATAGAATTTGATAAAATTCCTATTTACAACAAAGAGAGATAATATTGGAAAGATATATACATAATTATCTCTCTTGAGATTATACAGAATAATTAAAAGAGAATGTTTGTTTCACTATTTAATTTACCTTTTCTAAATAAGTCTCAGTTTTGATGTCCCTACAGTTGTCGCCACATCGTATGGCACGTGTTTATGTTTTGTTTAACGTTCAATTACATTTGAACAAAATATAAACATTGTGCCATACGATGTGGCGACAACTGTAGTTTAGAAACCTTTGCAAAGCATTTAGAGCAAAACAAATGCTGATTATAGCCCATTATTGGTAATTGACCAAACGCCAATCGACAGATCGCTCCGCCCAACATAGAATTTAAGACAAACAATGGGGATGTGATCGTTAATAGGGAACGATTTTATCCAGTTAATTGTGACGTAAATTCGGACAAACGAAATAGTATTTCGTAGGTGTTGTTATAAAATCTCGTAACTACGGCTTGATTTAAGCCGTAGTTATGAGATTTTATAACAACACCGACGGTTTATCAAAACATAACAGTAAACCTAGTCTATTGTTAGCACAAAATTCTTTGCCATTGGCATGTCGATTGTTTTGATTGTCAGTCGATAAATCGATACAATATCACGTGCAACGAAGAACAATTAGGGCATGACATTTTTCTGATCGTCCATTGGCTAATCGATGTTTTTGATTGACAGTCGGCGTTTGGTCAATTGCATGAATGGAATAATGCAGAGTGATAATTGACCAAACGCCAATCGACAGATCGCTCCGCCCAACATAGAAATTAGGACAAACAATGGGTATGTGATCGTTAATAGGGAATGATTTTATCCAGTTAATTGTCACATAAATTCGGACAAACAAAATAGTACCGGTATTTCGTGGGTGTTGTTATAAAATCTCGTAACTACGGCTTGATTAAAGCCGTAGTTACGAGATTTTATAACAAGACCGACGGGTTTATCAAAACATAACGTTAAACCTAGTCTATTAATAGCACAAAATTCTTTGCCATTGGCAAGTCGATTGTTTTGATAGTCAGTCGATAAATCGATACAATAACACGTGCAACGAAGAACAATTGGGGCATGACATTTTTCTGATCGTCCATTGGCTAATCGATGTTTTTTATTGACAGTCGGCGTTTGGTCAATTATGACATGTTGATGGCTTCAAAATAGTAGCCCCTGTATCTGAAGATAGGAGCCATACTGTTTTACCATTCTGTCAAATATGAATTTAAATATGAACCATATCTAGACTTATTAGAATCGTGGAAGAGAAAGGAACTTACTAAGATGCGACTTTCAGCACATAGCCTTCACATACAAACAGGACGTTATGCTACAAACAGGCTTGATAGGCAATTAAGAGTTTGCAATATATGTGGTAATGGTGATATTGAGGATGAATTTCATTTTTTCTTCATTTGCAAGAAATATAAATTTTTCCGAAAAAGATATATTCCCGAAAGGCACTGTAAAAGACCTAGCATGGTAAAACTATGTGATATGTTGTCTGAAACTGACCAAATTATTCTTAACAATTTATATAATTATATCAGATGTGCATTAGTCATGAGAAAAAATGCTCTGTATGTTTAGCACTATACTCTCTGCAATTATTTGTTTTCTTTTCAATGTATATATTTGTTAAGACCTTGACTAACATTTGTATATTATATGTATGGAAGAGAAACTATGTTTAATTCCAAAGAATAAAGATATGTCTATGTCTATGTCTATGTCTGTCTGTCCATCTGTCTGTCTCTCTGTCTTTCAGTGTGAAACTTAGCATGAAAACTTCACATTAGCTTTTTCGGAGGCATTCACAAACACATCTTGTTTAACCAAATCTACAGAGGTTGACCCATTCCCACACAGTGACGCCTTTTTATGTCTCTCAAGAAATACACATGGGAAAACATTGTGGAAAATTAAGAACTTGCCTGTGACAAGAACTATAACTTCTGTTCAGAAAGTATCATGTCACATGTATCTGACAGACCCCGGCAAACAAAGTGTGTGTGGATGTGGGGGGGGGGGGGTATGTAGGAATAGCCCTGTCTGAACATTTCTGGTTGTCTCCACATTTCTTGTGAGTGTAAATCCTCCCAAAAGGCCAGACGGATTTTTATGAAAATTCACATAGAGGAACAATCAACATGGACCTTCGCATCAAGACATTTCTTTGCTCTCCGTGGTCAACCAAGGCAGATAATTTGACTTTTAATTCGTGACCTGCGCCGGCAGGGGTATTAGTTGACAGTTCTTGTTTGAGTCTGGTATCAAATGAATAGATGTTTCGTAATAGAAAAGTCACAGGGTTGCCATGCGTCAGGGAAAAGTCAGGGAAATTTAAATTTTTTCAAGGTCAGGGAATTGTCAGGGAATTTTATGAACTGTCAGGGAAACTTGAAAATATTGGCAAATGACAGGGAATTGTCAGGGAATTTTGAAAAAAGTAAGATGCAGTGCCATATAATAAATGATTTCAACATCACCTTTGAAAATTGTCTCAAGACTATGCGAGTTACCACGAAATTACCGCGATGAAAAATGTCAGGGAATTTTCCAATTTTGTCAGGGAAATGTCTGGGAATTGTCAGGGAATTTTATTTTCTCTGACTCGTGGCAACCTGAAAGATCTGCAAAAGCATTGAGACGAAAGAAAAAAATGCCTAGAACTTTTTCGTTTTCGCTTTTTTTCGGCTATATTATATTACCAATTATCTGCTCTTTGTAACAATTGTCATCAGGAACACCTATGAATTAGGATCTTTTGAACATTTGTCATTTAACAAAGGTTTGACCCTTTTGCAAAGGATAAAATTTCTCGGTAGGCGGCAGTGGTTGATCCAGAGGGGGTTTAATTTAACAACCCCCTCTGTAGCTTGATCATTTCATTTTTATGCTGAAATTCAGTAAAAATTAGGCAATGCTTGGAAAATGAACCCCCCTATTTGTAAACTTGAACCCCCTCTTAAGAAATCCTGGATCCGCTGCAGGTTGATTGTGGTTATCAGCAAAAACTGTTTCTTCTTTTGTCTCGTTGTTTCTGTAAGCATTCATCACCAGAGACGTTTACATCCAGTCTTGTTTCGGAAAGGGTTGAAGGTCAATTAAAGAGCATCCATACAAAACCAAATGAAAAAGGATACAAAAAAGTTATGTGGTAGTTCTAGCAATTGTAGTTAATTGATAATCAATACTTCTTCAATTAAAATTTAATGAGGCAGCCATTTTGTGTCAGGAGGCAGAATGGAAAACTGTTGTCACAGGAATGCACTGGAACAGTCTCATTGTGAATCCTTTACCCATGGAACCTGAATTTTAGGACCTGTGGAAATACAAGTGTATTAAAACAATGAGGAAAAAGAAGAAAATGCTGGTACTGATGTCTTGGATAGTCAACTTGATTTTGTCTACAAGAGATTCTAACTAGGAAGAGTGATAATATTTTTGTCATTTTTGAGAGATAAGAAAAATATATAGCAAATTGCAAGCTTTCCCCCCCCCCCCCCATTTCACTGTTTTCAAATCTGATAAGACAGAATTTTATCCTTTTGCATTTATGTTTCATGAAACTTGCTTTTTCACACTCCTGTCTTGATTTTCTGTCAATTTTGCCATTAGGCAGCTTCAGAATAAGAATAGTGTAAAAAATTGTCATTTAGTAAAGGGTTTTAAAGCAACTAAACTGACAGTGTAACAATTGCTGTATTGATTTTATGGAAGTTCAATATTAGAAATTCCTGGATTTATACCAGTCAGTCGTGCTATTGAAATGTGTAGGAATTATGACTAAAACAGTTCGAGAAACATCCGTATTGATATTTTCTTGTTCTTTGTGAAATAGGCACGCAGGATCTGCAGTGTACATGTGAATATCCGACAAAAATTGCCATTGAAATTTGTTGTGTTGTGAAAGTGTGTGACTCATTGTGGATTTTATCGTCTGCATAACTCCCAGAAGGGCTCCACAGAGATAACGTAGCTCAGCTGCTTGTAGAAATCAGAACGAGGTTTGGACTTGTAGGAGAAACAGTGCGGAACTTTAGGGTCCATAAATTAAACTAATTATAGCAGTTTCACAGTGATTATTATCCTTAGTGTATTTCTGGAATATATTTTAATACTACAGGTAAGCTCCTTTACTTTTTTGGGAGAGAACTTCTAGACTAGGACAAAAGGTCCTTTTGCTTTGTTCTCTCTCCTGCATTGTCTCCCTATCAAAATGGAGTATAGGGCAATGCTAGGCCTATATGGCTAATTACAACCCCTATGATAGGGTAATGGTTAGATCTGAATGATCAAAATAGGTCTGAATGACCACATCATACAATTTCCATTTCATAAATGGATGTATTACAATCTCTATCAGAGGATAGGGTAATGGTTAGATCTGAATGATCAAAACAGGTCTGAAGGACTAAATGTATATTGTCATCATTGCAATGTGCTTATAAAATTATGTTACATTGTACTGTCTTTTACTCTTATCACAGAAATTGTGTAGTTCAATCTGAATGATCAGAATAGGTCTGAATGACCGCATTGAATAAAAATTAATGATATGGCATTACAAAATCAAGCCTTAATCACAGAAAATCTGCATTTTCTTGTGTTTTGTTTGTACCCTTGTAAGAATATAGCATGGGAATTATCAAACATTTGATAACAAGGTTCAATTGGTAACTATATGTATACTGGTGTATGACTAACTTTTTCCTTACACACTTTAAATCTTAACTTGCAGTTAGCAGAATGGCAGAACCACAGGACAAATCTACCAGCAATAACTTATCCAGTTCACAACAACAACAAGAAGATTTGATCAAATTCCTTGCAAAAGGGGAAGAAATTCTGAGCACGTTCACGCAGTCTATAAGAGCGTTTGAAGCAAGTTCCCTTCAAATAAAGGAACTGAGTACAGCAGTTGGGTCGATTCAAGAAAAATTGAGACAGGGAACTCCAGAAGAGACAACGTCTGGGGCTTCTGAACCAAAAAGACGTCGACTGTCCACATCATCGACAGTTTCGGAGGACGATTTAGATCAACTGGGATCTCCAATCCAATCCCAAATCACACTGCAAGGGGACCTAGGCTGCTTGGATGAACTAAACACCTTCCTCCTGGATGAGAATCAAGTAGGGGAGAATGTGTCGGACCAGGTGGCGGAAGTGATAAACAAAAACCTAAGGGGACGCCCCAACCCAGAAAAGCTGAAAACACTTTTGGACACGCATAAAAGGCCAGGCAACATAGCAAATTTGCAAATCCCGAGGGTGGACGGTTTTCTGTGGGACCAACTAAAACAATCCACACGGGTACAAGATGCCAGCAAACAGAAAACAATATCAATTTTGAACCAAGCTCTGGTACCGCTAATCAGAGCTTTGGACCACACCAGCACCAGTACCAGTCCGGACCCAGGTGTGCTGACATCAAACATCAAAGATACCGTGAAAATCCTTTGCGGAGCAGTCACCAAAATTAATCAGTCAAGAAGAGAGCAAATAAAAAAGGAATTAATTCCGAAGTATCGCCAACTTTGCACTGATGAACAGCCAATAACTGCCACCGGACTTTTTGGGGACGACCTGGTAGACCGTACTAAAATATTGGATGGAGCCAAGGGTGTCCAAATGACTTCAAAAGGCCCAAACAAGCCTTTTTTGTCCAAAGGAGGGGCGGAGAGGAAGACAGACTGGCGCCAACGACAACAATCAGATTGGAGACAATCGAAACAACAACATCAACAACAACAACACTTTCCTCAAAAACAGAAATCGGGAAAGCAATGGAATGTGGATTAATGAAGGAAAATCTTCCTGTTTTCCTGTCAACTGGAATCTAGTATTGGTTAGATTGGACAGTTTCATGGATTAGTGCTTTTTAATGCTGATGTCTGTATTTTGATCCTTGGTTTTGTCTCTGGAGGCATTCTGTGAATATTTAAGTAGATTTTAATTTAGATTTTTTTTTGTAATCTCTTGAGTTGGTCGTACTGGATATCAATGCCGCATTGAAAATGAATTTATTCCTTTTTAACATTAAAACTGAAAAAAAAGAGGGGAAGGGGGAGCTAAGTGTAGGAATGCCCAGAATGTATTGTTAGGTGCTCCAGCCATTGTGATATGACCTGTTGCAAGCATTATCAAATGCCATTCAGTCAGCAGAGCTTTTGCAACTGATGAGACAATCATGAAATTTACAATGAGAGAAAAGTGAAGGTGTTAGGTACGGTGACTGATTGAACGGCGCGCTGCATGCGCCGTTCTATCTGGTATTATAATGGAGCTTAGTCACTGGAGGTGTAAATTGTACATGGACATGGGGTAACGAACGGTTCTGTGACTGTTCATTACTACATTTTGGTCGAGTTTGATTTATAATAGTTCGAGTTATTAGAGTTCGGCTTTTCTAATCAAAATCTTTCTTTGTCTCGATACTGATTGTTTTTGGATGTTTTCATTCGGGCCAAATGGGTCGATTTCTTGACCACAAGTGTTCGTTGTATTGCGGGTAGAAAACATTGGATATCTCAAACGTGTAAATATAATGTTTTAGGGGTTTTTCCAAAAGGTATAATCAACAGAGAATACTCAAATTCTTTAACGGTTTAAAAATGTTTTGGGCTAAAGGGATATAGTTTGGTCTATCAGTTTGGTTTAACCCTTTCCCACACTGCAAATATTGGGACTGTTCTTGTGTTAAAGCTTCTGCGAATGACAAAATAGGTGTTGATCAAGATGGGATTTGCATACATCATAGCACAGAAAACATTGAGACAAAAGGAGAAAATGCTGATCATCAGCGTTTTCTTCTTTTTCCTCAATGTTTTCCCAAGCAGTTTCTATTAGGGGCGTCAAAAGCAGGTCTTGTTAGCTCACCTGAGCACAAAGTCCTCAAGATGAGCTATTGTGGTCACTTTTTGTCCGTCGTCCATCTGTCTGTCTGTCTGTCTGTCCGTCCGTCCGTCCACAATTTCTTGTTTACACTCTAGCATCTACAAATATAAGCCAATCTTGACCAAACTTGGTCAAAACATGTATGGCCATAAGATCTCGGATGAGTTTTATTATGGGTCAAATCGAACAAGAAAGTCAGGAGTTATCTGCCCTTGAATGCGAAAAATACCTAGTTTTGACATTGTTTACACTCTAACATCTACAATTATTAATCAATCAAGACAAATCTTGAATATAACGTTGCAGACCATAAGATCTCGAATGAGTTCGATTTTCAGTTTGATCTGACCAGAAAAAAGAGAGTTATGTGCCCTTGAATTAATATCGGCTGTTTTCGACCTTGTTTACACTCTAGAATCTACAATTATTCATCAATCAAGACAAAACTTGGACACAATGTTGGGGACCATAAGATCTCTAATGATTTAGATTTTCAGTCTGATCTGATCAGAAAGTTGAGAGTTACTTGCCCTTGAATTTGACCAAATTGTCATTTTCGGCTGTTTTCGACCTTGTTTACACTCTAGAATCTACAATTATTGATCAATCAAGCCAAAACTTGAACACAATATTGGGGATCATGAGATCTGGGATGAGTTTGATTTTCAGTCTTATCTGATCAGAAAGTCGAGAGTTATGAGCCCTTGAATTTTGCAAAATTGACGTTTTTGACCGTTTTCGACCTTATTTACACTTTAGAATCTACAATTCTTTACCAATCAAGACAATCTTGGACACAAGGTTGGAGACCATAAGATCTCAAATGAGTTTGATTTTCAATCTGATCTGACCAGAAAGATGAGAGTTATGTGCCCTCAAATTTGATAAAATTGCCGTTTTCGGTTGTTTTTGACATTGTTTACACTCTAGAATCTACAATTATTTATCAATTAAGACAAAACTTGGACACAATGTTTGAGACCATAAGATCTTTGGTGAGCTTGATTTTCAGTCTGATCTGATCAGAAAGTCGAGAGTTACTTGCCCTTGAATTTGACAAAATTGCTGTTTCTGGCTGTTTTCGACTTTGTTTATACTCTAGAATCTACAATTATTAATCCATCAAGACAAAACTTAAACACAATGTTGGGGATCATAAGATCTTTGGTGAGTTTGATTTTCAGTCTGATCTGATCAAAAAGTTGATAGTAATGTGCCCTTGAATTTGACAAAATTGCTGTTTTCGGCTGTTTTCGACCTTGTTTATACTCCAGAATCTACAATTATTTATCAAACAAGACAAATGTTGGACACAATGTTGGGCACCATGAGATCTTGGATGAGTTCGATTTTCACAACGTTATTGACCATAAGCTCGTTTTCAGTCTTAAAGTCTAAATATTTATTGAATAAGTCATATCATTTTGGCAGGTGAGCGATATACAGGGGTTGAAAAATTTCTTCAAAGTTACTAGTCCTGTAGGACTAGTAGCTCTGAATTTCTACTCGTCCTTAAGGCAACCCAACTCGCCCTTAAAGATGAAGAAAAGTTTAGACTGTTGGCTCTTACGGATGCATTATTATGCAGATAACATAACTCTTTGACTCTACAAATAAAGTTTCTTCGGTATAAATGACAGACAGGGCTCGCACTGGTGATCGCCACTTCAAAAGTCATAGGCGAATAAGGCAACAATTTTATTAAAAAAGATGGTCAATAAATTGAATGTGGCTCAGTCTTGACTCCATCTTTTACCATAAATCAATCACCGATTAAACATTACTGTAAACACTTACTTTTTATTCAATTCGAAAGATAGATTAGCTGTCGAAATGGTCGAGTAAGCGCACCAGTTTAATATGTACAACTGTCCGGTAAATGTGAAAGAATTTCTTTGTGTAATCGCGAGGCGGCATAACAGAAAGAGACAACGCGTATGTGGTAAAACCATCTAACGTCGGTGTATTTACTTTGTAGATAGCGTTTTCTTTTCATTGCTTCATCCCATTTTCCAGCGTTTTCTGGCACGCACAACTTTTGTAAACAAATCATAGTAAAACGTAACCTTATTTGGGTGCGGAAAAATCACGTGGTTATATTGAAACTGGAATGACTACGTCATCAATTGACTGTGTTTGCGGCGTCTTTGATCTCGCTCAATTCATCGCATATGAGTAACACAGATTTACTCTGGTTTCCTTGTTTAGTTTCACTTTCGGGATTGATCGTCATAAACAGGGAAAGATCTTATTTTACAGCGAATATTATTGTTTCCGATATGAAGTTTGAAATAAATACTTTCTTTTCGATCCTTTATTTTTTCCCCTCAATCAGCGTGATTCAAGTCCTAAATATGCACTCGCCCCGTCGGACTAGTTCGTCCCCAAATCTACTCGTCCTACGACATTTTCTACTCGCCAATGCGAGCGGGCGAGTGGATTTTTCAACCCCTGATATAGGACCATCATGGTTCTCTTGTTTGAGAAAGGGTTAAAGTAGTAAAGGATACTAGTAATACAGGTATTACTACTCTTCTATTGGACTAGAACTAATTAATTCTTACCATTTATGACAGAAAAGGCTATTAAATAAATTACCTGTCCACACTAAATGAGCTCCAGACTATGAGAATTTGGGGCTTGTAGATGCCATTAAACCTTTCACAAATGGCAAAATTTTACGGTGATCCAATTCAAAATCTATGGCAAGCAATTTCTTCATTTTTCACAAAAACTTCTATCAAGAGAGACAGAAATGTAATCTTTCATTGATATGAAATTGTCGTCTGCACCTTCTTTGAGTCTATTGTCTGAAAATGGAATGGATTTCATTTCATTCTAAATGAAAGTTCATGCTGATGAATTGCATGTCCTCTTTTCTCTCAGGGCCGAGCCCGGATAGCTCAGTCGGTTAGGTCGGAGTCTGTCAATCCAGGGGTCTTGATTTCGAACCCTGGCTCGGCCAGTATCCATTCTGACGTTTGACAAAAGTCATTTGTCTCTCACCAATGGGTGTGAATCATCTATGTGAGAGAGCAGCTGGAGGCTCGGTTTGGATATTGTGGTTGTACTGGTGCAAGAAATGCCAGGAACCCACGGTTAGGTGCTCAAGCCACCGCGATATGACCATAGAAGTTGAAAACGGCGTAAAACCCCAATGAAATAAATGAATAAATCTTTTCTCTCAATATTTTCTACAATTTTGAATTAAAGTTTAAAGGTTTCTTTCATTATTGTCTGCATTACAACTCTTTTCAGCTTGGATTGGCGGACAATTTTGCTGTCTGAAAGAATATTAACCCTTTCCCAAATGGCAAATTTTTTGGGTAATTCACTTCAAAAACTGCAACAAATGACAAAATAGATGTTATTAAAGATAGAATTTGTATAAAATATGGCATAGAAAATATTGAGAAAAAAGGAGAAACTGCTGGTTATCAGCAGTTTCTTCTTTTGTTTCAATGTTTTCCCATGCATATTCAATTAGGGACGTCAAATCCAGGTCTTGTTTGGGAAAGGGTTAAAAGGATTGTACCATCTACAATAATGTAGTTTCATGAAGCCCCCTTTTTGTGGAGCAACTTGACCTGTATCCTTGATTATCTTATTGTCTTTGTCTGTTGTCTTTTTTACTTCAAGGTTGTTTTAAAGTTACTCTTAGATTCTTTAATAATTCACATCTTGGAATGTTGAATTTTGTGGATGGTGAAAATTGTGCTTTACATTTGAAAGGTTTGAAGGATAGATATTTTGTTAAGGGATAGCTCAGTGGGCAATGTCGGAGTCTGTCAATCCAGGGGTTGCGTGTCTGAACTCCGGCTCTGCCACTTTGCATTCTGAAATTTCACAAAAAGTATTAATTTTGTCTCTTGCCAATGGTTGTGAATCATTTCTGTCAGAGAGCAGCTAGAGGCACATTTTGAATATTGTTGTAGTACTGGCGAGAGAAATACCAGGAATCCAAAGTTAGGTGCTCCAGCCATGCAATATGACCATTTAGCAGTTGAAAGAGACGTTAAGCACTATCAAAATCAATTTGTCTCAATGTTTTCATAATTCTTTTCCATTAGGGAGGTCTTGTTTGAGGGATGGTTAAGATATGAAATGGCAGAAAGAAGACAAGGATTTTTCCAGGAATATTGGATCTAAAACTGTTTTTGAGATGTTGATGAACACAAACAGTAAATATAATTCTCAGTGCAGAATAATTATGTTCATTATGAGCTGTTTATACAAGTAATCTGGGTGATTGGAAAGTAATAAATTTTGTTGCCATGGTGACAACGCATCATTTTGATGGCCCCGGGGAAACTACACGATTATTAGAGCATCAATCGTCCGTGGTAAGAAAGTACAAAGACTCTGGATTTGTTATTATATGCTGTATGATCAACTTATAATTGATCTATAGTATATTGTCCCATAATCTTAGTATTAACCCTTTCCCAAATGACCAAATCTTAAAGTAGTCTAAATTATAAGCTGCTGCAGATGACAAATTGAATGCTGATAGAGAAAGAATTTGTGCAAAATATTTCATAGAAAATATTGAGGCAAAAGGAGAAAATGCTGATTATCAGCATTTTCTTCTTTTGTCTCAAAGTTTTACCAATCCTTTTCTATTAGGGACGTCGAAACCAGGGCTGCGTTTAGTAGACAAACTGTTAGCTAACGTTAGCAATATTCGTAACTTCTTTGACAAAAATTTCACAGAATTGACCGAGTATTCCGAATGAAACGGCCAACGTTAGATATCGTTTTGTCTTAAACGCAGGGGTGGTCTAATAAGTACACTCGATCGACATAGGGTTTGAAAGTACATGAAAGTAGTGCTTGATTGTCTGCTAATGACTTGTTTAGATTAAAATAATCTTACATGAAAAAGTTAATCTTCAGGTCCGATGATACCCAAAAATGTACTGAACCTCCCAATTTCTGTCACATAATAATAATTATTAATTTACAAAACCTCTTGTTTATGCACAACCCTCTTTTGTGTGCACTCATTTATTATACGTTCAAAGTTAAACGAGAATGGTTTACGGTTGTTTTGGTTTATTTTTAGGTAGGACTATTACTTTTACCTATGCGAAATTAAAGCGAGAAAGCGGTAACTATTCTCGTTTAATTGTGAATCTATTATAAAATGCCTGCATACTTTGTTTATTTTGCATTGTTAAAATAGGCGTTAAAATAGTTGTTATAGTGGACGAGAATTGACCTGGCAGAGCACTCCATGGGCTGCTCTGCCAGGTCATTTATCGTGAGGTATATTTATGGGCTTCTTTCCTATTGCAATTTGCATTCATTTTGCATTTGTTTAATGTATTCCATCTATTATTAGATACCAAACACTTTGTGCAACTTCAGGTGTCTTCACTGGCAAAAGAAATTGGGGAGGATATCTCTCCTCAATTTCTGTTCCCACAAAATTTTAATGATGCTTGGAAATTGACTAGGGTTAAAATCCAGATATATAGCGGATGAGAATTGACCTGGCAGAGCATTCCATTCGATTAGCATGGGCTGCTCTGCCAGGTCATTTATCGTGAAGTATACCACCTTGAATTCCTTTTGCCACAGATGACAATCAAACCTGCATGAAGTGTTGATAATGATAATACCTTAAGCCTTCTCATGCTGTTTGCGTGACAGGGAATTTTAGCGATTTTGATGGTGTCTCTTCCTTATTAGAGAAAGAAGCTTTCTTTTATAAGGAAGAGACACCATCAAAATGGCTAAAATTCCCTGTGGTTCACGTCATATTCTCGTTGTGGCCAAGACTTTGGCAGGCAATGTAGACCAAGATCAGACTGCACAGATGTGCAGCCTGATCTTAGCCAACACTGCCTGCTTTCTCTTTAATCATTGCAGCAAAAACTAACAAATGTCTCTTGAATTGGCAAATTTGTTTGAGACAGAATTAAATGCTGCAGGACATTAGGGTCAAAAATCAAGGTTACGTTTTACTTGCAGGGCTCTCAAGAATCCAACTGTAGTCAGCCATCATCAGGTGTTTCTCTACACGAAGAAGTCGACGCTCTACGACAAGAAACAGCAAAACAGGCGCTGGCTCAGCTAGATAAAGCACGGGTAAGTAACAGTCAGATATATTTGTCATTATCTAGTGTTTCTCTACATGAGGAAGTCCATGCTCTACGACAAGAAACGGCAAAACAGGCGCTGGCTCAGCTAGATAAAGCACGGGTAAGTAACAGTCAGATATATTTTTATAGAATATACAACAAGATAATATACTTTGGTATGGAGAGGATTTGTTATGCGACCCGAAAAAACTGTAGGAAGAGCATATCGTTGGTGTAGATGCAAAACCTTGTATGTCGATTCTTGCGATTTTCAAAGTACAAACTTGTGTGTCCAGTTTAGACAATTCTGGCAGGTTTTGAGATATTTTTACTGATCACTATTAATGACGCATTATTTGTGAACAATATGTCCAAATTTCAAGGTAAACCTTTCAGTTTTGGGCCCTCCCCTTTAAAATTTTCCAAAAACGAGATACGAGGTTTTGCATTTATAACGACGATATAGTCGCCATGCTGTCATTCTAAACGTCCTTCGGTCGGAAGCCAGATCTCAGCTACCCTTTGACCAAATTGGATGAATCTTCATATATGGAATATTTCAAGGAAATAAATTTCACAGTTGTCAGTCTTTTTGGATAGAAAATATTGCAGGAAATGAAGACAACTTTTGCCACAAGTAATTTCTTCATTTTCCACTGTGTTTTCAAAAGCCATTGTGGGTATTTAAAAAGAGTCATTGTCTGGAAATGGGTTGATCAGTGGAATTGCAAGAGCAATAATCCCTGAATAAAGACTAGTTATCCCTTATACTTGAGTCTGACTGGACCAGTATTGTTAGGGATGAATGACTTAGAGAAATAGGGAACGTTTTTATCCAGCCAAGTATGACATAATTTCGGACAAACAAATTGTATTTCATGGATGTTGTTATAATATCTCATAACTACGGCTTGATTCAAGATCTTATAACAATACAAGGGCGGATCCAGGAATTTTTTCCAGGGGGGGGTCCAATCCCAAGTTTTTTTCCAAAGGGGGGGGGGGGGGCGTTTGTCCAAGCTCAAATTATGGCTTAAAATGTAGTAAATATGTAACGTTTCACTAAATTTATATAGTCAAAATTTAATTTTCAGCCAATGCCCTGACCCCCCCCCTCTAGATCAGCCCATGCAACACCAAAAGTGTATCAATATACTTAACCGCAAACCCAGTCTATTTGTAGCATGAAATTAATTGCTATTGACTTATTGGTCCTTATTGGAATTGGATAATATTGCTAAAGAATTTCTAATTATTGCCTTAATTCAATAACACAATGATATAAATGGATAACTAAATTATGTAATTGTTAACCCTTTCCAAACCAAAGTAATTTATGGCATGTACAATTTGGACGGAGCTTCAAAAGACAAAATAATTAATGCCAAAGGTAGACTATCCATAATGTGGGCATTTAATGAAGATCAAGATTTGACGTTCAAAATCTTTCTGGCTATGTCATAAACGTTTGGTGTTTTCCAATCTAGACAGATGGATACTAACAAAGAGGAAACATTTCCCAATGTCTGCTGCCAAATGATTAGGATGTTTCCCCGAAAAATGATGACATGTGTGAAGCTCTATTGCAGGCATTCCACCTTAATCCTTTCTCAAATAAGACCTGGCCCCGGTTTCTCGAAAATACTTAAGTACGTTCTCATGCTCAAATCTGAGCACCATGCTCAAATCGCAAGAAATCCATGTGGACTTCATTTGAATACAAATCAATATTGGGACAAATCTGAGCACCGTGCTCAAATCACGCGAAATTCAAGTGGACTTCAATTGAATACCAATCAACGTTGGAGATAATTCCATTGAAGTTGAGCATGTACTCATGAGTATGTACTTAAGTTTTTTCGAGAAACCAGGGCCTGGTTTTGACATCCTTATTAGAAGAGGCTTGATCCAGCCTTTTCTTTTGTTGTCTCAATATTTTCTATGCTATATTAATTGTTCATCAATTTTACCTTAAACAACATCAATTTTGTCGTCTGCAGCAGCTTTCTATTTGGGCTATCTGGCTACTTTGTTGTTTCGGAAAGGGTTAAATTGTTTTGAAAACAATCATGTTGATAAATAACTATGTATAATTTCCATGTTCTAGGACAAGCCTGTGGCGTTCGCTGTACGGACGAACGTAGCGTACGATGCAAGTGATAACGATTCACCGTCAAAAGAACATGGCGTCTCCTTCAATGTTAAAGATTTCTTACACATAAAAGAGGTAAGTATAGTTTAATTTAACCCTTTCCCAAACAAGACCTGGTTTTGACGTCCTGAATAGAGAAAGCTTTGGAAAACATTGAGACAAAAGAAGAAACTGCTGATAACCAGCAGTTTCTCCTTTTGCCTCAATATTTTCTGTGCCATATTGAACACAAAGCCTTTCCTTTTTAACATGAATTTTGTCCTCTGGAGCAGCTTTCCAATAGGATCACCCCAAAATTTTGCCGTTTGGGAAAGGGTTAATGTTTGTTGAAAGTTTCATTGGTGATTTTACATGTATTAACCCTTTTCCAAACGACAAATCTTTTGTGTGATCCACTTCAAAATCTGCAGCAAATGACAAAATGGATGTAATTAAAGATAGGATTCGTGTAAAATATGCCACAGAAAATATTGAGACAAAAGGAGAAACTGCTGGTTATCAGCAGTTTCTTCTTTTGGTTCAATGTTTTCCCAAGTCTTTTCTATTAGAGACATCAAAACCAGGTTTTGTTTGGGAGAGGGTCAATGTTCAAGGTTCCATTTTGTCAAAACCTTACAAACTTTGTTTTTGTGAATTTGAACTTCAGTTGTACGTAAGTAAGTTGTAAGTTGCAAGATTGATTTTCAGCATGATCAGAAGAGTACATGAGAAAACTCATGTTCTGTAGTTTGTATAGGTTGTGATACAGCTTCATAGAATGGCAAATTATTTACGGTTCATGTTTGGTGCAGATTTTACTGCAATAGTGAATCATTAACTTGCCACACAGTGATCTCTGTTTTGACCCCTAGCTGCCCCTGTTAAACTCAAGGCAATTAATCAATCAGTCAATTTGTGGACAACATTTCATAAATCTTCTTTCAATTGTTTGACCAATCAATCAATTAATCAATCAGAGTGTTTTTGTGTTGTAGAAATTTAACAATGACTGGTGGATAGGCAGGCTGGTTAAGGAGGGCTGTGATGTGGGGTTTATACCGAGTCCCGCTAAACTGGAGGACTGATTGATCAATCAATGTGTTTTTGTGTTGTAGAAATTTAACAATGACTGGTGGATAGGTCGGCTGGTGAAGGAAGGCTGTGATGTGGGGTTTATACCGAGTCCCGCTAAACTGGAGAGCATCAAACAACAGGGTAGTGGCAGCAGATCAAAAAATAACCCAAGGTACGATATTGATGCTTTTCAACAAAAACCTTGTAACTGCAACTTAAAACAGGCTGCAGTTATGAGGTTTTTAGCTCCACTGGCCTTTCAGGCCAGCGGGCTATTGTCATGGTGGTGTGTCCGTCGTGCGTCAGTGCGTGCGTGCGTCCGTGCGTGCGTGCGTCCGTAAACTTTTTCTTTAAAAATCTTCTCCTCAGAAACTACTGGATGGATTTCAACCAAACTTCTCAGGAATGATCCTTGGGTGACCCTTTATCAGATTCCTTCAAAGAATTTTGATTGAACCAGAATAACCTGAGTTATTTGCCCTTGAATGTCAAAAATAGCTGGTTTTGACTTTATTTTTGCTCTATAATCTACAAATATCAACCAATCAAGACAAAACTTGGACAGAATATATATAAGCATAATATCCTGCCTGGGTGTAATTTTCAGCTTGATCTGAATTTTACATCATGAGTTATGTGCCCTTGAAATTGACAAAATTGCTATTTTTGGCTCTATTTTGACATGTTTTCACTCTAGCAACTACAAATATTGACAAATCTAGACAAGACTTTGACAAAATGTTGGTGACTATAAGATCTTGCCTTGGTGTAATTTTCAGCTTGATCTTAATTTTACATCATGAGTTATGTGCCCTTGAAATTGACAAAATTACTATTTTCGGCTCTATTTTTACTTTGTTTTCACTCTAGCAACTACAAATACTGATTAATCAAGACAAAACTTGTACAGAATATTGGTGACCATAAGATCTTGCCTTGGTGTAATTTTCAGCTTGATCTGAATTTTATATCATGAGTCATGTGCCCTTGAAATTGACAAAATTGCCATTTTCGGCTCTATTTTGACTTTGATTTCACTCTAGCATCTACAAATATGGACTAATCAAGACAAAACTAGAACAGAATGTTGGTGACGATAAGATATTGCCTTTGTATAATTTTCAGCTTGAACCATAAGAAATTCAGGCCTGTGGAGCAACTCAAGACCTTCAGGTCTTTCTAGTTGTTGAAAAGCGGCAATATGTTTTAACCTATTTTCTCCTTATGACTCTTTTGGAAAACCCCTGCCACAAGATAAAGGCCTAAATTGTAAGACATTGTGGAAAATGAAGAAAATGCATGTGTCAATGCAAAGTATAACAGATGGACATCAAAATCTTATTCTTTTGTCTCAATATTTCCAAAAGCTGTTTCTGATAGTGAATTTAAAATCAGGACCTATTTAGGATAGAGAATGGTAAAGTGGTGACTCTCCCCCCCCCCCCCCCCCCCCCCCACACACACCACCACCACCACCACCCAAAAAAGGGTATGAAATAAATAAATGAATAAATGAATGGAAAGAAAGAATTAAGTGCAAGGGACAGTCTGCCTATGAAACCATCACTATATGTTATGCAAGCTGTTAGGGTGTTATGCAAACTGTTCGGTCCAATATTTCAGGAAGCACATGGAACCTGTCCAATAGACGAGAAATTTGAGATATCGCTGCTTTTCAACGAAAACCTCGTAAATGCAGCTTGCTTTAAGCTGCAGTTGCGAGGTTTTTGTTGAAAAGCTACAATATCTTTTTTTATTGGGAATTACCAGGAATTGTGGGAGGGTTATTGATTTTTACGTGTGGGGGAGGCAATTGGTTTGACGGCCAGAGCTATTGATAACGGGCAGTAAAAAAAATCTAAATCCTTTATTCATCACATGAACCTTATGTTGTGGGTACTCATTAGAATCATCTTGAGAAGACGATTCTAATGAGGACCTACAACATAGGATTTGATGAACCATAAGTAATATTTTTGCATTTAAAATTCTATTATTCTTTCTTCTCTGGAGCTGTTGTAACTATAGGCAGTTATGCAGACTATGTTTTTGATCACTGTTCTAAAATCCAGACAAGACCGATCAATATTATAGTAATAGTATAGACATGGCGTAGAAACATGTGACCCTATAGTTACAGGAAATCTTCAATAATTCTGTTAAATATATGACTGATTTGAATTTTGTTCGAAGCAAGGAAATATGGCAGGGACTAGATGGAAGAGGTAGATCTTTATAAAAAATCTGGCTGATAAAAAGTTATTGATAATCAACCAAAAACAATTCCTAGTTTTCTTTCCTGTAGTGTTATATTGGGAAAACATTGATAAAAAGAGGAAAAATCAAATGAAATTCATTTTGTCTCTGGATAGAAAACATTGCGGGAAATGAAGGAATTGCTTGTGACAGGCAATTTCTTCATTTTTCACAATGTTTTCGAAGACTTTATCTGTTAGGGGGCTTAAAAAATCATTATAGTGTGTTAATTCTTCTGTTAAAGTAGGTGGTGTTACTGTGACAAAATAGGTCACTAGGCTACAATAATCCATACAACTAATCCATGGATATGAGAAAAAGATGGCTATATTTTCATCCTTTCTCAAATGTCAAAAAAAAATGGAAATGCTCAAGTTTGTAAACTGCGACAGACAGCGAAATTTTATGCTCATAAAGTTTATATAGGTTTTGTGAACAAAATAGCTTGGAAATCATTTAGAAGAAGAAAATTGTGATTGTCAGGGACAGTATTGGAGAATCCATATGGCTTGTCATTGATTAAATCAATATGACAAGTGGTGGATACTTATTAGAAGTGAGGCAACATTGCTGAGACAATTCATAGGGACCCAAACCTTTTGTTCTCAATGTTTTACTTAGCCAATTCAAATAGGGATGTCAAAACCCTGTCTTGTATGGGTGATGGTTAAAGTGGTTGTTTAACCCCATTATGAAAAAATAAACTCAAAAAGGCTATAAAAAAGCTCAACTTCTGGGATTGTTGGACAAAATTCTAACTTTAATTTTAACCCTTTCCCAAACAAGACCTGGTTTTGACGTCCCTAATAGAAAAGGCTTGGGAAGACATTGAAACAAAAGAAGAAACTGCTGATAACCAGCAGTTTCTCCTTTTGTCTCAATATTTTCTATGCCATATTCTACACAAATTATATCTTAAATACCCTCCATTTTGTCATTTTTGGCAGTTTTTTAAATGGACCACCCTAAAATTTTGGCGTTTGGGAAAGGGTTAAAGGCAGTTTTTACTGCGGAATTGTAGTAGATAGGAATCAGAAAACCATGGCATATAATGCATTATTAATAGCGTTACAAGACATGGAATAATCAATAGAAACAAAATAACAGCGTAACTCAGCGTAACTCGGCGCAGAGCTACGGAAAAGAGAGGGTTTGGTTTGGTTTATTGGGGTTTTATGCTGTTTTAAGCTGCTATTGTCATATCACGGCAACTGGAGCACCTAACCATGGATTCCTGTTGTTTCTCATACCAGTACTACCACAACACCCTAATCGAGCCTCCAGCTGCTCATAAACATAGGTTAACAATATCAAACCTAATAATTATTGGTGCGGGACATTTTTGTCAGAAAGGATATTTGCGGTGGCCAGGGATCAAACCCAGGACCTCTCCAGTGAGAGATAAGAGAGGGTTAAAGCCTTTAACCCTTTCCCAAACGGCAAAATTTTAGGGTAATCCACTTCAAAAACTGCCAAAAATGATAAAATGGAATTTATTAAAGATAGAATTTGTGTAAAATATGGCATTGAAAATATTGAGACAAAAGGAGAAACTGCTGGCTATCAGCAGTTTCTTCTTTTGTTTCAATGTTTTCCCAAGCCTTTTCTATTAGGGCCGGCTAAACCAGGTCTTGTTAGGGAACGGGTTAAAACAGAAAAATAGGATTTATTGTTAAGCAATCCCTATGTTGTGGGTACTCAGTTGAAACATCTTGCATATTATTTATATAAATACAAATAAATGTGCATGAAAACAATATGTGAAACACAAAACATTTTGAGCAATTTCATCTTTTCCATAATGTTTTCATGCATTATTATTTTACAAAATAATTTATGTAAATCAGTTTTTGACATGAAATACCTCAAATACCTCTTTTTTGGTAAACATTTTGAAGAAATTTAGCTTTAGGGTACTTTTGAATATGTAGGGTCATTACACTGATTTATTTGAAGCAGTAGTGGAGCCCCTGTAGCTTATTGGGTTTGGGAGAACACTGATTAGTAAAATGTTAACCTTTTCCCAAACGGCCAAAATTTGGACTTTTCCTATATTAAAGCTGCGGAAAACAACAAAATAGATGTTGTTAAAGATAAGATTTGGTATAATATAGCACAGAAAATATTGAGGCAAAAGGAGAAACTGCTGGTTATCAGCAGTTTCTTCTTGTGTCTCAATGTTTTCCCAAGCCATTTCTATTAGGGACATCAAAACAAGGTCTTGTTTGGGAAAGTGTTGTGGATGGGAATCTAACTATTGAAATCCACAAATTAATCAGTCCTATTCTGGAGCATTATAAAAGGTATATGGCTTCCAATCTTTGATACTAATTCTCCAGGGAGAACTCTCGGTGGGCTGCATACAGATTGATTATGAAATATTTATCATCAAATATGCAAAACTCTTACAATACTCTTTCCCATACAAAACTTTTGGTACAGTAAATTTTCCAAAATTTCGTACACCCCAATTTTTCGTACATATTTTTTCAAAAAAATGATTTTGATATATATATCTAAAATGTATTACATTTGGTAAAGAAAAATAAGGGCAAAAGCATATTATCCAAAATTTCATGTAAAGGTATTCTTGGATTGGCAAAAATTTTAAAAATTCAGGAAGCGACTAGAAGACAAAAACTGGCTGAAGAGCTGTTGGCTGTTCTAGTTGGCTGATGCCCATAGCATATTAGGAATCTTTTTTTGAGGAATTAGGTCCTTCACCCTTTCCCAAGGAGAGCTGGTTTTGACGTCCCTAATAGAAAAGGATTGGGGAAACATTGAAACAAAAGAAGAAACTGTTGATAACCAGCAGTTTCTCCTTTTGTCTCAATATTTTCTGTGCCATATTTTACACAAATCCTTTCTTTAATAACATCAATTTTGTCATTTGTGGCAATTTTTGAAGTTGATCATCCGAAAATTTTGCCGTTTGGGAAAGGGTTAAAAATAGAAATTTTGTCCTCAAATATTCCTTAAATTTGTGTGTAATTTCTGTATGAAGCATGTATAATGTACATGTACAATCACCTGTATGTTTGTTTGTCCATTTCAGCAAATCCTCCTCCTAGAATATACCAGGTGTTGATACAATACCCAGAATGTGTAATGACTATTTACTGTATCAATGTGTTCATTTGTCCATTTCAGCAAATCCTCCTCCCAGAATATACCAGGTGTTGATACAATACCCAGAACCAACTCTAGAGAATCTACAACTCCTCCCACTCCAGGTTAGTGCGGCAAATCGTGGTATACAACGTTTGTACTCATGGTTTTGGGAATGGGACTAAAACCAGGCATATTGGGAAAAATCTGTTGTTTTCTCAAAAATTGGGGAAAAATTTACATCAATGATTTCAACAAAAAATACTTCTTTTGTACTATTTGCTAAATGACTTAACAAAAAAAATGCTGTTTTTCTCCCCATATACTTAGCTCAAAGTATGACAGAGAAATATTGAATTTTCCTTCAAACAAGGAAAAGCTTATGTATAAATTTAAGGATTTTCTGTCCAGAGTTTTGGGGAAAAAATATACTTTTTGGCATTGGAAACAGGTCTGTTACAGACCCATTAATAGAAGGAGAAAAAATGCTGGTGTAATTCTCAAACCTTGTAACTACAGCTTGATTGAAGCTTCAAACTTCACATGCAGAAATCTTTCCCATGCCACGATACCTAACAAATAGTGAGCAATATCAAAATTTGAATAACTTTTAACAGTGGCTCTGTCATTGTAGGCTGCCTGTCTCTGTTGGCTGCCTCTGTCTTGGGCTCTCTTTCTTTGGTATAGCTTGATGTTTTAGTCCATTTTAGAATTGTTATTGCTAAAATAAGCTATATTGAATAACACATATTGTCGGTGTTATACCAAAAACTTGTAACTACAGCTTAAATCAAGCTGTAGTTATGTCGCTTTGCAATAAGTTGACAATATATTATTAACATTACATGTTTGGACCATGTTGTTCTCCATTAGCTTCTTCATGACTTGTAGCAACTGTAAAGGAGTAGCATTGATCCTGGTCAGACTACACTTGGGCAGATGCTGGCCATGAAAAATGGCTGCCTCAAATTCTAATAGGGACGTTTTTCCAGATTCTATTTATATTACATACATTGCAGGTTTAGACCAGGAGAATGGGATGGAAAGTGTAGATGATAGTGATAGTTTAGGGAACTCTGGCTCAAAGAAAAACAACCTCACTGGTACCATGAATACTGGCACCGCAACCAAGGAAAAACGCAATAGACCCTTCTTTAAAAAGGTAATGTTACATCATCATATCAGTTATACATTCATATACTCAGCCAAACTATGAATACTGGTACAGCAATTAAGGAAAAATGCAATATACCCTTCTTTAACCCTTTCCCAAACAAGACCTGCTTTTGACTTGCCCAATAAAAATTGCTTTGGAAAACATTGAGACCAAAGAAGAAACTGCTGATAACTAGCGGTTTCTCCTTTTGTCTCAATATTTTCCATGCTAGATTGTATACTAATTCTATCTTTATCAACATCCATTTTGTCGTCTGTTGCGGCTTTCAAATTGGAACACCCTAGAATTTTGTTGTTTGGGAAGGAGTTAAAAAGGTAATGGAGTTATACTCAACAAAAAAGGAACTTTTTCCAAGTTTGAATTTGGATATGTAATAATGTTAGTAAAGTTTCAATCCTTATGTGAAACTAAAGTTTTACCTTGAATAACCAAATCCGGCTTTTATATGGGGGATTAGCTGACCAATTTTGCCAACAACTTTAAAAAGCTACTACATATAGATATAAAGGCAATTATAGTGCTGAATGCTGCACACATGTATGTGCCCATGTATAATAATGTTCTTGTATTTTGTGTTTACAGTCGGAGACTACTCCTCCGTATGAAGTTGTGCCTTCTATGAGACCCCTAGTGTTAATTTGACCCCTTTTTAGCTCACCTGAGCTCAACGAGCTCAAGGGGAGCTCTTAGGGTCAGTCACTATCCGGCGTCCGTCGTCCGTCGTTCGTCATCCGTCGTCAACAATTTCTTTAAACATCTTCTCCTCCTCAACCACTGGGCCAATTCTTTCCAAACTTGGCAGAAATGTTCCTTGGGTGACCCTTTTCAAAACTTGTTCGTGAATTTTTGATTCGTCAAATATTGTGGGCGTGGCAGGGCGGGGCTTATCAGACTTAAAGAAATCATAAGGAAATTCTTCAAAAATCTTCTCCTCCTCAACCACTGGGCCAATTCTTTCCAAACTTGGCAGAAATGTTCCTTGGGTGACCCTTTTCAAAACTTGTTCGTGAATTTTTGATTCGTCAAAAATTGTGGGCGTGGCAGGGCGGGGCTTATCAGACTTAAAGAAATCATAAGGAAATTCTTCAAAAATCTTCTTCTCCTCAACCACTGGGCCAATTCTTTCCAAACTTGGCAGAAATGTTCCTTGGGTGACCCTTTTCAAAACCTGTTCGTGAATTTTTGATTCGTCAAAAATTGTGGGCATGGCAGGACGGGGCTTATCAGACTTAAAGAAATCATTAGGAAATTCTTCAAAAATCTTCTCCTCCTCAACCACTGGGCCAATTCTTTCCAAACTCGGCAGAAATGTTCCTTGGGTGACCCTTTTCAAAACTTGTTCGTGAATTTTCGATTCGTCAAAAATTGTGGGCGGGGCAGGGCGGGGCTTATCAGACTTCGAGAAATCGAAAGATAATTATTCAAAAATCTTCTCCTCCTTAACCACTGGGCTAATTATTACCAAAGTTGAAAGGAATGTTCCTTGGGTGACCCTTTTCAAAACTTGTTCATGAATTTTTGATTCCCTCAAAAATTGTGGGCGTGGCAGGGCGGGGCTTATCGGACTAGGAGAAATCATGTGAAAAATCTTTAAAAATCAATTATTCAGCCAATTTGAACCAAACGTAGCGGGAATGTCCCTTGAGTGACTGTATTCAACACATGCTCATGCATTTTTGATTGGGTGAAAATTGTGGGCGTGGCAGGGCGGGGCTTATCAGACTTCGAGAAATCGTAAGATAATTATACCCCCCAAAATCAATTTGGGGGGTATATAGGAGTCAGCTTGTCTGTTGGTCTGTTGGTCTGTTGGTCTGTTGGTCCGTCTGTTGGTTTTTCTTCAAAAATCTTCTCCTCCTCAACCATTGGTCGGATTCTTTTCAAACTTGGCAGGAATGTTCCTTGGGTGACCCTTTTCAAAACTTGTTCGTGAAATTTTGATTCGTCAAAAATTGTGGGCGTGGCAGGGCGGGGCTTATCGGACTTAGAGAAATCATGTGAAAAATCTTTAAAAATCAATTATCAGGCCAATTTGAACCAAACTTGGCAGGAATGACCCTTGAGTGATTGTATTCAATATATGCTCATGATTTTTTCATTCGTCAAAAAATATGGGCATGGCAGGGCGGGGCTTATCCGACTTCGAGAAATCGTTAGATAATTCTTCAAAAATCTTCTCCTCCCTAACCACTGGGCCAATTCTTACCAAACTTGGCAGGAATGTTCCTTTGGTGACCCTTTTCAAAACTTGTTCGTGAAATTTTGATTCGTCAAAAATTGTGGGCGTGGCAGGGCGGGGCTTATCGGACTTACAGAAATCATGTGAAAAATCTTTAAAAATCAATAATCAGGCCAATTTGAACCAAACTTGGCAGGAATGACCCGTGAGTGATTGTATTCAATATATGCTCATGATTTTTTCATTCGTCAAAAAATATGGGCGTGGCAGGGCGGGGCTTATCCGACTTCGAGAAATCGTTAGATAATTCTTCAAAAATCTTCTCCTCACTAACCACTGGGCCAATTCTTACCAAACTTGGCAGGAATGTTCCTTTGGTGACCCTTTTCAAAACTTGTTCGTGAAATTTTGATTCGTCAAAAATTGTGGGCGTGGCAGGGCGGGGCTTATCGGACTTAGAGAAATCATGTGAAAAATCTTTAAAAATCAATTATCAGGCCAATTTGAACCAAACTTGGCAGGAATGACCCTTGAGTGATTGTACTCAATGTATGCTCATGATTTTTTCATTCGTCAAAAAATATGGGCGTGGCAGGGCGGGGCTTATCCGACTTCGAGAAATCGTTAGATAATTCTTCAAAAATCTTCTCCTCCCTAACCACTGGGCCAATTCTTACCAAACTTGGCAGGAATGTTCCTTTGGTGACCCTTTTCAAAACTTGTTCGTGAAATTTTGATTCGTCAAAAATTGTGGGCGTGGCAGGGCGGGGCTTATCGGACTTAGAGAAATCATGTGAAAAATCTTTAAAAATCAATTATCAGGCCAATTTGAACCAAACTTGGCAGGAATGACCCTTGAGTGATTGTATTCAATGTATACTCATGATTTTTTCATTCGTCAAAAAATATGGGTGTGGCAGGGCGGGGCTTATCCGACTTCGAGAAATCGTTAGATAATTCTTCAAAAATCTTCTCCTCCCTAACCACAGAGTCAATTCTTACCAAACTTGGCAGGAATGTTCCTTTGGTGACCCTTTTCAAAATTTGTTCATGAATTTTTGATTTGTCAAAAATTGTGGGCGTGGCAGGGCGGGGCTTATCGGACTTAGAGAAATCATGTGAAAAATCTTTAAAAATCAATTATTAAGCCAATTTGAACCAAACTTGACTGGAATGACCCTTGAATGCTTGTTTTCAATGTATGCTCATGATTTTTTCATTCGCCAAAAAATGTGGGCGTGGCAGGGCGGGGCTTATCCGACTTCGATAAATCGTTAGATAATTCTTCAAAAATCTTCTCCTCTTTAACCACTGGGCCAATTTTTACTAAACTTGGCAGGAATCTTCCTTGGGTGACCCTTTTCAAAACTTGTTCGTGAATTTTTGATTTGTCAAAAATTGTGGGCGTGGCAGGGCGGGGCTTATTGGACTTAGAGAAATCATGTGAAATATCTTTAAAAATCAATTATTAAGCCAATTTGAACCAAACTTGACAGGAATGACCCTTGAGTGCTTGTATTCAATATATGCTCATGATATTTTTATTTGCCAAAAATGTGGGCGTGGCAGAGCGGGGCTTATCCGACTTCGAGAAATCGTTAGATAATTCTTCAAAAATCTTCTCCTCCTTTACCTCGGGCCAATTCTTACTAAACTTGGCAGGAATGTTCCTTTAGTATCCCTTTTCAAAACTTGTTCGTGAATTTTTTATTTGTCAAAAATTGTGGGCGTGGCAGGGCGGGGCTTATCGGACTTAGAGAAATCATGTGAAAAATCTTTAAAAATCAATTATTAGGCTAATTTGAACCAAACTTGACAGGAACGACCCTTGAGTGATTGTATTCAATGTATGTTCATGATTTTTTCATTCGCCAAAAAATGTGGGCGTGGCAGGGCGGGGCTTATCCGACTTCAAGAAATCATTAGATAATTCTTCAAAAATCTTCTCCTCCTTAACCACTGGGCCAATTCTTACTAAACTTCGCAGGAATGTTCCTCGGGTGACTCTTTTCAAAACTTGTTCGTGAATTTTTTATTTGTCAAAAATTGTGGGCGTGGCAGGGCGGGGCTTATTGGACTTAGAGAAATCATGTGAAAATTCTTTAAAAATCAATTATTGGACCGTTTTGAACTAAAGTTGGCACTAATGTCCCTTGAGTGATTGTATTCAGTGTATGTTCATGAATTTTTGATTTGTCAAAAAATATGGGTGTGGCAGGGCGGGGCTAATCCGACTTTGAAAAATTGTCAGACAATTCTTCAAAAATCTTCTCCTTAACCACTGAGCCAATTCTTACCAAACTTGGCAGGAATGTTCCTTGGGTGACATTTTTCAAAACTTGATCGTGAATTTTTGATTCGGTGTTTTGTTACCAAAATTGGCAGGAATGTTCATTTTGTGACTTATTTCAAAATTTGTTAGTGAATTTTTGATTTGCAAAAAATGTGGTAATGGCAGGGCAGGGCTTATCAGACTTAACGAAATCATGAGAAAATTCTTTAAAAAAGCAATTATACGGTAATTTGAACCAAATCTTACAGGAATGTACCTTGATTGACTGTCTTCAATACATGGTTGTGAATTTTTGGTTTATTGAAAAATATCAGCATGGCAGGGCAGTGTTTTGGGATTGTTAAGCTATGTCCTTTTGTTGAAAATTCGTATTTTTTGCAACATTTACATGTGTTGTTTGGTCTGTTGATTTTTTGTTAGCTCTATTTCCCAATTAAACAGCTGCCAGTGCAAATGAAATCAACTTCTCAAAATGCACAAAAACTGAGCTTTTGGGGGGTATGATCACTTTCAGTGATATTCTAGTTTATTCAAAAATCTTTTTCTCCTCAACCATTGGGCTAATTCTTACCAAACTTGGCAGGAATGTTCCTTGGGTGACCCTTTTCAAAACTTGTTCGTGAATTTTAGATTGGTCAAAAATTGTGGGCGTGGCAGGGCGGGGCTTATCGGACTTAGAGAAATTGTGGGAAAAATCTTTAAAAATCAATTATCAGGCCAATTTGAACCAAGCTTGGCAAAA
Source organism: Fragum sueziense (assembly GCA_963680895.1). Classification (NCBI taxonomy): domain Eukaryota; kingdom Metazoa; phylum Mollusca; class Bivalvia; order Cardiida; family Cardiidae; genus Fragum; species Fragum sueziense. The sequence continues at coordinate 2,229,261 of OY804609.1, forward strand.
ATGTCCCTTGAGTGACTGTTTTCAACACATGCTCATGAATTTTTGATTCATCAAAAATTGTGGGCGTGGCAGGGCGGGGCTTATCAGACTTCGAGAAATCCAAAGATAATTATTCAAAAATCTTCTCCTCCTTAACCACTGGGCTAATTATTACCAAACTTGAAAGGAATGTTCCTTGGGTGACCCTTTTCAAAACTTGTTCGTGAATTTTAGATTGGTCAAAAATTGTGGGCGTGGCAGGGCGGGGCTTATTGGACTTAGAGAAATTGTGTGAAAAATCTTTAAAAATCAATTATCAGGCCAATTTGAACCAAGCTTGGCAAAAATGTCCCTTGAGTGACTGTTTTCAACACATGCTCATGAATTTTTGATTCATCAAAAATTGTGGGCGTGGCAAGGCGGGGCTTATCAGACTTCGAGAAATCCAAAGATAATTATTCAAAAATCTTCTCCTCCTTAACCACTGGGCTAATTATTACCAAACTTGAAAGGAATGTTCCTTGGGTGACCCTTTTCAACACTTGTTCGTGAATTTTTGATTTGTCAAAAATTGTGGGCGTGGCAGGGCGGGGCTTATCGGACTAGGAAAAATCATGTGAAAAATCTTAAAAAATCAATTATTCAGCCAATTTGAACCAAACGTAGCGGGAATGTCCCTTGAGAGACTGTATTCAACACATGTTCATGAATTTTTGATTGGGTGAAAAACATCGGCTTACAGGGTGGGGCTTACCAGACTTCAAGAAATCGTTAGATAATTCTTCCAAAATCTTCTTCTCCTTAACCATCAGGCAATTCGTTACCAAACTTGGCAGAAATGATCATTGGGTGACTCGTTACAATATCTGTTCGAGAATTTTTTATTCGTCAAAAAATGTGGTCTTGGCGGGGCAGGGCTTATTGGACTTAACAAATTCATGAGAAAATTCTTAAAAAAAGTAATTATAGTGCTAAGTTGAACCAAATCTTACAGGAATGTACCTTGAGTGACTGTCTTCAATATATGGTTGAGAATTTTTGATCAATTGAAAAAATATGGGCATGGCAGGGTGGGGCTTGTTGATTTTTAAATGAGTTATGTCCTTTTGTTGAAAATTGGTATTTTTCGTAACATTTACATGTGTTGTTTGGTCTGTTGATTTTTTTGTTTGCTCTTTTTCCCAATTGATCAGATCACAGTTCAAATGAAATGTACTTCTCAAAATGCACAAAAACAGTGCTGTTTGGGGGTATGATCACTTTCAGTGATATTCTAGTTTACAATAATTTAATATGACATAATACTGACATATATATTTGTTTACAACAAAACCTATATTGTACACAATCAAATACACGAAGAACTCAGGTGAGCGTTATCAGTGCCTTTCAGGCACTCTTGTTTATTATACGCCCGAAGGGTCATATTATGTTATGGCCCCACTCGTCTGTCTGTCCGTCTGTCCATCCGTCCGTCCGTTAGCAATTTCTTGTGTGCGCAACTCCTCCTACAGTTTTGATCGGAATTCAATCAAACTTGCAACAATAAATCTCCATGGTGTCTAGTTGTGCACTGCGCTTACGGAATTCAATTAACTCTTTTCGTTCTTGAATTATCTGCCCTTGAATTAAAAAAATGCCCATTTTCTTGTGTGCGCAACTCCTGCTACAGTTTTGATCAGACTTTGATCAAACTTGCCACAATGAATCTCCATGGTGTCTAGTTGTGCACACCGCTTACAGAATTTAGATTACTGTTTTCGTTTTTGAATTATCTGCCCTTGAATTTAAGAAAAAATGCCCATTTTCTCAAAAATGTCCATTTTCTCCTGTGCGCAACTCCTACAGTTTTAACCGAAATTTAATCAAACTAGCAACAATGAATCTCTATGGTGTCTTGTTGTGCAAACAAAATTTTGATAACTTGTTTGAATTATCTGCCCTTGAATCGAAAAAATCGCCAATTTTACTGACAAGCCCCTCTCGGGCGTATATGCGCCGCTCTGCGAAGCTCTTGTTTATAAGATGTTACAAAAACTGTCATTGTTGAGGAATGAGTTTATAATTTGTGTCATGCTCAAAAAGACCCTATTCTGAATTCCATAAAATCAAATTTCAAGAAATGGACCAGATTCAGCAGAAGTCAACCAGTTGTTGTATTTTGAAAATGTAAATATAGTAAGATAGGGCAAACATTCTAGATTTAGAAAATACCCTAAGAGTGAAAAGTTTCAATCCTAGTCAGTCTGTGCATTTCTCAGAATGACTAGGGCTGATACTTTTCATGTTTCCCATAAGGTCCCTTTAAGCTCAAAGTGTCACATATGTTGTATTTTGTGTTTTCAGTCAGAGACTACCCCTCCGTATGAAGTTGTGCCTTCTATGAGACCCCTAGTGTTAATTGGACCCTCGTTAAAGGGGTACGAGGTTACAGATATGATGCAAAAAGCTCTTTTTGACTATCTCAAACATCGCTTTGATAATAGGTATGTAGAAAATATTCTAGAAGATGAAAAAACATTCTGTTGTGATCTGGAAACAAGCATTTTAGCGAGCCGGGACTTTATGTCCGGGGAGCTAATGTCACAGCCCTAGTGTCGGCGTCGGCGTCCCGTCCCGTCTTCACTTGAAAAACTTTAACCTGGTCTATATCTCAGGCACTATTAGAGATACAACCTTGATATTTCATGCATAGATACATCACGACAAGGCCTTTCATTTGGGACCATGACCTTTGACCTTGTGACCTTGACCTTGGAGTTTGACCTACTTTTGAAAAACTTTAACCTGTCCTATATCTCAGGCACTATTAGAGATACAGCCTTGATATTTCATACATAGATACATCTTGACAAGACCTTTCATTTGGGACCATGACCTTTGACCTTGTGACCTTGACCTTGGAGTTTGACCTACTTTAAAAAAATTGCTGTTTTTGTGACAAGCTCTCGTATAGGCGAGCTACGTTGTCCGCAGACAAATCTTGTTGGAATAAGGCGTGATAACTTTAATCAAACATGCATAATAAATTTTGAGCTCATCCAAGCTAAGGCTAAGCTTCAAGCTTTACTAATTTTATCAAAACGAAATATATCAATGATGATCAGGACTCCTGTGCAATTGTGACGAGATGATTTGCATGTGCGTCTCTATTCTAACATATATTTGTAGGTTTAAGTTTTGTTTACAAACATCAGTTTATCTCGCTATAGTTCAGCAACATTAACCCCGGACATCTGCATGTGTAATTACCCTTCTTTGGCAATGTTTTGTTGAGACGCTTGACTTACAGACTATGCCCACAAACATTAAGTTGTCCCCGATTGATTTTGGTGGAGTATACCTCGATATGTAATTATATTTCAGAATAACAATAACCCATGTAACAGCGGATATTTCCCTAGCCAAGAGGTCCTTATTAAATAATCCACAAAAACGGGCCATCATAGAGAGGGGGAATAGCCGAGCTTCTGGACTAGGTAAGCACAAATTTCCCATGACTTTTTATACGCCCGAAGGGTCGTATTATGTTATGGCCCGGTCATCCGTCCATCTGTCCGTCCGTTAGCAATTTCTTGTGTGCGCAACTCCTCCTACAGTTTTGATCGGAATTTGATCAAACTTGCCACAATGCATCTCCATGGTGTCTAGTTGTGCACACCGCTTACGGAATTCAGATAACTCTTTTCGTTCTTGAATTATCTGCCCTTGAATTGAAAAAAGAATGGCCAATTTTACTGACAAGCCCCTCTCGGGCGTATATGCGCCGCTCTGCGAAGCTCTTTTTCTAGAATGGGGGGACGGTTCATTATGTCCCTTTGGTCTTCAAATTATGGGGGGTCGTGCCTATTTTAACATTGTTTCTTCATGTCACTTTAACCCATTACTGCACTGTGATGCCTTTTGACTCCCTTACAAGAAAAGGCTTTGGAAAACATTGTGGAAAATGAAGAAATTGCTTGTCACAAGCAATTTCTTCATTTCCCACAATATTTTCTAATCAGAAAGGCCAAAAAATGGAAAATTTCAAACACTTGATATTGTCGTCTGCAACATCTCTGATTTTGGACCAGTCTAAAATGTTGTTGTTTGGTAATCTGTTGATATACTACCAATCTGTCTGTTTCTAAAATTTATCTTGGTCTTCCAGTCTATTTCTGCCAACCAATTTGCGACTTTATGCCTAATTAGCTCACCTGAGCACGAAGTGCTCAAGGTGAGCTATTGTGGTTGCTTTTTGTCCGTCGGCGTCCGTCCGTCTGTCCACATTTTGGTGTTACCACTCTAGCACCTACAAATATTGACCAATCTTAACCAAATTTGGTCAAAACATGTATGACCATAAGTTCTCGGATGAGTTCGATTGTGGGTCAGATCGGACCAGGAATTCCAGAGTTATGTGCCCTTGAATGTCAAAAATGGCTAGTTTTGACTTTGTTACCACTCTAGCATCTACAAATATTGACCAATCAAGACAAAACTTGGCCACAATGTTGGTAACCATAAGATCTTAAATGAGTTCGATTTTCAGTTTGATCAGAGCAGTAAGTCTGGAGTTATGTGCCCTTGAATTTGACAAAATTGCCGTTTTCGACTATGTTTACACTGTAGCATCTACATTTATTGACCAATCAAGACAAAACTTGGCCACAATGTTGGTTACTATAAGATCTTAGATGAGCATGAATTTCTGTGTAATTGGAGCTGGAAGTCTAGAGTTATGTGCCCTTGAATATAACAAAGTTTTCCACTTTGTTTACACTGTAGCATCTACATTTATTGACTAAACAAGACAAAACTTGGCCAGGCCAAAATGTTGGTGGCCATAAAATTCTACATGAGCTAAATTTTCAGCATGATTGGACAAGAGTAACCAGAGTTAATGGCCCTTGAATTTAATAAAATTACCGTTTTCGACTTTATTTTCACTCTAACAAACACAAATATCGACCAATCAAGACACAACTTGGTCACAATGTTGGTGACCATAAGATCTTAAATGTTTTGATTTTTCAGATTGATCGGACTAGAAAAACCAGAGTTGTTTACCCTTGACGGTGACAAAATTGCCGTTTTCGTCTTTGTTTTCACTAAAATAGCAATAAATATTGACTAATGAAAAAAAACAACCTTGGATATAATGTTGATGAGAATATCTTCATGCAGAACAGAGTTATGTGCCCTTGACTGTGACAGAATTGTTTTCTTCAACTTTGTTTTTACTTTAACAGCCACAAATATTGATCATTTAAGATTATGAATGCAGTTTTCAGCTGGATCATGATCTCACATCTTAAATCATGTGCTCTTGAACTTGACAACATTGGGACTTTCATTCTAACTAGGTTCAGGTGAGCGATTAAGGACCATCATGGTCCTCTTGTTTATTAGAACTGATTTTGTTATTGCTCATTATTTATTCTTAAACATCATGACTAATATGAAAATTTGACGTCTGGTAATGGGAAAACAAGTGCAATATTGATAAAGTGTCGTAAGACGCATATACTTTTCCATTGTAGGTGAGGTTCAGAAGGAGATCGAGCGTATATTTGAGTTGGCGCGACATCTTCGTGTCGTGGTCCTCGATTGTGATACAATCAACCATCCTTCACAACTTGCCAAAACCTCTCTGGCTCCTATCATAGTCTACTTAAAGATAGCATCACCAAAGGTATGGAAATAGTGTTAAAATTGCCAAAACCTCTCTTGCTCCTATCATAGTCTACTTAAAGATAGCATCACCAAAGGTATGGAATTAAATAGTGTTAAAAATTGTCTAAACCTCTCTGGCTCCTATCATAGTCTACTTAAAGATAGCATCACCAAAGGTATGGAATGAAATAGTGTTAAAAATTGCCAAAACCTCTCTGGTCCCTATCATAGTCTACTTAAAGATAGCATCACCAAAGGTATGGAATGAAATAGTGTTAACCCATTACCACTCTGTGACGCCTTTTGACACCCCACAAGATAAATGCTTAGGAAAGCATCGTGGAAAATGAAGAAATTGCTTGTGAAAAGCAATTTCTTCATTTCCCACAATGTTTTGTACCCCAAAAGATAACAAAATGTTAAAATACATTTACTTGAAATTGTCTTCTGTATCATCTTTGAATTTCGATGACTTTTACTGTCAGGTATTGGGTTAACTATTTCCTAAATTATGAAATTAAAAGGACCAAAGCCAATTAATTTTAGGCATTAGAACATCACAGGGACAGTCGGTGTAGATTTAAACCTTTCCCAGACAAGACCTGGTTTTGACGTCAGCCTCCGAAATGGCTTGGGAAAACATTGAGGCAAAAGAAGTAAATGCTGGCGACCAAAATTTTATTTTCTCCTTTTTCCTCTATATTTTCTGTGCTATTATGTACCTCTGTTTACATTAATATATTTTTTTTCTCAGCAAGGTCTCTGAAATTGGAACAAAAATTTTTGTCATCAGGTAATTGGTTAATTGAATAAAAAAAACAGCAAAGAGAAATGAATTACAGTACAGTTACTCAAGTTTTTCATTTGATTACGATTCCAGCTACTGTGTTCATAAAATCATTTGATTGTTCTTTGAATAAAGCCTTTCTCACGTGATGACACTTGTATGCTTTTTGACGCCTTGCAAAATAAAGCCTTTGGAAACCATTGTAGAAAATGAAGAAATTGCAACAAAACGGGTTGTAACAAAGGGCCAAGGTATCATTTCAAACTGAATTATATATTATGTGATTGTTTTTGTTGTGTTGCAGGTTTTACAGCGTTTAATCAAATCTCGTGGCAAATCTCAGAGTAGAAATATGTTTTTGTTGTGTTGCAGGTTTTACAGCGTTTAATCAAATCTCGTGGCAAATCTCAGAGTAGAAATATGAATGTACAGGTGGTGGCTGCTGAAAAGCTTGCACAATGTAGTCCGGTAAGTCAATTATTAGGCATAAATACAGAGCTACAGATAAGTTGCAATATATTGTTTATTGTTCATCAAACCCTATATTGTGGGTACTCATTGGAATCGTCTCGATGAAACGATTCCATTGAGTACCCACAACATAGGGTTTGGATTGCATATAGAAAACAAGATGTGTTTGTGAAACACAAATGCCCCCGAAATGGCCATTTTCTAAAATGTTAAGTTTTCGTAGAGTAAAGGGTAAATAAGGGTTAACAGATGACCTTGAGGAAGGTCAAATTGCTTGGAACAGATAGATATCATTGAAAGGAAGTTGCATACCAAATTTGAGCTTTGTATGTCAAATAGTTTTGGAGAAAAGGCAAAGGTTAAGTTTTCAGGTTAAGTTTTCGGACAGACGGATGGACAGACAGACGGACAGACAGACAGACAGACAGACGGACATGAGTAAAACAATATGCCCCCGATCTCTCGATACGGGGGGCATAAAAATAGAATGTCTTTACTCCCAATATTCTGTTGCTCTGTTTATCATGTCACAAATATCTGTCTGTCTATTGAAAAGCTTGCACATTGTAGGTCTTGTAAGTTAAATAACAATTTCAAGCCCATTATGAAAGATCAGGCCATATTTATTGTTTCACCTCTGCCTGTCTGTTTGTCATGTTATGGCTGCGTTAAAACTTGCACATTGAAGTTTCATAAGTAAAATCTGACACATTTTTCCAGAGCTACAGATAAGAGTTGTTTATTATACCCCCCACCTACGAAGTAGAGGGGGGTATATTGGTTTCACCATGTCTGTCTGTCCGTCCGTCCATCCGTCCGTAGACTTTTTCGTTTCCGTGCTCTAATTCATGAACCGGTTGACCTAGGATCATGAAACTTTACACAGTTGTTGCCCATGACCCAAGGAGGTGCCCTATTGTTTTTGGGTCACGAAGGTCAAAGGTCAAGGTCACAATCGGACTTTGTTTAAAATCCGTTTGCGTGCTCTAAGTCATGAACCGGTAGACCTAGGATCATAAAACTTTACACAGTTGTTGCCCATGACCCAAGGAGGAGCCCTATTGTTTTTGGGTCACAAAGGTCAAAGGTCAAGGTCACAATCGGACTTTGTTTAAAATCCGTTTTCGTGCTCTAAGTCATGAACCGGTTGACCTAGGATCATGAAACTTTACACAGTTGTTGCCCATGACCCAAGGAGGTGCCCTATCGTTTTTGGGTCACGAAGGTCAAAGGTCAAGGTCACAATCGGACTTTGTTTAAAATCCGTTTCCGTGCTCTAAGTCATGAACCGGTAGACCTAGGATCATAAAACTTTACACAGTTGTTGCCCATGACCCAAGGAGGAGCCCTATCGTTTTTGGGTCACAAAGGTCAAAGGTCAAGGTCACAATCGGACTTTGTTTAAAATCCGTTTTCGTGCTCTAAGTCATGAACCGGTTGACCTAGGATCATGAAACTTTACACAGTTGTTGCCCATGACCCAAGGAGGTGCCCTATCGTTTTGGGGTCACGAAGGTCAAAGGTCAAGGTCACAATCGGACTTTGTTTAAAATCCGTTTCCGTGCTCTAAGTCATGAACCGGTAGACCTAGGATCATAAAACTTTACACAGTTGTTGCCCATGACCCAAGGAGGAGCCCTATCGTTTTTGGGTCACAAAGGTCAAAGGTCAAGGTCACAATCGGACTTTGTTTAAAATCCGTTTTCGTGCTCTAAGTCATGAACCGGTTGACCTAGGATCATGAAACCTTACACAGTTGTTGCCCATGATCCAAGGAGGCGCCCTATCGATTTTTGGTCACAAAGGTCAAAGGTCAAGGTCACAATCGGACTTTGTATAAAATCCGTTTTCGTGCTCTAAGTCATGAACCGGTTGACCTAGGATCATGAAACTTTACACAGTTGTTGCCCATGACCCAAGGAGGTGCCCTATCGTTTTTGGGTCACAAAGGTCAAAGGTCAAGGTCACAATCGGACTTTGTTTAAAATCCGTTTCTGTGCTCTAAGTCATGAACCAGTTGACCTAGGATCATGAAACCTTACACAGTTGTTGCCCATGACCCAAGGAGGTGCCCTATCGTTTTTTGGTCACAAAGGTCAAAGGTCAAGGTCACAATCGGACTTTGTTTCAAATCCGTTTCCGTGCTCTACGTCATGAACCCGTTGACCTAGGATCATGAAACTTTACACAGTTGTTGCCCATGACCCAAGGAGGTGCCCTATCATTTTTGGGTCACAAAGGTCAAAGGTCAAGGTCACAATCGGACTTTGTTTTAAATCCGTTTCCGTGGTCTAAGTCATGAACCAGTTGACCTAGGATCATGAAACTTTACACAGTTGTTGCCCATGACCCAAGGAGGTGCCCTATCATTTTTGAGTCACAAAGGTCAAAGGTCAAGGTCGCAATCAGACTTTGTTTAAAATCTGTTTCCGTGCTCTAAGTCATGAACCGGTTGACCTAGGATCATGAAACTTTACACAGTTGTTGCCCATGATCCAAGGAGGAGCCCTATTGTTTTTGGGTCACAAAGGTCAAAGGTCAAGGTCACAATTGGACTTTGTTTAAAATCTGTTTCCATGCTCCAACTAAAGAACCTTTTGACCTATAGCACTTTTTTCAGTGACAAGGCGCTAGTGGGGGGTATTTGTCCGCTTTGCGACAGTTCTAGTTTCTCTTGATGAGTGTAGCTCCTTAAATTCAAAGTTCAGTCTTTATTTGGGTGAGCAGTTGGGGCCAATGTCATCAAATATTTTCATCTTACTGATATTATATGGAGTCTAGGCGTAGATGAGGCTTGGGTCGCTTTAAATTGTCGTTTGCAACATCTATGAATTGTCATTTACAACTTCTTTAAATTGTTGTTTGCAACATCTTTAAATTGTCGTTTGCAACATCTTTAAATTGTCGTCTGCAACATGTTTAAATTTTGATTACTTGACATACTCAGAGCCCTAGGAAATTATGGATATGATTTCTTTTATTTTCCTCCATTACAGGAAATGTTTGATGTGATTTTGGATGAGAATCAGTTGGAGGACGCGTGCGAGCATTTAGCCGAGTTTCTGGAAGCGTACTGGCGCGCCACTCACCCGGAACCCGTACATCCACAGTCACCGCACCGAGACCTCCACTCCCCGACCCGCGGTCCGCACCTTTCTCCTAACCCTCACATCACAGCAACACGGTCACATAGTCTAGAACCCGAACGCGATTCACCCTCACTCCCGCGACGCGGACATAGTGAATTTCGTGAAAGACACGAGCGCACGCAAAGTCACCACGGTCAGCATGGTGGTAGTGCGGCGCATGAACGTTTACGTGACCCGTCGCAGCGGTCACATGACTATGAGCATAATGTGGATTACGATCACCCGCGTCACAGTGATCGAGATAGAGACTCGACGTCTAGAAGGAATTATAGTGGTTCAGGCGGAGGACATGACAGACATTTTAGTTCACCAAGATCGGGCGGGCGGAGTATGCCACGGGAAGGAACGATCGATATCTAGTGTTTATCGTGATTTCTAGCCTTGTGCTCCCTATTGTTAAGTTTATGCTTTCTCATGCAGAATTTGCCTTTCTTAAGCGGCAAAAATTTGGAATGTTGGAATATTTTTCAAAGATTCAACAAAAAATGGTTTTTGATAACGATATGATCTTTGTACAATAGATCACAGAAATATATTGAGACAGAATAAGCAGTTTCTTCTTTTGCCTCAATGTTTTCCAGAGCTTTGTTGTGTTACGCAATTCCCTGCTCTAAATGCTTTCAATGTTTAAAGGCTATCTGTAGTATAAAACTTTATTATAGAGAATACAAGGTATTAGAATAATGTTTTCCTGTTTTGACGGTGATATTTATTTAGAGTGGTTTGTTTCAAGTTTATAAGAAGGAGTTAAACTAACCTTTCCCTAAAAATAAAACGACCGCAGACCACTACATCGACAGTAATATAAAAATCAAATGTGTATACATAAATGCATAGAAAGTATTGAGGTAAAAGGAGAAAATGCTGGTTATCAGCATTTTCTTCTTTTCCCTCAATGTCTTCTAAAGCCTTTTCATCTAGGAACATCAAAACGTGGGGTTATTTGGGAAAGGGTTTAACTACACAAACATTTATCTTTGTGAATTATACAGTTACTCATTTCTCGTGATGTTTTTTACAAGAGAAATTTCACTTGCAAAAACATGTTTTAACTCTGGACCTCGCAAGTTTACCCCTTATTCCAATGATGAAATATTGTAATGATCTAAATTTAACCCTTTCCCGAACAACAAAATTTTAGGGTGATCCACATCCAGAACTGCCACAAATGACAAAATAGATGTTATTAAAGATAGGATTTGTGTAAAATATGGCATAGAAAATATTGAAACAAAAGGAGAAACTGCTGGTTATCAGCAGTTTCTTCTTTTGTTTCAATGTTTTCCAAAGCCTTTTCTTTTAGGGACGTCAAAACCCGGTCTTGTTTGGGAAAAGGTTAAAGGCTTTGAAGATTTTTTTGCCAACACTAGCTTGATAGAGAGTGTTGTGGAAAATGGAGAAAAAGCTGACAACAGCATCTCTCTTTTTAGCTCACCTGAGCACGATAGTGCTCATGGTGAGGTATTGTGATACCGCTGTGTCCGTCGTCCGTCGTGCGTTGTCCGTCGTGCGTCAACCTTTGGCTTGTGTGCATTCTAGAGGCCACATTTTTTGCCCAATCAACCTGAAATTTGCTCAGAATGATTGTCTTAATGAAATCTCGGACAAGTTCGAAATTGGGTCATCTGGGGTCAAAAACTAGGTCACGGGGTCAAATTTTAGAAAAACCTTGTGTGCACTCTAGAGGCCACATTTTTTGCCCAATCAACCTGAAATTTGCTCAGAATGATTGTCTTGATGAAATCTCAGACAAGTTGGAAATTGGGTCATCTGGGGTCAAAATCTAGGTCACAGGGTCAAATCTTAGAAAAACATTGTGTGCACTCTAGAGTCCTTATTTTTTTGCCCAATCAACCTGAAAATTGATCAGAATGATTGTCTTGATCAATTCTCGGACAAGATCGAAATTGGGTCATCTGGGGTCATAAACTAGGTCATGAGGTAAAATCTTTGTAAAACCTTGTGTGCACTCTAGAGGCCACATTTTTGCCCAATCATTCGGCAATCAACCTGAAAATTGATCAGAATGATTGTCTTGATCAATTCTAGGTCACGAGGTCAAATCTTAGTTAAACCTTGTGTGCACCCTAGAGGTATACAAAAAGTTATATTATATCAGGTGAGCGCTTCAGGGCCAATGGCCCTCTTGTTCCATCAATATTTCCCTTCAATTTCATGCACTGTTCTACATTTAGTTTCCTATTTCTAACAGTGTTGTTTTTGGACAAGTGTTACAAAAATGTTGTTTAGATAAGAGTCTAAGCAAAAACGTGTTTAAAAAAAAAAGAAACAAGATTAAGATTTAGTTTGACTGTGAGGTCTTGGGTTCAAACATAAGATATTGTTTTTTTCTACGCCACTGCAATTTATCACTTTTGAACAAATAAAAAAACCTGTGTGCATGTTTGTTATATATGGCCATTTTTGTAATTATTAAGTTTTTTATTTCATTTTAATTTTGTTATTTTGTAAAAGCTATTAAGCCAGTGTTCTCATCAGAGTGTATGTTGTGTACAAGTTTTGCATGTTAATCCATGTTCTCTATTGAAATTCTTCATTATTCAAAATGAGTGCAATATTTGTTAATATTATAAGGATACATTATCCTAATCATGTAAGAATCCTTGTTATCCCAACAAATTTCCAGAGAGTTATGTGTATACTACTTTTAACCAATTTCCAAATGGCAATACTGGAGACTGTTCCATTTCAAAGATGATGCAGAAAACAAAATGATTGCTAATTATACCCCCCAAATTCAATTTGGGGGGTATATAGGAGTCAGCTTGTCTGTCTGTCTGTTGGTCTGTCTGTTGGTCTGTCTGTTGGTCTGTCTGTTGGTCTGTTGGTCCGTCTGTTGGTTTTTTGTCCACTCTATTACTCCTAAACTACCAACCCAATTTTATTCAAACTTTACATGTGAGCTCATTACCAAGTGCCATTGTGTATATCACATTTTGGTTACGGTCCATTGATTTGTCACAGAGTTATGGCCCTTGAGTGAATTTTCTTGTCCATTCAATTTCTCTGTAAATATTTGATGGATTTCATTGAAACTTTACAGGCATGCTTGATAGCTCTCAAATATGTGCACATGAAATTTTGGTCATGGTTCATAGATTTTTTACTGAGTTATGGCCCTTTGTTGAAAATTGGCTTATCAGACTTCGAGAAATCGTTAGATAATTCTTCAAAAATCTTCTTCTCCATAACCACTGGGCCAATTCTTACCAAACTTTGCAGGAATGTTCCTTGGGTGACCCTTTTCAAAACTTGTTCGTGAATTTTTGATTCGTCAAAAATTTTGGGCGTGGCAGGGCGGGGCTTATCAGACTTAAAGAAATCATTATGAAATTCTTCAAAAATCTTCTCCTCCTCAACCACTGGGTCAATTCTTTCCAAACTTGACAGAAATGTTCCTTAGGTGACCCTTTTCAAAACTTGTTCATGAATTTTTGATTCGTCAAAAATTGTGGGCGTGGCAGGGCGGGGCTTATCAGACTTAAAGAAATCATTAGGGAATTCTTCAAAAATCTTCTCCTCCTCAACCACTAGGCCAATTCTTTCCAAACTTGGCAGAAATGTTCCTTGCGTGACCCTTTTCAAAACTTGTTCATGAATTTTTGATTCGTCAAAAATTGTGGGCATGGCAGGGCGGGGCTTATCAGACTTAAAGAAATCATTAGGAATTTCTTCAAAAATCTTCTCCTCCTCAACCACTGGGCCAATTCTTTTCAAACTTGGCAGAAATGTTCCTTGGGTGACCCTTCTCAAAACTTGTTCGTGAATTTTTGATTCGTCAAAAATTGTGGGCGTGGCAGGGTGGGGCTTATCGGACTTAGAGAAATCGTGAAAAATCTTTAAAAAATCAATTATCAGGCCAATTTGAACCATACTTGGCAGGATTGACCCTTGAGTGATTGTATTCAATGTATGTTCATGAATTTTTGATTCGTCAAAAAATGAGGGCGTGGCAGGGCGGGGCTTATCCGACTTCAAGAAATCGTTAAATAATTCTTCAAAAATCTTCTCCTCCTGAACCACAGAGCCAATTCTTACTAAACTTGGCAGGAATGTTCCTTGGGTGATTCTTGTAAAAATTTGTTCGTGAATTTTTGATTCGTCAAAAATTGTGGGCGTGGCAGGGCGGGGCTTATCGGACTTAGAGAAATCATGTGAAAAATCTTTAAAAAATCAATTATCAGGCCAATTTGACCCATACTTGGCAGGATTGACCCTTGAGTGATTGTATTCAATGTATGTTCATGATTTTTTCATTCGTCAAAAAATGAGGGCGTGGCAGGGCGGGGCTTATCCGACTTCAAGAAATCGTTAAATAATTCTTCAAAAATCTTCTCCTCCTGAACCACAGAGCCAATTCTTACTAAACTTGGCAGGAATGTTCCTTGGGTGATTCTTGTAAAAATTTGTTCATGAATTTTTGATTCGTCAAAAATTGTGGGCGTGGCAGGGCGGGGCTTATCGGACTTAGAGAAATCATGTGAAAAATCTTTAAAAAATTAATTATCAGGCCAATTTGAACCATACTTGGCAGGATTGACCCTTGAGTGATTGTATTCAATGTATGTTCATGATTTTTTCATTCGTCAAAAAATGAGGGCGTGGCAGGGCGGGGCTTATCCAACTTCAAGAAATTGTTCAATATTTCTTCAAAAATCTTCTTCTCCTGAACCAAGGAGCTAATTCTTACTAAATTTAGCAGGAATGTTCCTTGGGTGACCCTTCTAAAAACTTGTTCGTGAATTTCTGATTCGTCAAAAATTGTGGGCGTGGCAGGGTGGGGCTTATCGGACTTAGAGAAATCATGTGAAAAATCTTAAAAAAATCAATTATCAGGCAAATTTGAACCATACTTGGCAGGATTGACCCTTGAGTGATTGTATTCAATGTATGTTCATGATTTTTTCATTCGTCAAAAAATGAGGGTGTGGCAGGGCGGGGCTTATCCGACTTCGAGAAATCGTTAAATAATTCTTCAAAAATCTTCTCCTCCTGAACCACAGAGTCAATTCTTACTAAACTTGGCAGGAATGTTTCTTGGGTAACTCTTGTCAAAACTTGTTCGTGAATTTTTGATTCTTCAAAAATTGTGGGCGTGGCTGGGTGGGGCTTATCAGACTGAGAGAAATCATGTGAAAAATCTTTAAAAATCAATTATTTGTCCTTTGTGAACTTAACTTGGCACAAATGTCCCTTTTGTGATTGTATTCAATGCATGTTTATGAATTTTTGATTCGTCAAAAAATGAGGGCGTGGCAGGGCGGGGCTAGCGCTTATCCGATTTCGGGAAATAGTCAGATAATTCTTCAAAAATCTTCTCCTCCTTAACCACTGAGCCAATTCTTACCAAACTTGGCAGTAATGTTACTTGGGTGACTCTTTTTAAAATTTGTTCGTGAATTTTTGATTTGTCAAAAATTGTGGGCGTGGCAGGGCGGGGCTTATCGGACTTGAAGAAATCATGTGAAAAATCATTCAAAATAAATTCTTTGACCATTTTGAACTTAAGTTGGCACTGATGTCCCTTGAGTGATTGTTTTCAATGCATGTTCATGAATATTTGATTCGCCAAAAATCGTGGGCGTGGCAGGGCAGGCCTTATCCGATTTTGAGAAATCGTCAGATAATTCTTCAAAAATCTTCTCCTCCTTAACTACTGAGCCAATTCTTACCAAACTTGGCAAGAATGTTCCTTGGGTGACTCTTTTCGAAACTTGTTCGTGAATTTTTGATTCGGCGATTTTTTTATGAAAATTGGCAGGAATGTTCATAGGGGGACTTATTTCGAAATTTGTTTGTGAATTTTTGATTTGCAAAAAATGTGGTAATGGCAAGGCAGGGCTTATCAGACTTAACGAAATCACGAGAAAATAGCAATTATACAGTAAATTTGAACCAAATCGTACAGGAATGTTCCTTGATTGACTGTCTTCAATGCATGGTTGTGAGTTTTTGGTTTATTGAAAAATATGGGCATGGCAGGGCGGGGCTTGTGGATTGTTAAATTTGTTGTTTGATCTGTTGATTTTTTGTTCGCTCTATTTCCCAATTGATCAGCTCACAGTTCAAATGAAATCAATTTCTCAAAATGCACAAAAACTGCGCTTTTGGGGGGTATGATCACTTTCAGTGATATTCTAGTTGAATGTGACTTGAGTATGGTATACCGGTAGCTAAGAAAATATTGAGGCAAAAGGAGAACAATCTGGTTTTCAGCGTTATCTTCCTTTGGTTTAATGTTTTCCCAAGCTACTTGGTCAAGATGTGTTAAAAAGCGTCATTTTTGTGAAAGAGTTAAAAATAATTTGAAAGTATCAGATAAAATTTAAGAGATTCATATCTATCCAAAACTGCTGTAAATTCTTGTAAAATTTGTTTATATACTAATAGGATATTTACATTCAATTGGAAAGATGAAACAGTTTCTTATTTTTCCCTCAGTGATGCTGAAATATTTCTTATTTGAAGTAATCAGACGGTAGACTTTTGAAAAATAAGAAATGTTGAATTGTGATGTTACTAGGCCAGTTTTTTATTGCATAAGTTTCTGTGATTTTCAACCGTTCCAAAACAAGATCTGGTTTTAAGCAAAAAATTAGGAAATCACAGAGACAAATTTTCTCCTTTTCTCATGATGTTTTTCAATGATTAAGCTCTTGTTAATTGTGCATATACATTTTCAGTTTTCAAATTTTTGCATGCAAATGAATATTTATATAAAAGCTAGGCAAAATATGTTAACAATCAATGCAAATGTACTTAAAAACTGTAGTTATGTCATTTTCACATGAATGTCCTAACAGTATGATATTATCCATATGTAGCAGTGTTACAATGACTGAAATATTTATCATTGATTTTGCATACTGATGACATTTAGGACAGGATTTTTTGGTATTTTTTTCAAAAATCTTTATTTTAACTATGTACAGTATTTCGTCGGTGCTATTGCAAAACCTCATAACTCCAGCTTTTGTTTTATCAAGCTGGAGTTACGTGATTTTGCAATAGCACTGACAATTTGTTGATCCTTGCTGGCCAAGGCAACTCATGGTTGAAATTAACCTTGTCCTAGATGACCAAAAAAGAGCTCGAAGTTTTAAATCTGCTGCAACTAAAGAATTATGAATGTTGAATTAGTGCGAGTTATAGCACAAAAATATTGAGGCAAAATGTAGAAAATGCTTTTTATTAGCAATTTCTGTTTTGCCTCAAATATTTTCCCAAAGTTGCATAAAATGATTGGAATGTTTGTGAAAAGGTTATTGGGACTGCAATAGGCGTTTAACCCATAAAATAGACAAGGACTTGGATTCTGGTTGAACAATCCGAGAGAAGCTTTCACTGTTGTATTTGCAATATTTGAGATTACCTCCCTTGTATTGGCTATAGATTATCTCCCTTACACCAATCTAGATAGACTGGATACACTGTCCAAACTTGTAAGTCACAAGATTACACCAATTCTGTGAAAGAGGCAGTTGCGCAACATAATACATGGCATGATGCTTTATGTACATTGATTATTTCATAAAAACAAATGTTGACATTCGCTCTTATTTATAGGCTTTTACCTTTAACATGCAGGTATCTAGGCTGCCTTGACATACAGCATGGAATATCATCAGCTTTCTTGTCTTCACTGTGCATGATATAAGTAATTTTGACAATACTTAACGCTTGGGAAAACATTGAGGCAAGAAGAGGAATTGCTGATAATCAGCACTTTCTTCCTTTGCTTCAATATTTTTGTCGATGTATCGTATAAAAAATCTTTCCATATCAGCATCTATTTAGTCATCTGAATCAGTTGTTAGATTAGAATTGTCTGAACTATTGCCGTATGGTAAAACATTAAGTTAGTCTTGTTGATTTTTTATATGGATTTATCGTATGTTGAAAGTTATGCTGGAAGTTGGGACAGGTATCCAGTCTATTGTGCACTTATGCATGTTTGATACAAACATTTTTGGGAATTATGTTAGAGATTAATTTATTATGCAAATTAACTCATTACCACCACAATATTGATGAAGAAAAATTGCTGATGATTGATTTCTGATGCACAAAATATGCATTGTATAGCACAGAAAGTATTGATGGAAAAGAAGGAATTGCTAATTATGTACTTTGTTATATTCCTTAAACAGTCTGTTCTTGGACTTTCCAATGTGTGTGGTATAGGTTAATTTAATTACATAATAAAGGGACATAAATGACAGACTTCACTTTGAAATATTTTTTTTAAATCTTTAAATCTACTAAAAAAATGAACTGAAATATATCCTTTTCAAACTTCATATGAACTGATTAAATGATATAAGTCAGACATTGAAGAGCACACCCATTTTGTTTGCAATTTGAAGCATGGCAGTACAATTAGCACTCACATGCATTTCATGTTATGATTCTTTCTAATTTACCACCATGCATCTTAATAAGTATCTCAAAATAAGACTACAATTTGATGTCCCTAATAGAAAAAGAATTTGAGAAAACAATGAGACAAAAGAAAGAAATGTTTCATATTCTGTCATTATGTCCCTTCTACATAATTGAAACAGAAGAACACTGTTTGAATGTTCTCATTTCATTTCTCATCTTTGAAGAACACAATATTCGTTTATCATTTTCCCCTCATTTTCACAATACATGTAGACGTCCCATCATGCTCAAATTTACATAGAGATAGGAATTAAAGATACAGTAAATATCAAAGGTCAAATTTTCTACATAGACATATCGAGGGCTTGGTGCAAAACTATTGTAACTACATTTTATAAAATTTTACAGGAGAGGGAAAAAACTTATTGACTTTCTCAAAGGTAAAGAGGAAAAATGTTTTTAAAATTCTAAATATCTTTTTGAGTATACATAATTGAAACCTAGTATTAAAACACATGATGTATTCCTTCCTAAAGATTCAGAAAATGCAAAAAAGTGAATTTCTGAAAAATATGTAGTTACAATAGTTTTGCACTGAGCCCTCGATATAAAGAAAGTTGACCCATGGCAAACTGTTAGACATGTTCAAATTCAAAGATGCTGCAATCCAAGTTTTATTAATCACACACCTCGTTTACTTCTTTTCCTCAGCATTAGATGTTTGTAGCTCTCTCTTTACTCTGATTGGATAATGTGTAAGTCACATGCATGTAATTCTTCACTGTGATTGGATGAAAGGCATCAAATGGAAATATGTTCAGCTTCAAAATCTTGCAAAGTTCTGCTTTATAGAAGCAATATTACTTCTGATTACGTAAATATATTTAGACTGTTCAAATCTATGAGCTGAAAACTGCAGACGACAAAAATCAATTTCGATAAAAGTAGAAAAGTTGTGTGTTTTGTTGCAAATAAAATATTCAAGGAAAATATTCAGCGATGTAACTTTATCATGCAAATATTTTGTACAAGATAATATTTCCAGTGTGATGCGTTTCATCCAAAGTTTTTCCATGATTTTTGCGGGATGTTTTTACAATGTCCCAGCCTTTCTTTACGTATAATGAATAACTATTATTAATATTATTATTCAAGTTATGTTGGATTTGTACATAATAAAGTTTTTATCTCCTAATGCCCGTCTTGCTTTTAATTATACCACCACAAAACAAATGTTATAACCCTTTCCCAAACAGCGAACTTTTCAGATTGTCCAATTCAAAAGCTGCTGCTGACGACAAAAAAAAATGTTGTTAAAGATAGAATTTGTGTACAAGATAGCACAGAAAATATTGAGACAAAAGAAGTAACTGCTGGTTATCAGCAGTTTCTTCTTTTGTTTCAATGTTTTCTCAAGCCTTTTCTATTAGGGATGTCAAAACCAGGTCTTGTTTGGGAAAGGGTTAAAGGGTTGTCAACAGGTGGACAGACAGACGGACAGACGGACAGATAGGCTGATTCCAGTATATCCCCTAAAATATAATCAGCCTGTCCCTCCATCTGTCCATCCTTCCGTCCGTGTACAAAAATACTTGCTCAGAACATATCTCTCAAAATATAGTAGCTATGATCATGAAACTTCATGGGAAGACAGATCTCACTATGGAGGAGTACAGTGTACAAGTAGCATAACTCTACTTTGCTTATTTTGTGACTTATTGCCCTCTGACTTTGACAAATACGCTCAAACGAACCCCCTCTGTAGCCGGATTATTTCATTTTCATGCAGAAATTCAGTCAAAATTGTGTAATATTTAAACAACGAACCCCCCCCCCCCCTTTTTAGCTCCACTGGCCTTCAGGCCAGCGGGCTATTGTCATGGCGTTGTGTCCGTCGTGTGTGCGTGCGTGCGTGCGTCCGGTCGTCAACTTTTTCTTTAAAAATCTTCTCAGAAACTACTGGATGGATTTCAATCAAACTTCACAGGAATGATCCTTAGGTGGTCCTCTATCAGATTCCTTCAATTAATTCTGATTGAACCATAAAGTCTGGAGTTATCTGCCCTTGAATTAAAAAATGGCTGTTTTGACTTTGTTTTCACTCTAGCCACTACAAATATTGATCAATCAAAACAAAACTTGGTCAGAATGTTGGTGCTGATAAGATCTTGTCTGAGTGCAATTTTCAGCTTGATCTGAATATTACGTCTTGAGTTATGTGCCCTTGAAATTGGCAAAACTACCATTTTTTACCTTATTTTTACTCAAACAACCATAAATATCCACCAATCAACATAAAACTTTCACATTATCTTACTGGCCATAAGATCTTGTGTTGGTGTAATTTACAGCTTCATATGAATCTTAAATTATGATTTATCTGCCCTTGAATTTGACAAAATTGTTGTTTTCGACTTTGATTTTACACTCTTTACGCCCACAAATATTGAATAATCAGGTCAAAACTTAAACAAGATGTAGGTGAAGTTAGGATCTTGCTTTAGTGTGATTCTTTGCTAGATAGGAATATAAAATCCTCAGTTATATGCCTTTCAATTTGACAAAATTGCTAATTGTGACTTTGTTTTCACTCTAACAGCCAAACTCACTCTAATAAAGACAAAGCTTGGTAACCAATAGATCTTATATAAATGTATTTTCAGCTTTCTAGTTACTTTGTAATTGCTTTTAAGAGCAACAAGTATTGAAAAATCTTGTGAGAACTTGTACTTGATATTACAAGAAATTCAACTTTGATCAGCCATTTGCATTATTTTTGGAAAAGGGTATTTCCCAGAATCTATTTTTAGCTCATCTATTTTTAGAAATATGAAATGTTTTGGAGTAATCAATGTTCTGTTAATTTAGATCTGTTTGGAAGAAGGAAAATTTTTAATGCTAGTATCATCCTAAGCTAGAATATTCTCCAATTTCCTTTTACCCTTTCTCAAATGGCAAACATGTAATTTTACTTTCTTTGCTTCAAGAACCACACATTTTGAACAATCTAGTTTTGTAACTTTCTTTTAGCTCTATGAAACACAAGCATTGAAGTTGAACAATCTAATCAAAACTTGGATTAAACATTACATGAAATTCAGGCCTGTGGAGCGACTCAAGACCTTCAGGTCTTCTAGTTGTAAAAACGAACCCCCCTCACAAAAATCCTGGATCCGTCGCTGAAGCTATTAAAATATGGCTTAGACAACTAGAAGACCTGAAGGTCTTGAGTCGCTCCACAGGCCTGAGTTTCATGTAATATTTAATCCAAGATTAGATTGTTCAATGCTTGTGTTTCATAGAGCAAAAAGAAAGTTACAAAACTAGATTGTTCAAAATGTTTTGTTCTTGAAGCAAAGAAAGTAAAACTATATGTTTGCCATTTGAGAAAGGGTAAAAGGAAATGGTAGAACATTCCAGCTTTGGATGATACTAGCAATTAAAATTTTCCATCTTCCAAACAGATCTAAATTGACAGACCATTGATTACTCCAAAATATTTCATATTTCCATATGACCATTTTATGACTAGTCTAAAATATTGTCTCTTAACAAAATTATTATTAGTTTCTCAATAATACCATTGATTGTTTATGTTTTATATATATTGACTGATATGCTTGTAAATATTTATTGATGATAGAGGCCCACATGGAAGATTGGGAAACCAAATGTGTGGCCTCTTTAAATAAAGTCGTTATAATTATTATTATTATTATTATTATTATTATTATTATTATTATTATTATTATTATTATTTCTAAAAATAGATTTTGAGCTAAAATGCGTCCGTCCGTGCGTCCGTAAACTTTTTCTTTAAAAATCTTCTTCTCAAAAACTACTGGATGGATTTCAACCAAACTTCACAGGAATGATCCTTGGGTGACCCTCTCTCAGATTCCTTCAAAGAATATGGATTGAACCAGAATAACCTGAGTTATCTGCCCTTGAATGTCAAAAATAGCAGGTTTTGACTTTAGTTTTCTTCTAAAATCTACAAATACTGAACAATCAAGACAAAACTTTAACAGAATGATGCTGACTACAAGATCTTGCCTTGGTAAAATTTTCAGCTTGATCTGAATTTTACATCATGAGTTATGTGCCCTTGAAATTGACAGAATTGCCATTTTCGGCTGTATTTTGTCTTTGTATTCACTCTAGCAACTACAAATATTTACTAAACAAGACAAAACTTTTATAGAATGATGCTGACTATAAGATCTTGCCTTGGTAAAATTTTCAGCTTGATCTGAATTTTATAGCATAAGTTATGTGCCCTTGAAATTGCCAAAAATTGCCATTTTCGGCTCTATTTTGCTAGTTTTGACTTTATTTTTACTCTAAAATCTACAAATACTGACCAATCAAGACAAAACTTGGACAGAATATATTTATGCATTATATGCTGCCTGGGTGTAATTTTCAGCTTGATCGGAATCTTACATCATGAGTTATGTGCCCTTGAATTTGACAAAATTGTCATTTTCGACTTTGTTTTCACTCTAACAACCACAAATGTTAACCAATCAAGATAATACTTGGAACGAATCTTGTTGACAACAAGATCTTGCTTATGTGTAATTTTCAACATGATCACACTGTTACAATCTGAGTTATGTGCCCTTGAAATTGACAAAATTTCAGTTTTCAATACTTTCCACTCTTGAAGCCAAGAATATTGACTAATATAGACATTTGAACAGAATGATAGTGACCATAATATCTTGCATGTGTTTGATTTTCGATTTGATTTTAGATATTCATACTGAATTATGTGTCCTTGAATTTGGCAAAATCACAGTTTTACATTTTATTATCGCTCTAACATCCCTAAAATATTAGTCAATCATTTACTTTCTTTTTGCATTGACCACAAGATTGCTGCTTTTGACTTTGCTTTTGCTGTAAGAACCACAAGTATTCAAAAATCTAGTTAAAACTCGGATTTAATGTTAAAAAGAAATTCAGGCCTGTGGAGCGATTCAAGACCTTCAGGTCTTTCTAGTTGACCTTATTCTTACTCAAACAACCATAAATAACCACCAATCAACACGAAATTTTCATGTTATCTTACTGGCCATAAGATCTTGCATGTGTGTTATTTTCAGCTTCATAGGAATCTTAAATAATGATTTATCTGCCCTTGAATTTGACAAAATTGCTGTTTCGACTTTGATTTTACACTCTTTACATCCACAAATATTGAACAATCAGGTCAAAACTTGAACAAGATATAGGTGAAGTTAAGATCTTGCTTAAGTGTGATTCTTAGCTAGATAGGAATATAAAATTCTCAGTTAAATGCCTTTCAATTTGACTAAATTGCTAATTGTGACTTCGTTTTCACTCCAACAGCCAAACTCACTCTAATAAAGACACAGCTTGGTAACCAATTGATCTTATATGAACGTATTTTCAGCTTCTAGTTACTTTATTATTGCTTTAAGAGCAACAAGTATTGAAAAATCTTGTCAAAACTTGAACTTGATCAGGTTTCATTAATTTTGAAAAAGGGTATTTCCCTGAATCTATTTTTAGCTCAAAATCTATTTTTAGAAATTGAAATATTTTGGAGTAATCAATGGTCTGTTAATTTAGATCTGTTTGGAAGAAGGAAAATTTTAATTGCTAGTATTATCCTAAGCTGAAATGTTCTACCATTTCCTTTTACCCTTTCTCA
This sequence comes from Fragum sueziense, assembly GCA_963680895.1. NCBI lineage: Eukaryota > Metazoa > Mollusca > Bivalvia > Cardiida > Cardiidae > Fragum > Fragum sueziense. The sequence continues at coordinate 2,253,391 of OY804609.1, forward strand.
AATGGCAAACATATATATGTAGTTTTACTTTCTTTGCTTCAAGAACCAAACATTTTGAACAATCTAGTTTTGTAACTTTCTTTTTGCTCTATGAAATACAAGCATTGAACAATCTAATCAAAACTTGGATTAAATATTGCATGAAATTCAGGCCTGTGTAGCGACTCAAGACCTTCAGGTCTTCTAGTTGTTTATCCTCAACGTTAAAAAATTCAACTCTTTTTCTCATTAAATTTGTTGTCTATGAAAGTTGATGGTAAATTAATCCTTTACCGAACAAGACCGGGTTTTGACGTTCATGTTAGAAAGGGCTTGAGAAACCTTTAAAGTTTACTGTAGTAGGATCTATCTAGGCCTTGACCTCTTGGATCCGTTTAACCCTTTCCCAAACAAGACCTGGTTTTGACGTCCCTATCAGAAAAGGCTTGGGAAAACATCGAGACAAAAAAAGAAACTGCTGATAACCAGCAGTTTCTCCTTTTGCCTCAATATTTTCTAAGCTACATTTTACACAAATCTTATATTAATTAACTCTCATTTCGTCATCTGCAGCAGCTTATAAGTTGGACTACCCTAAAATTTCGATGTTTTGGATTCGTTTAGATTATTTATCTCTGCCAGTCTGGGGTTCCGGTTGATGCGAAAAAGAAAATGCTAATAACCAGCTTTAAAATTGGACCACCCTTAAATGTTGTCGTTTTGGAAAGGGTTCAAATTAAGGAAGCATGGTTCTATTATCAACATTTGTTGAAATGGCATTGACTGTGGGTCCATCTGTGAAACTGCCAAGCTTTCATTTAACCCGTCTCCAAACAAGACCTGGTTTTGACATCCCTTAGATATTGCCATCACTTGCCATTTTAAAGTTATGACCAGTGGAGTTGTTACAAACTAAATGATAATTCAAAGTTATAGGTCAAGTGGAACTAACTTTTGATTAATTGATGTTTGAGTTTATTGGGGTTTTACACCATTTTCAACTGCCAGGGTCATATCACGGTGGCTGGAGCACCTATCCAAGGATTCCTGTTGTTTCTCAAACAAGTACTACCACACAACACCCTTACCTAGCCTCCGGCTGCTAGCCCACTTAGGTTAACAATTACAAACCATTTGGTGGGTGACAATTTTGTCAGAAAGGATTAATTGATGTGGAAATATGATACCTCTTTAAATTGCAGTAGTCAAATCACATTGGCTGGAGCACCTAACCAAGTCATTTATCACACCAGTACTACCACAACATCCTTATCGAGCCTCCAGCTGCTAGCCCACACAGATTATCAAACCTTTGGTGAGCGACAATTTTTCAGAAAGGATATTTGCCACGGCCAGGGATCAAACCCGAGACCTCGTGAAAGAGAGTATGTTGTGTTAGCAATTGCGCTGTAGCCTAGGTTGGGGATAACTAAATTATTAGAACGTCTCTATTACTGAAAGTTTGAAAGAAATTCAAGTCAAAGATTTTTCAACTGCATTTAATAGATGAAACATCTTACAACAAAGTCGGAAAAGATTTAGGAATGTCAAGTGTAAACTTCAGCAGTATAACAACAGGTGAATTATCAAAACCATCTAAATACTTGTTTTTTCCTGCCAATTAATTTAATGACCCTTTTTCTAGATTTCTGTATCAGACAATATAGACCAAGATCAGATGGTATGCTTATACAGTCTGATCTTCATCTAAATTGTATGCAAAAGACACCAGATTTAGGCTCAACATCAGGCCAATTATTATATATCCTTTAATCTAGTAAATTATACAAAACATTTCGAGAGAAAAAATGTATCAATCACAAAACTAATGTACATTAATACAAAATATCACAGATTATCACAGTTATTTATAGCAGCACATCACATTATATCACAATAAGTAATACTTTAACAAATATAATGTATCTAATTTTGATATACTAAAAAAAGGAAGTTATCATTTAAATTTATTGCTTTAAAATCCCACTAATCAGTTAAATAAAATGTACATATTCCAAAGAGCATCAGAGTGCATTTCTTTTTATAACGGTAGTATTTTAAGTTTGATAAACCATAGAAGTTATCCAAAGCGGTATCACAGTTAATGTTTCTTGAAGCAAGCTATTTTTCAAAATCTATACAAAAAGAGTAAAAACAGACCAAATAATACTTTTGGCAAACAATGATGAATTAAGTATATAAATTATGTAGGTATTTGTAGATATAAATTATCTTACACAGTTACCAATTTTGGACGGAATTAAATACCAATTGTAACATAAACTTCTGAAAAAAGTAATCAGCAAAAATGGATTGTTGATTTTGCAAACAGTCTTTTGGACGGAGTAATAAAAGAAACATGCTCAGCACACATACTTCTTATAGTACATTAATACAGTATCAAATTGTGGAATGTATTATAAATTATATATCACCATGTACAGTGCTTATAAAACACAAAATTTTAACATTTATACACATTATCTCTACAACGCAAACACTAATGCATGTCTCCATTTTGAAAAAGTCAATTGTAGTTTATTTTCACAGTAAATGCAAACACATTCTTAAATTCCAAATAAATAAAAGATTGATAGTTAAAACAATGTTAGATAGATAGGTCACTCCACCAAACAAAGTCGACCATAAATAGTTGGCCTAGATTTAACACGCACATAAACACAAATACCAGCTGGGGTCCTGTATATCGGATATGTTTAATTTCCAAATATAAAAATATCTTTATTCAATTAGCACTAAAACTGGGGAATTTAGAATTTTTTTACGAATTACAATACAAATCTATGACAAATTACACTTTTTTGAAAGAAAAAATATATCAAAAATCCAAATTAATAGCCAAAAGCCATATCCAAATAAAACAGGACAAAAAGAGTTTAAAAAAGTGGCCATAATATACAACATCTGCCATCTCAATATTTGTAAGTTAGTTATCAAGTTGGCAGAGTAAGGCCACTCCTCTCTGTACCCAGTGGTCTTCGGGTTTGTCCGTGGGGACGAGCATCCCAATGACGTAGTTGGTGGAATGTCCCGTTGTTGAGAGCGTTCCTCGACGCTCGGATGTCTTGTACACGGGAATGTGGTACATGTTAGTCTCGACCAGGTCTTGTTTCTTGCATGGCTTACACCAGATCTGTAATATACCAACAGTTTTTTTAAGAGATATCAATGCATATGGTATCATAAAAAATTCTATGTTCAAATTTCATGGTTCCAAATGAAATGTCTTGGAAGGAGATGTCCACATATGAAACATCAAGACTATATCTCTAATCGTACCAGATTAAGTTTTTCAAAAGAAGACAACGAAACAAGAAGCAATAAGACATGACGCCAACAATAGGGCTGTGACATTAGCTACCTAGACATAAAGTCACAACCTGCAAGTCATTTGAATAAATTCTCTGTTTGTTTGAATGTTATTTTAACCCATTTCTGCACTGTGACGCTTTTTGAAGCCCCACAAGATAAAGGCTTTGGAAAACATCATGGAAAATGAAGAAATTGCTTGTGACAAGCAATTTCTTCATTTCCCACAATGTTTTCTATCCAAAACAGCGAAAAAGTGTAAATTTCCATTCATTTAGAATTGTCGTCTGCATCATCTTTCAAATTGGTATAGTCTAATATTTTGTCGTTTGGGAAAGGGTTAATAGACTGATGTACACAATTCTTCTTCATGAGACAACAAAGTACCTATCTAGCGGTTATAAATGTGACAAAACTGGTAACAGTACATACCACTGGCATTGTATCAAACAGTAGCTTGGGTAGAGATTCACCGAGTAGTTTAGTCTTTCTGTCCCATCTTGCTCCCTCTATAAACAGACCTTTCACATACACACCTAGCAAAGGTAAATAGAAAATATATAAAAATGATAACAAAATTATTTGATATGATAAATTAAATGCTGCTGAACTAAAGTAACCTCTAAACCTCTTTATTCATGCAAAATAATATGAAATCCATTCATGAATATAGAAACTACCATAAACATCATTTTGCATTTAATCTTGAGTGCAGCTTGACCAGGTCACTTACCATCTTCTGGTGGTTCCTCATAGTCCTTATCCTCTAATACTTCATAGTCAAAAGTGAGCAGATCAATCGGGATGGTGTATTTACGAGCAAAGTTCTGCTGAGCACCTGTCAAGAAAGCCTGTGTGAAGTAGAATCCGGAGATCCAGAAAATACTGGGGGCATCATTGTCAAACCAGTCCTGTAAAAAGGAAAAATAATTGTTAGCTCACCTGAGCACGAAGTGCTCAAGGTGAGCTATTGTGGTCGCTTTTTGTCCGTCGGCGTCTGTCCGTCCGTCCGTCCGTCCGTCCGTCTGTCTGTCCGTCCGTCCGTCTGTCCACAATTTGTTGTTACCACTCTAGCACCTACAAATATTGACCAATCTTGACCAAACTTGGTCAAAACATGTATGACCATAAGTTCTCGGATGAGTTCGATTTTGAGTCAGATCGGATCAGGAAGTCCAGAGTTATGCGCCCTTGAACGTCAAAATTGACTAGTTTTGACTTTGTTACCACTCTAGTATCTACAAATATTGACCAATCTTAACCAAACTTGGTCATAACATGTATGACCATAAGTTCTTGGATGAGTTTGATTTTGGGTCAGATCAGATCAGGAAGTCCGGAGTTATGCGCCCTTGAATATCAAAAATAGCTAGTTTTGACTTTGTTACCACTCTAACATCTACAAATATTGACCAATCTTAACCAAACTTTGTCAATATATGTATGACCATAAGTTCTCAGATTAGTTCAATTTTGAGTCAGATTGGACCAGGAAGTCTGGAGTTATATGCCCTTGATCGTCAAAAATGGCTAGTTTTGACTTTGTTACCACTCTAGCATCTACAAATATTGACCAATCATAATCAAACTTGGTCAATATATGTATGACCATAAGCTATCGGATGAGTTAGATTTTGAGTCAGATCGGACTAGAAAGTCTGGAGTTATGTGCCCTTGAACATCAAAAATGGCTAGTTTTGACGTTGTTACCACTCTAGCATCTACAAATATTAACCGATCAAAACAAAACTTTGCAACAATGTTGGTAACTATAAGTTCTCAGATGAGTTTGATTTTGAGTCAGATCGGACCTGGAAGTCTTGAGTTATGTGCTCTTGAACGTCAAAAATGGCTAGTTTTGACTTTGTTACCACTCTAGCATCTACAAATATTGACCGATCAAAACAAAACTTTGCAACAATGTTGGTAACTATAAGTTCTCAGATGAGTTCAATTTTTTGTCAGATCGGACATGGAAATCTGGAGTTATAAGCCCTTGAACATCAAAAATGGCTAGTTTTATCTTTGTTACCACTATAGCATCTATAAATATTGACCGATCAAGACAAAACTTTGCCACAATGTTGGTAATCATAAGATCTTGAAAGACTTCGATTTTCAGTGTGATTGAAGTAGGAAGTCTAGAGTTATGTGCCCTTGAATTTGACAAAATTGCTGTTTTCGACTTTGTTTACTCTGTAGCATCTACATTTATTGACTAATCAAGACAAAACTTGGCCACAATGTTGGTGGCCATAAGATCCTGGATGAGTGAAACTTTAAGCTTGATTTGACTAGAAAAACCAGAGTTATTGACCCTTGAATTTTACAAAATTACAGTTTTTGACTTTATTTTCACTCTAACAATATATTGACCAATGAAAAAAAAAAAAATGGACATAATGTTGATGAGAATACTTTTATTGGAAAAGAGTTATGTGCCCTTGACTGTATTGTTTTCTTCCACTTTGTTTTCACTGTAACAGCCACAAATATTGATCATTCAAGATTATGAAAGCAGTTTTCAGCTGGATCATAATTTCACATCTTAAATTGTGTGCTCTTGAACTTGACAACATTGTGACTTTCTTTCTATCTAGGTTCAGGTGAGCGATTAAGGACCTTCATGGTCCTCTTGTTTTTATTTACGATGTAAACATTATTTAATATGGATTAATTGTATATGGTATGGCCAAGAAATAGAATTCATGAAATATTAAAGCTACCAATCTTTCAGCATTGAAATTTGTGTAAGAACAATCATTAAAATTATCATTGCATAGGGAAATAGAAAAAAATATTTAGTTTAATTGAGTTTGAGTTTATTGGGGTTTTACGCCGTTTTCAACTGCCAGGGTCATATCGCGGCGGCTGGAGCACCTACCCATGGATTCCTGTTGTTTCTCAAACCAGTACTACCACAACACCCTTACCAAGCCTCCAGCTGCTCCCCCACTTAGGTTAACGATTTCAAACCCATTAGTGGGTGACAATTTTGTCAGGAAGGGTATTAACCGTGGCCGGGTATCGAACCCGGGACGTCTCGAATGAGAGGCAGATGCGCTACCAACTACGCTAAGGCCACAGCCTTTATTTAGTTTAAGCCTCTGTTTTTGAAATCCTAACTGAGGACATCAATACTGTAGCAAATTTAGAGCCACAATGGCATTTTTGAGTTTAATGTTCTGCCATTTGGATTATGTAATGCACAATCTTTATTTCAAGAGCATATACATTGTCTCAAAATGCTCAAGATTCTCAATAATGCATTAACAAGTCTCATTTTCCTAATTCATTGACGGTGTAGTAAATGTTCAGAAAATAAATGTGTAACTTGTGTAAGTAAGGAAAGTTCACCTACCTGTAAGAAAGCCAGCCTGGCCAAGAAGTCGTTCACATAACTGCCGAGTGGTTTGAGTGATGGATATGATCTCTTCATCCACATACCAGGGATCTTGCCCTTCAGAATGCTCAAAGTCACCTCCTCAAGATCCGCAGACATCACAACCAAACCCTGAAGAAATTCATACATATAATATTCAATTCTGTATTATTAATAATTACAAACAAATTGTCATCAGCTATTCAGCTATTGTATTTTATATGAAAATTACTGCAATTCCTTTTAAAGTTTGAGTTTATTGGGGTTTTACGCCGTTTTCAACTGCCAGGGTCATATCGCGGCGGCTGGAGCACCTACCCATGGATTCCAGATGTTTCTCAAACCAGTACTACCACAACACCCTTACCAAGCCTCCAGCTGCTCGCCCACTTAGGTTAACGATTTCAAACCTATTGGTGGGTGACAATTTTGTCAGAAAGGGTATTTGCTGTGGCCAGTTATTGAACCCGGGACCTCTCGAATGAGAGGCAGATGCGCTACCAACTGCGCTAAGGCTGCGGCCTGCAATTCCTTTTCAAGAAATTCCAAAATTATTTTTGTTCCCCTGACCTGCAATCATATAGAATCTATGTATGCTTACTGCAATCTTTTTCCTCTTCTTTGACCAACCATTATCAAATAGTGTGTTTTTCTTTTTAATATATTTACTATCTTTAATAACACAGAGATCAATCTATTTGTATATGATTTTACAATAAATTATATGAATAAAGTGCAAATAATGTACCTTGATGGCCTTTCTGATGTTGATCAAGCTACTCCTGATGACAGACAAGAGACGGTTAAACCTGACCATCTCCTGCACCAGCACTGTGTTCATGCTCTGTTTGTACGAGGTTGGGTAGCGGCGCAGTGCTGCATCGGTATCAAAGTTGGGTGGAAGTTTGGAGACTATGTCAGCAGCTACTTCATCTACAATGTCATCTGTGGACCTGGCTCCTCCAGATGAAGCTCTAGCCTACAAGGGGAAAATAATGATAACATTGAATAACTTGACTCTTTCCCAAACAGCAAAACTTTAGGGTGATCCACTTCAAAAACTGCCACAAAAGACAGACTGAATGTTATTAAAGATAGCATTTGTGTAAAATATGGCACAAAAAATATTGAGACAAAAGGAGAAATTGCTGGTTATCAGCACTTTTTTCTTTTGTTTCAATGTTTTCCAAAGCCTTTTTCTATTAGGGACGTCAAAACCAGGTCTTGTTTGGAAAATGAATATCATTGAATAATTTATCAAACGTTTTGAGACTGAACAACAAAGCATGTCTTATTGGTATATAAAACTTGATAAGAGCCAAATTCCGGTAAACCATAAATCTTGGTTTCTCTTTAAAGAAAGTTATGCTTTGTAATAAAATTTAAGAGACAGAATGATAATTTTTTATCTATCTATGGATGTACCAACAAATATAAAAATTCAAATACTCATTTAAATCTAAAAATTGAGGAAAATATATTACTTTGGTGCAAATAGCTAAATGTTTGAATTCTTCAAGATATTGAAAATGCAACAATAGAAAGAATAGAATGAATTGATAACAAAATAGAAAATGCTCATGACCTATTTCAAGAAATAGAATGAGGACGTTAGGACAATATAAACAGAAAGAGTTGTATCATCTAGCCTTTTATAATGATAGGGTAAACTAAAAATTGGCTTTTAAGGTAGGAAGGGCCTAATTAAAAACACCACTTTCTAGCCTTACGAAATGCATCAATTTACACACACTTGTAAATACACTTCACATAAGTTGATTCACCGTGCCAGATTTCAAGGTAATGCTTCAAGAAGAAAGTAATTTACAAATATTATTTTACTCTATATTCATACGCAAGGGAGGTAATTTGTAACATTTTTGTTTAATATTTCCATAAATATGCATTGATTCAAAATTCTAAACCGTACAAAATGCTTATGTTTATATTTGGAATAGAAATGTAACACAGTTTAGGAATTACTAGTACTTTTCAAATTTCGCCGCTGGCTCTTTGGTGCTAATTAGGCCTCTCTTACCTTAAACTAAAGCTTAAGATAATGAGTAGTGCCATTTTAGATCCCACACTCATCTAAACAATGTTTTGTGCACCCACTTGAATATCTGAACAATTCTATTCTATTCTAACAACAAATAGCTATTGATCATTAGTCATGTTTTATCAATATCAAAATGGCACAACTCCTCAAGCTGTGGAAACCTTCACTTTTAGTGTTTTAAAAGGAATTTCATTCAATCCTTTTCAAAAAGAAAGGGACCTGCTAATGATGTTCCTAATCAAATGTGTCTGGGATAACATTGAGGCAAAAGAAGAAAACCCTTGTGAACAGCATTTTCTACTTTAGCCTAAATATTTTCTGGGCTATAACATAGACATAATGATACCATTTATTTTTACAATTGTAACTCCTATCAGATTGGACTAGTCTGAAATTGTGTTGTTTATGATAAGATGAAAGCAAAATCTCACATCAGATTTTGTTCAGACGGAGCCAAGGTAAATATTTTTTTGATGCAGAGACGAAAACAAAAAGTAACACACAAAGAAGTGTTCATCAAGTGAAATGTGTTGGGTGCTTACCACTCACATAGATAATTTTAATGATGATGATAATAAAGATACATGTAATGGCAAGACAGAAATTTAAATGCCAAACTAATAAGTAAATGATCTATTCCGTACATGTATTTAGGAATTTCACAGGTAATCCTATTTCTTTTCTGAAAAAGGTGAGATACTTGTTTCTTTAATATCACACTAAGTTAATATTCTCATTAATGGTGTCTTTTATGTTGATAATGTAAGCTGTTCAAACATTATCAATGACAAACATAAAGGGAACAGGGGTGACGCTTTTCTGTGATTAATATTTTCTTGATAATGTGTAATGTGATTTGACATAGCTGAAACATTTATAAAACACAATATCTCTATATACCATCTGAGCCATTTGGAATTCTAAACTCTACAGTAGATAAAGGTTAATATTACATGTTGTGTTTGTTGTTTTTTATCCTTGTGAATTATCAAAAATGATTACACATCTTTAAGAAAGAAAATAGGTAATTACGGACAGACAAACTGTTTACCAGTTAAAAGAAAATCCTGCCTTTCAAGCCTTACTTTACTTGTAGTAATCTAATGTCTTCACCTATCTGTCTGTTCAAGAAAGTACAAGAATGTCCACAACTTATCATATATGACATCGATTTGGTGAAACATGTAGATATACTTGTAAACATGATTGATCTAATCTAAGAATAGTCCTGTATCAAATTACTAGCCATAAAATCTACTGGTACATTAACAGAATTTATGATATTCTTCTAAAATCTTCATGTTTAAATGAAAAGTCTCTATAAATATTATGAACATAGATCATCCATGCAAAAAGAAATATCATTTTGAAATTCAGTTATGTATTAACTCCTATTGGTCTAAACTATCATGAAATGCATCATTGAAAGGTAAGGACCTTCAAATAAATTTGTGACAAAGGTCTTGTTTGTCTATTTATCATAAAAAGAAATTAAAGTTATCATAAATAGTTATGGGATAAGATGGAATTGATAAAGAATAGATAATTGCAGAAAGATACAAAAACATACAAAATAACCAAGCCTGAGTAAATGACAGAGATGTTGTAAACTTGTCACCTTGAACAAAACATAGTCTAGGGGCCCGTCCCGCAAAATAAATTTTTATTGGACCAATCGTCCAGAAAAAATCTGTTGGTGCCAGGTGATTGTTAGTTCAATGGGACGTTAGAATAGGTTGGATGCCATACTCAAAAGTGGTGCAATTTTTTTTTACAAGCACTTTTCTTACCCCACCCACTTGAAATTAAGATTAAATAGTAGTCGTCAGAAATTGTTTCTATACTACCATTTTTATCCAATTGATAAATCATTTTTATGGAAAGAAATCACATTTGAATAGTCTTCACGATTGTAATTTTCTTATACCAAAAATCATCTTGAATTCTAAGAAATCTACAATTGTCCTTACCCCACCCACCAATTTAAGCTATGTCTACCCCCTTCTACTTCATGATGTCGTTAAAAAGCCAAAAACTCATAGATCTGATTAAAACTGTAAAAATGCATTTCCAAGTACCCGGAAATGTTTTTAAACTTCTAACATGACATGTCATTTGATAAAAACATGTTTAATCCATGTCCGCAAGTTGATATATTTTTTGAAAATTTGAAGTTTTCTGTCGGAAATGGCTGATAGCTTATTTATTAGCAGATAATTCAGATAAGTCACAATTTTGCACCCAAATCATCGAAAAAGACTGATAGAAGTAATGTAGAAGGAGACAATTTAGAATATGTTGATGATTTCTGCTGTCCATTTTGTCCGTCCGATCGTCTGTACGTCTTTCATCGCCCAAACTTTGTGTGCTTAAAACGTAATCAATATTTACCTGTAACTTAACGAATTTCGCGTTTTCAAATGACATTTAACGCAAATCCTTGAAAAAAAGTTTTGATTGTCAGTTATTCTTAATAAATAACATGAGGACCATGATGGTCCTAAATCGCTCACCTGAACCAAGATAATATGAGCCCAAGTTTTATTCAAATCAATTAATATTTGTGACTGCAAAACTGAACACTCGTAAACAGCAGTTTTGTCAAGTTCAAGGGAAAGCAATTAAAATTGTTGGATCATGATCAGGCTGAAAACTGAACCATATCTTGTGGTCACTTACATTTTGTCCACGTTTTGTATCGACCGATCAACATGTGTGTCTTTTGCAATGAAAACAAAGTCAAAAATGGTCATTTTGTCAAAATTAAAGGCTTATAACTCAGGATGTCAGATTCAAATTAACACTATTAAATATATCTCACAGTCACATACTGAGATTTGTCTAGCTTGGTCAATGTTTGTGGTAGCTAGGGTGACAACAGGGTCGAAAAAGTCAATTTTACAGAATTCAAGAGCAAATAACTCTAGACTTTCTATCCTGACTAAATACAAACATGTAACTGAATGCCAAACTAATCAAAAATCTCGTAGTCGTTATCTTGGTGTCCAAGTTTTGTCTTGATTGTTCACTATGTGTGGTTTTTAGAGTAAAAACTACGTTGGAAACATTCTACCCATCAAATATCGTCTTGATTTGTCCATCTATCTGGTTATTTGACTGAAAATAAAGTCAAAATGGAAAGTTTGATCAATTCAAAGGAAGATAACTTAACAACTTCTGGTCCAATTATGTTGAAATTTGTATTCATCTTATAAGAATGGTCACCAACATTATGTTTTAGTTTTTTGTCTCGACTGGCCAAAATTTGTGGTTGTTAAGAGTAAAACCAAAGTAAAAACATCAGTTTTTATCAAATTCAAGGGCACAAAAACATAGCTTTCTGGTCCTGCCTGACTGAAATCAAAATCATTCTATATCTTATGGTCACCAAGATTGTGTCCAAGTTTCATTTGGATTGGTCATTAAGTGTAGATGCTAGAGTGTAAACCAAGTCGAAAATAGTCTATAACAGCAATTTTGTAAAATTCAAGGGCATATTTCATGACTTCCAGTCCCGATCATTCTGAAAATTATACTCGTCCTAGATCTTATGGTCACCAACATTGTATAAAAGTTTCATTTGTATTAATTAATAATTGTAAATGCTAGAGTGTAAACCAAGACAAAATATACGAAAACGGCAATTTTGTAAAATTCAAGGGCATATAACTCGTAACTTAATGTCCTGATCATTCTGAAAATTGTATTCAATCGAGATATCATAGTCCCAATCCTTATGTATAAGTTTCATTTGGATTGGATATGTTTCATTGGATATGCTAGAGTGTAAACGGAGTCGAAAATAGTCGAAAATGGCAATTTTGTAAATTAAAGGGCATTTAACTCATGACTTTATGTCCCTATCATTCTGAAAATTGTACTCCATCGAGATATTATAGTCCCAATCCATATGTATGAGTTTCATTTGGATTGGTCAATAATTATACACTCTAGAGTGTAAACAGAGTTGAAAATAGTTGAAAATGGCTATCTTGTAGAATTCAAGGGCATATAACTCATGACTTTATGTCCCTATCATTCTGAAAATTGTACTCAGTCGCGATCTCATGGTCAACAATATCATGACCAAGTTTCAAATTGATTGGTCTCTAGTTGTAGATACTAAAGTGTAAACGAAGTCGTAAATAGTCGTAAAACGGCAATTTTGTAAAATTCAAGGGCAAGTAACTCATGAATTTATGTCCCGATCATTCTGAAAATTGTACTCATCTGAGATCCTTTGGTTCCAATCGTTATGCATAAGTTTTATTAGGATTGATCAATACTTGAAGATTCTAGAGTGTAAATCAAGTCGAAAATAGTCGAAAATGGCAAATCTGTTAAATTCAAGGGCATATAACTCGCGATGTTCTATTCTGATTATTCTGAGAATTAAACGCCTTAGAGATCTTATAGTCGGCTACATAATGTCCAGGTTTCAACTTGATTGATCAATATTTATAAATGCTAGAGTGTAAACAAAGTCGAAAACAGTCAAAAACGGCAATTTTGTCAAATTCAAGGGCAAATAACTCATAATTTTCTTGTCCAATCAGGCCAAAAATCACACTCACCTGAGATCTTATGGTCCTTATCATTATGTAGAAGTTTCATTTTCATTGGTCAATATTTGTGGATGCTAGATGGTAAACAAAGTCTAAAATAGCTATTTTTGATGTTCAAGGGCAGATAACTCGGGACTTTCTGGTCCGATCTGGCCAATAATCATACTCATTGAAGAACCTATTATCATACTTGTTCTGATTTAGTTTAATGAATATTGGTTTACTTTTGCGAGAACTAGATTGTAAACATGTTTTGTCATAAAGCCTTTCTTTGAACATGCCGTTACTGGTGTTAAGAGTTGTCTGCCCCAAGAAAAAAATCACACCGACATTTGTTGCAAAAGTCATCTTGGAACGAAACCTAATTGACTTAAAAATATCCCTATGGTGTCTAAACTTCTCTATCATCAACGTTTAAAAAGATAATAAAGTTTGAAAAAACTTTTCTTAATTATTTTAGAGTGATTTTTCTATTTTGGTGAATGAACATTTATTAGGGCAATTACGGTAAATATGTTTTAAAAACCGACTATTCTATTACTAATTATTTTTTGGCATACATAATATTTCAATAAAAACATAAAGTTATTGAGGAAAAAAGTCACGGAAAAAATTTTGACGACAATTTCGATTCATGGTCAACTAAAAAACTGTTTATTTCATTTTTGGGTGGGTAGAGTTATCTGCCCTTGGAAAAAATCTGCACCACTTTCAGTTCTGGCATCCACCATAAAATAAAGCCCCAATGGTTACCCTAACTCACTGTACCATCGGAATCTTTCTGGACTGTTGGTCCAAAGAAAACCACTTTCTAGGCCTCTTTTTTGGGTTGGCCCCTAGACTAACACAAGTTACTTATTTAACAAAGTTAAAATACAAGAAAAATCCATTTGATCTAAATAGAAAAGTACTCTTTTATTTCACGAATATAGTACACTGAACTATGGTTACAACATTTCTTTCTTTTTCTCTCTCAAATTGTCATTAATGCTTATATGAAGTAATAGACCTCATAAGAAATCAGGCTTAACCCTTTCCCAAACGGCAAAATTTTAAGACCGTTTGAATTAAAAGTTGCTGGAGAAGACAAAATTAATGTTGATGTAAGATAAATATGTGTAGAAAATAGATCAGAAAATATTGAGGCAAAAGGAGAAAATGCTGGTTATCAGCATTTTCTTTTGTCTCAATGTTTTCCCATGCCTTTTCACATAGGGACGTCAAAAGCAGGTCTTGCTTGGTAAAGGGTTAAATGATTCACTTACAATTAATTTGCAGAGCTCAAGGTGAAAAGTTTCTATGAGAGGTACCAATATAGCAATATAATAGACCCACTACCTTGCTAATACAGTCCAGTATAAGGCTAATATATGGGCCAGAATCTGGAAAAAGGGCCCTTATGGCATTTGAGGCAAACAATGATCCAGGGCACTGTTTTACAAACAAACTTAGGAACATGTTTTGTATAAGTTTGAATGTAACCAATCTGCTCAGCCCAATCTGATGTTCAATCAGCTGTTTTGATAGATAAATATAACTGCCCCCTCCCCCTTCCAATAAGATGAAAAAAAACTTTGTATTTGAAAGTAAGACAGGGTCAAGAGGCCAGTTTCATCAAAACATTCAAGACATATTTTTGTCTGTAGCAACTCTAAGTTAATAGCACAAAATCTTGTTATACTGTATTTGCCCAAGAGCCGATGTATTATAAAGTTGTCTTAAATTCTTTTGAGGCCCTTTTTCCAGATCTTGGCACATTTAAATAGAGGGTTTGGAGTATACAAGATATAGAAACATGCCCGTTTTTTGTTACGAGCTTACCCGTTTCTGTCAAGTGGAAATGTACGGCAATGTACACAGACGAGATATACACACATCACAAAAACCAGACAGGAGGATTATTGTGGGTAAAAAAATAAAATATACATGTATTAGTGATGAATACGATAACATCAATGTGAATATCATACACCATACAACAGTTATTCAGTTTCAAATAAAGCCTTTTATTATAATTCGCAACTGCACACATGCTTTATATATATAGACAAAAAGTGACTCTTTTTCTTTTTAAATCAACATTTTCATATCATAATAGGTTAATTGACTGTTTCCATAAATATTTTTCATGGAAACTCAGAATTTTGATCATTAAAGAAAACTTATGAATAAAAAATTTAGGGACAATAGTTTTGCAAGTCTTAGCCCTCTATGACATGCACAAACTGGGATTGATATGAGCACTTTGTAACAAGAATAACATGGTCTGCAACATTATTTTCTTTACAACACTCAATACATGTCATTGAAGGACCATGCTGTGCATACATACAACCTAACTTATCAATATAGTATGTACTTTATCAATTTTTCATCTAAGCTAACCAGATTACTGTTAAACATAATTTTTTGTAATTCAGCATTCTGATAGACTAAATTTTCATTTCATTCCTTTTTCTAACCATGATTGAATGAAATATAGTTAATCTGATTATGCTGCATTAGACTCTCTTTTCAAATGGACTTCAATTTACTAAATATTCAGTTTGGAAATATAGAAATAAGCTTCAGCAGACCAGCCTTCTCCATAAGCTTTTGTTTTTTATCAACAAGTTTAACAAATAATACCAATGAACATAATTATCATCAGTCATAAATGGAACATAAACACCATGCTGTTTTGCATACATTAACATTATGCAATACAAATTGAACTGAGGAAACTGTAACTTGTACGATCAATGCAATGACAACATTTAACTTGTAAACTGACCTCGCCTTGGGACTAAATATGGTTAAAACACATCAAATAGAGTTAGTTAAGCAACAAAATATTTCATTAATGACATTGATGATCTAGTCAAGTAAAGCTTTTGAAAATATTGATTCCCCATCAAAGATTGCAACAAAGATAGCACTGCTTAGTGCATACAGAGACATATAGATAAACATTATTGTTATCATATATCTCTGGTGCATAACTGTAAAAGGTGCCTATTCCAAACACATTCACTAAAGTTTGGCACGAAGCCCTTTCAAATATTGTTAGATTCAATGTTTAGCTATCAAGTACAGGGCTAAATACATACTGTCAATCAAACACACTGTACATGTTATTATAAATGATAAGGCATTGGAGCAATCCTGTTAGTTTGTAGCAAAAGAAGCAATAAAACATTTATGACACAAATGATGACATCTTTTCAATTCTTAAAATGTATGATAGCATTAATCCTAATAAATGCAAAGATTCATTAATTTGAAACCAGTATGAACTTTACATCAAGGGACTGAGCCTTTTATGTATATGTTGATAATACCACTAATTTTTTTTTGCAAAAGCTTCTCAACATTCTCTTATCCCAATCAATATGTTTTAATCATGGAAAAACTATGAGTTACTAGTCATACTCCTAGGTTTTTTGCAATCAAATGACTTGCTTGGTATCATATATACACATATATACAACACTAAAATTTTCTGTGTTGTGGAATATCTGTGGAATATTGAATGTAGGAAAAGATGAAGCTTCAAAGTTCCGGTTTTAGTAAAACTCAGTTCTCTGTGACCATCTCTTTTTTAAAAAAGTTGTCGCTTTTCAATGAAAACTTCACAACTGCAGTTTAAAACAAGCTGCAATTATGAGGTTTTCACTGAAAAGCATCAATGTGCTGTCTCCTTTGTAGAAACTTGGGATAAATCAATTGAGTGAATAATTTCGAAATCTATAGAGCTCATACCTGTGTAAGAAGGATGTTTTCAAACAATATCCTTGTTTCTGCCTGGTCCTTCGTGATGTCAGCATTGTCGTGCATACCAAATATACCTGGCTTGGCGTTGTGGGGAAGGTTCTTAATGTACTCTATGTAGGAATCATACTGATGAAAGAAAAATAACAAGAATTTCAATGGCAGATCCAGTTCAAACATACCCCCCTCTGTAGTCTGATTATGTTAATTTCATAAGTAAATTAAGTCAAAATTGTCTAATTTTAGGAAAACGAACCCCCTACTATGTTCAAACCACATTAATCGAAATCGTGGATCGGCCGCAGCCTGCTAACAAACAACATGCTCTTCTATTATCAACCAATGTTTGCTAAAGACTCCTAACATATTAAGCAAAGACCAAACTTCTGTAATGTATATATGAAAATGAAAATCAGCATGTTTCTTTCCATTTCAAATTTTTCTGCCTTATCCAATTACATTTCTATAGTTAAGTCATTATTTGATTTGTCTACTGCTAAACCTTTCAATTTGGAATAGTCTAAAAGTTTGGAAGTAGGGAAAGAATTTAATTTCCAACAACAATTCCCCATACCTCTCCATCTGGTGGGGCGAAGTAGAGTGCCGTCTCATCAAAGTAATATTTATCGTTCTCGATGATGCTTGGATTGTAGAACTTGTTAAGGATGCTGTGTAGCGTACGTCTGTCGCGGTCATCTGTTACACGACCTCCGTAATTACACTCTCCCGTCAAGTAACGGATAGCATCAAATTGGACATCCTGTTAAAACAAAATACATTGTACATATTAATTTAATTACCTGATTCTCACACATTGGCGCTTTTTGACACCCAATCAGATATCAACAATGGAAAGCATTGTGGAAAATGAAGAAATTGCTTGTTATCTATAACACCTTTCATATTGGAACATTCCAAAGTTTTGCCATCTAGTAAAGACAGCCAAATTGTAAGCACATATGAATTTATGTTGTCACAAAAGTTTTCTTTCAATTAATCACTTGAATATTAAACATGATCTAAAAATTTAAATAAAATGACAAAAGGCATGCTTAGCCATATTCAATTGTCTTGGGTAATATTCTTGAAGAGATTTTGAGTTTTTATGAAATCAAAGCATATTGAAATTTAATTTGTATCATTAAAACTTTGTTTAAATTTTCATTTTGAGTCTTTTTTTTCTTTTATCAACCCATTCCCACAAATTTGTGCTTTTTGACGGCGAACAAGATAAAAGCTTGAGAAAACATTGTGGAAAATTTTACTTGAAATTGTCATCTGCAACAGCTTTCAATTTCAACCAAAACATTTTGCCATGTGGTTATTGGTTAAAACATAAAAATTTCTGACAAAAACTCACATCATAGTCGTTGAGGAACATCTGTAGTTGTCGTACACTGATACGTAAATCTGTCTCGTTAAACTCGTAGGGAATATTCCAGCCGAGTGGACCAAACTTTCTCCTCTCCTGAACGATACCATGGAAGAAACACAGCCCAAACAACAGCTTACGCCAGGCATGCTGCAATACAGAAAGAAAAGGTATAATTAACCCTTTCCCAAACATTGATGCTTTTTGACGTCCCTCAAGATAAAGGCTTTGGAAAACATATTGTGGAAAATGAAGAAATTGCTTGTGACAAGCAATTTCTTCATTTCCCACAATGTTTTCTAGCCAAAAAGACCAAAAAGTATAAAATATCCGTTTGAAATTGTCGTCTGCATCATCTTTGAATTTGGAGCAGTACAAAATTTTGCCTTCTGGTAATGGCTTATGGTTAGTATGAGCTATAATTTACGAAGCAAAAAAGAAACTCACAAATGGACTTGGAAGAGTGAGCATATATTATAAACCAACTAATTTATATGTATACATTGTATTCACATTTTTTTTCATACTTGAAATACAAATTAAATAGTAAAGATAATAATTATAGATCAAGAATAAACATAAGGTATCATGGAAAGAAACTCTCCCATAATGATACTGCTAATCTCAAAGATTTTATGTGCCGATAAAATAAGTGAAAAAGTTTCATGAAAATCCTATTTATCCACAATAACATTGTTTGGTGAAAATGTTGCCCAAATGGCTAATTGATCATGCAGTTTGGTGACAACTTTAAACCAGGGGTTCTGAAATCTTTTAATTGGCTACTTGTCCGTATTTGTTTGTTTGGCAAATGTCAGTTGTCCATGTGAACAATAAAGAGCAAAAATTTGGCAAAATCTGCTTGTCCATAACCTCTTTGGGACAACTTGAGCAACTCGAGCAATGGATTTCAGAACCCCTGAAAACACCGTCATTCAGCTTAATTTTGTTTTTGTTTTCTATCCTTAATTAAGACCTTTTTAACGACAATTTATTCAAGAAGCTAGTTTTAAAATTTCAAAGCAAATTGAGTTTAGCTATATTAAATCAAGATTATTATCGTCAGTGTATAATGGCCTCAAAATAGTTTTTCAAAAGAGCAGGATCTGGAAAAGGGACATTTAACCCTTTCCCAAACAAGACCTTGTTTTGACATCTCTGGTAGAGAAGACTTGTAAAAAAACATTGAGGCAAATGAAGAAAATGCTGAATATCAGCATTTTCTCCTTTTGTCTCAATGTTTTCTCTGCTATATTATTCACAAATTTAACATTTAGTAACAGCATACTTGTGTCACCTGCAGCGGCTTTCAAACAGGGCTACCCTATAATTTTGTGGTTTGGGAAAGGGTTAAAGCATATGAAACCATAATAGATCATGATCAGCATGTGTGAAGCATGTTAAGGATCTTTGACTCTTACAGTTGCTACATGAAATGAATAATAAACCCTTTCCCAAACAAGACCTGGTTTTGACATCCCTAATAGAAATTGTTTTGGAAAACATTGAGACAAAGAAGAAACTGCTGATAACCAGCAGTTTCTTCTTTTGTCTCAATATTTTCTGTGCTATATTATACACTATTCATGTCTAAGAACAGCAGTTGTGTCATCTCCAGCAGCTTTGAAATTGGAACAGTCCAAAATTTGGCTATTTGGGAAAAGGATTAATAAGAGAACAATGTAAATCTTGATCAGACTGTGTCTATGCATACATACACTGATCTAGATCCATGTTGGTCTCAAATGGCATAATCTTAGGGCCAATTTCCCTGATCCGTGATTAACTTTTTCCCAAGGAAGCAGAATCAAGAGGGAATTAAATAAGCTTCAAGCTTTCGTCCCAATGGATGTTTTATGAATAAGTTAAATTAATACAAAATCTTTTTTCTTTATCGATCACAATATTTGTTACATTTTGAGTATATTCAGGCACATACGATACACAATTTACAACAATGTTTAACGATGCAACCATGTTTACAATACAAAAAGTACCCGGTTTTTCTTGCACATTGTTTTGGCATTTTTTTTCTGAAATTTACATAGAACGTGTTTCAGCAAACATCAAACTTTGATAAAGCGAGTACTTAACATTAACAGACCCAACTTTAATAACCAACCACAGCAGTGATACAAAAAAATGTTCAAATTCTAGATAAACAAGACTTAACCCTTTCCAAAACAAGTCAGATTTGAGACGTTACTAATGGAGAAGAATTGAGAAAACATTGAGGCAAAGAAGAAAATTTCTCCTTTTGTCTCAATATTTTCTCGACTTAATCATACACAAATCCAATTTCATTGACATCCATTTTGTTATCCTAAGCAGCTTTTAAGCCTTTCCCAAACAAGACCTGGTTTTGCCATCCCTAAAAGAATTGGCTTGTGAAAACATTAAGACAAAAGAAGAAAATGCTGATAATCAGCATTAAATTTTTCTCCTTTTGGCTCAATGTTTTCTAGGCTATATTATTAACAAATTTCATCATAAGTAACATTCATTTTTTCATCTGTAGCAGCTTTCAAATTGGAACACACTAACATGTTGTCGTTTGGTAAAGGGTTAAACTGGACAACAGCTTAAACTTTGCCATTTGGGAAAGGGTTAAAAAACAGAATGTGAAGGACATACCAAAGTGCCACAGCCACAATATATGCCGCTTTCTTGTTTTGCATTAAGGTAGAATACCCGTTATGTCGCCATCTTGAGATTAAATGAGATTAAAAAAACATCAGCTTTTTCCGAGCATCGTCCTTACATATCCGAACCTATTCGGGCGCAGTCGTAAACATTCAGCGATGGAGAGTTCCACCGCTGATTGTTTTCGATCGCCCCCGAATAATTCCGACATCACAAGATTTTCATTAAGGGTATACTACCTTTAAGTCCACCTTTTCTTTGACACAACATCCCATTGCAGAATCTGACAATATGCATAGTCAGGTGACTAGGAACATTCTGTGAAAAATTCAGACAAGTCTGACCACAAAATGAAGGAGTTTTTTTTTTTAACAAAGTGTGCATATGCATATCTTAAGTTCGTTGGGATGGGCAGACGTAGAAGATGATTCCAGTATAGATCACCTTCAGAGGCGTATAAAACTGGGATGTGAAACATGCTTCAATTAATTCATTTGTCATGCCAAAGCTGAAAAAAAGACATATGTAATGCTCTGAAAGCTTTTTTAAAAAAAAAAATTTGACAGGCAGCAAAAGAGTAGTGACTTACCAATTAATTCAAAATGCTTTTAAGAAGAAAATATTACATGCTATTGAACACTCTCCTTCTTTTAAATTCTAACGACAAAAAAACCTTCTACAACTAACTGTACAAAATTTGAACTAAACTGCAACTCACCGCTTGCTATAAAGAATAAATATGAGACTAAATCTCTCAAAGTTTGTACCTAATTATCTATTTGCTAAAGATAGACAAATTTTATGCATTTCAACAGAAACCTCGTAACTGCAGCTTAATACAAATTTAACTGCAGCTTAATACAAATTTAAGCTGCAGTTACTACGTTTTGTTGAAAAGGTATAGATCTATTTGTTTGTGAAACACCACATCCTCAATAGTGACATTTCTTTGATAACATGATGTTGATATTTGACCTTCACAGATGACCTTGACCTTTGAATATCACAGAAAAGCTTAAGTCACATGGATTAAACTTGTAAAGTATGAAAGCCTTGATAATTGCAGGTCAAAGATTATTGCCAAAATTTAATTTTATTTCTGACAAACAGAAATACAATCAGGGCAAAGACTCCATGTCTCCTATCTGCTGATGCAGGAGGCACATAAAATTGTACAGAACTAGATAGACATACTACAGATATACATTATTTTATAATGTAGAAGACCTCTAGCACTAGAATAGAATTTTGAAAAAAAAAGTTAATTTAACATCAAAGCATCTTAATACAATTATTCCCATTCCCAAACATTGACACTTTTTGACCATTTGGACCAATCTAAAAATTGGTCATCAGATAAAAGGTTAGGCCATCCAAAAAAACATGCAGGGTTTGCACTTCTAGAATCAATCTCATTCTGGAAAATCTGTGTTCTGGAGTCTAAAACTCACACTCTTAAAATCAGTCACTCCTTTTACTACTCTGTTTATTGCAAATTTGTTTAGCTATATTTTTCATGAGCATGATTTTCAAACTTTCTCTGAAAGAGTTTCCAAATCTTCAATTACTGTGTTTTCTAAACATTGTATGCAAGTGCGAAGCAAAATCTGGAAATTCAGAGAAATTAAAAATATCCATCTAAAACCTAGATCTTTCGCCTTCTTTTTGAAAATTCAGATTTTTATTAGATAACTCTAAATTCTCATACAGAACGAAATAACCCTATCATTCCTGTATATAAAAGTAACAGTGGAGAAAGGAGTGACTATTGAACATCTACAGTTGTATATTGAAAATTTCTATATAAATATACTGGTATATGAGGTATAAAACAAGCCTAGGTTTGTTACTTACTAAATTTTCAGGCTGAGAACAAAATAGTATCAGTCAGGTTATATAATTATGTTTTGTGTTAGAAATATACAACAACAACTTTGATACAACTTTGTTAAGTAATTGTTATGAAGGAAATGTCACAAAATTGTTAAAATGGTGCAAACAGAATGGGAGAAATTTGTGGAAAGCAAAATGTAGTTCAGACTTTTTCAAAGTTAATCCCCAAAAATGATCCTTACTGAAATTCAATTTTACATAAACTTTAATCCAAGTTAACAATTACCATAAACAACATTCAGACTGTTCAAAACCTATAATGATTTACACTGCAGGCATAAAGCTAAAGAAATCAATTCATGGAAAAACATAGTAATTAAACTTGCAGGGTTTCATAAAGAGCCAGGAGATTTTAACCTTCTATTTGTGTATCATCAACCTTCTTCTTTTGTAAATAATAGTGCATTGGATTAATAGGGGAACTATAGAAAATCCCCCGCCTACTTTGCCTTGAGTCAGGGAAGGCACTAAAAGTTATTGAAACCCATGGCTTTTAAAACTCGTGTAGAGCCTTTGCTCATTGAGCTTTTGCTTAATTATTTTGAAATCAAAGGACAAAATAAAACATTCTTTTGTCAACTTTAAGTGGAAAAAGGTATCAAACTTGTATAAGAAGAAGCAATATTGTTAGCTCAAACCATCAAAGAGATACAGATCATTACAACCATACCTTATTCTTCTCAACAGCATTAAAGAAATCTGGATCCGACACTGGATCAGACAGGTACGATCGGAGAATGTTAAAGCGGAGACCTTTAGGGGGCTCGTTGGTCATCTTGACCCCGTTCTGCAGGATGGACACAGGGAACGTGTTGGACGGGTAACTGGTCAGCCACAGTCGGAACTCAGGATGTGTCTGTTCTGGGTTCAACTCCTGGAGATGAATGAAATATGGGTAAGTGTAAAATATAACAATAAGACATATAAAAGTATTAACCAAAGAAATCTGCAGTAATAAAGATATCACTAAACCCTTCCATTCCTAATCATGAAAGCCTTAACAAAGAATTGCTTGTGACAAACAATTTCTTCATTTTCCTTTATGCTTTCAACCTAGAAAAGCCAAAAATGTAAAATTTCATTGACACAGATTGTTGTCTGCAACTTCTTTGAATTTGAACCAGTTAATAATGAGTCAGTCTATTTCAAAAAAGGTTATCAAAACTTTAAGTTGTTTTATAAAGGTTTAAATCTCACCTCACAAATTTTCTCGAGCGTGGGCATCCAGGACGTGGCTAAATGACAGTTCTGTAACATGACCCAGGTACCCTCCTTGATACCACGATCTATCATCTTCAACGCGATTGGACCTTGACCTTGACCCAGAGACAGCGAGTCAAACTTGGCCCCTCCGAAACCCTATGAAATAAAAGTAAACATCTTTGCAAAAAAGGAATTTTATTACTCAATATAATCTATAATTGAGCAGGAATACAGAACAAGATCTGTCTCAGGACAGCAAAGCACGACTATCAAGTTCTGGATCGTGAAAAATTCTTAATCTGAAAATGGTTAGAGTTTGATCACATTAAATGCCAGAGTAACAAATCTTTGCCTAGAGGCCGATATCATGGTCACAGAAGCATGTGTTAAGTTCACAGTATCATTGGTTCTATTTCTAAATTACGTTATCTACATATTAAATCACAGAAATGTGATTAAACCAAGGAATGTAAAATTTCAGCCATGTAGCTGTCTTTAAGACTAACCAATCTGAACTTCAAAATTGAACTTTTGAACAAATCAAAATTACATATCCTTTAATTTGAAAGGTTGGTTGATAGGAGTTTAACACTGTTTCTCATACCAGTACTACCACAACATTCTAACCGAGCCTCCAGCTGCTTGCCCCATAGGTTAACGGTATAAAACCATTGGTGGGTGACATATTGTCAGAAAGGATATTTGCCGCAACTGGTAATCAAACTCATGACCTAACGAGTGAGAGTCTGATGCGCTTACTACTGCGCCATGGCCTTGGCCATTAATTTGCATGGACTATCACCAATATTTTAAAGTATACCAACCATATCATCAGCAAACTTAAGGAGAGCGGACATAGGATCAGCTCCAGGAGACAGAACGAAGATGAGCGGCGAGCAACAATTACTGTCACCAAACGTCTTGGGTAGATCAAACGGTGGAGGTTCAATGTACTTCTTACCAATCTTCTCTGTCACAAACTCTTGGATGGCTGCTACAACCTGCCATAGAATAATTATTATGTAACAAATGCATATAGATGGTGAAACAGTATATTATATACATAACTTAGTAGCAGAAACTGTCTATATTTTTTATCAGTAAACCCCTTTCCTAAACAGTAAAAAATTTGATAATTCTAAAAAATATTTGCTCCTCTTCAATACCACCCTATCCAAAATTCAATACTTATTTGTGTACACCAAAGCAAAATTAAGCAAAGATTAGACAACTTAATTTCCTTATCATTGCACAAATTTCATTTAAAAGGTAACTTTCTCCAAAGAAAAACAAATGGAGAAGGTGAAACAGTATGCATTTAGCAAGCCAGTAACCTGGATGGAATCCCATTGGTGTGGACAATGCTTCTATCCCTACATGTAAAATAGGTGGTGTCCATGGTTGAAAGCTAGAATGTCAGTCTTGCGACCAAGAAGTTCTGACTTTGATCCTCAGTAGTGGAGGTAGATCTTGGGCTTTTTATTGGCCCACACAATTGGCGCAAGTACTGATGCAGTTTCCAGGAAGCAGAATCGAAAGGAAATCTAAGTTGTAAGAACTTGTTTCCCAATTGATGTAAAATTAATATGTATAAACTAAAATATGAAACCAGAGAATGAGTGAGAGTGAACTTACCTTATCTGGTCGGAGACATCTAAGTACCAACAACCTCTGGAAGAGACCTAACTTCTCCTCCCATTCTCCAGGGAACTTACAGTGATGAGGCTCCTGTGGAATAAAAAATTGAACAACAGTTTTAAAATAAAATACAATCTTTCATTTATGAAACCAATATGTGAAATGAGAATCTGTTTCATTCCCCCCTTTCTTAATCATCCCCCCTTTTTCTAATTAACAAAAACTGCACTGAAACGAAAGAAGCATCTTTCCTTTCCTTCAATATTTTTAGTACTATGTAATAATAACATTTTATGATAAAATCAAATTTGTTGTCAGCACAAGTTTTTAATGTTTGCAAACTTATTAATGTCTATGGAAAGGTTATCAGATACCACTAAGTCAATAATATAGACTATGATGGTAGTGTCATTCTTCGTGCAGTCTGGTCTTATTCTATTCTTTCTATCTGCTTGTCTCTGTTCTTCATATATAGGGATAACTACATGTAGTCACTTTTCAACGAAAACCTCGTAACTGCAGCTTGTTTTAAGCTGCAGTTACAAGTTTTTTGTTGAAAAGCGACAATGTACACCTACCAGACTATCGTACATCTCTTTCTACTGATCTTTATGCTGGACAAACTTCAAACTGGACTTTGGAAAAAAGTATAGAATAAGATTAGGCTGCACATTTGTGCAGTCTGATCTGATTATACACTATTTGCATGCCTTAATTCATCATGAGAAGGGATAAATACATGTACACCTACACGGTGGTTAATCACGTGACTCAGAATTTCAGAAAATTGTCAATATTTTTTATAATACTTGACCAATTTGAATTTGGTTTAAAGTATAGAAGGTGGAAAATGCCAGGAATAATCTGGATGTGGCGGAGTTTTGAAAAATCATCAGATAAAAAAGTTATTGAAGATCAACCAAAACTTTGGTTGATCTTCAATAACTTTTTTATCAGCTGATTTTTCAAAAATCCACCAAGTCCATCTAATGTGTGACGTCTGTCAACCTTCTCTGCTCCAAACTGAATTCAAATCGGTCCCATATTAACAAAACTATTTAAGATTTTCTGAAATTGTTGTATCATGATTATCCACTGTGACCTACCACACTATCATACATCTCCTTCCACAGATCTTTATGCTGGACAAACTTCACTCGCATCCCCTTAAACACGGGCATGTCATCCAGACGGCACAGCTCGTCCCAGGACTGTACGGGCAGCCAGGTGGTGGGGTTGCTGTGCGGGTTATCCAACCCGATACCGCCGGTCAGCAGGAACCGCCACTCGTCCTCCAGCACCTCCTTGTTGTGCTTCAGAATGTTTACACACAGCAGGAACGAGAACAGCAACTGAAACCCAAATAAACAAATGAAATATTTAAACATTTTTCAAAACTACAAATTTTTTGCTGTATTCCAATGGATAAGTTTTGCAGAATTAAAAGCAAATGTTTCTGAAAAGATAAAATCTACTATTCATAATACATATTCTATGTTTCAACATTTTCAAAACAATGCCTGGTTTTGACTTATGTGGCAGATTTTAACTTAGTCTGATTGAAACTGTAGGACAAGTTCAGGGAGACAAAATTTTGCTGCCAGACGGACAGATAAACAACTGGGGTAGTAACATAATATGATAATTTCAGGGTATATAATAAAATCAGTGCTACAGAAAAGATGGGATTATGGCTTTTTGAAATGCAATATTTATTCTATTGTTCACCAAACCATATGTTATGGGTACTCATTGGAATCGTCTCATCGAGACTATTCAAATGAGTAGCCAGAACAAAGGGTTTGGAACTGTAAATAAAGGTTAGAATGCCTTTACCTCCACTTATCTGTAGCACTAATAAATCTTAATTTATCGTCCATACTATTGCAGAACCACGTAACTACAGCTTTAATCAAGCTGGAGTTACGTGGTTTTGTAATAGCACCGACATTATGCCCTGATAAATTAAATTCATCTTACCTTATCCTTTTCAAACAATGATCTACATATGTTACAGTAGAGCGAGTAAGTAAAGTGATGGTACAAGTTGTCAAGTCGCTTCTTAAGGTCCTCCGATTTCTCCGCGTTGTCGATCGACAAACCAAACAGGTTGATAAACCACATCAGAGAATACTGGTACATAGGCTCGATGTTTGCGAGATCGGCAATCGAGAAGAAGAGGATAGTGGAGTGGATCGCGATCGGCTTGTATCCCATACGAGCTGTATCGATCTTCTTCTCTGTCTCTTCAGCAATGGCCTGTGAAAAACAGATACAATTTCTAAAAGAAGAAAATCTCTACAAATTATATATTTTTCATAATTCTTACTTGTTTTTTACAAACACAAAGGAAAACTAGAGTAGTACAACAAACTTTCCAAATGATTGATAGAACCACAATAACAAAATTTTCTTAATATACATCTTTGCTGTGGATCTGCCATTGGCATAACTTTCTGACATTAATTTTTTTTTCCAACTTTCGAAAACTTGCTTGGTAAGAATGATTTTTTTGTTATATTTTCATTTCTAACCAAAATTACCTGTCAAATCCTCGTCAAAGCTGAGAACATTAATGAAGCCATGTGACAACAACAAGTTACCTGTTTTTCCGAGATCTCGTTAGCGAGTACTTTTGATGAAGAGAGTACTTTGATTGCGGTCTCGTCCTCCAGAATGTTACCCTCGGACGTGGACAAAACTTCCAGAATCTTGTCTTCAATCTCCTTCAGTTGTCTGGAAAATAATTACAAGTGAACTTTTTTTTTCATTTTTCTATATTTCTGGGTAGAAAACATTGTGGAAAATGAAGAAATTGCTTGTCACGAGCAATTTCTTCATTTTTCATTATGTTTTCCCAAGTCTTTATCCTGTAAGGCATCAAAAGTTGTCATTATATACTGGGTTAAAGTAGGGAACAAATATGGAGCTGTTTATTGCAAAAATATAGACTGTTTGAATCGAAAGATGGATAACTGGACAACAATGACTTGTCACATAACAAATTGTCCATGTGAAACTGGAATGACCCCAAAAATAGCCAATGTTAAGTTTTCCGACAGACAGACAGAAGGAAACACATCAAGTAAAACAATATGCCCCCTATCTATCGGTATGGGGGGGGGGAGATATGGGGGGGGTATAAAAACAATTGATAGAATTTTAGAATTATGGGTGAAAATCCTACTGTTGTTAAGTATTGACCCAATGTTGACCTTGTAAAAATACATTAACACACCGCAAGAATGTGTACGAGGGCCGTTCAAATAATTCGTAGACTTTATCCATAGCGTCTATATAAATGAACAAAGTTTTAAGATTTAACCCATTTTAGATGAAACAATTATATGAGAAGAGGTTGTGAAAATTTCAACTTTCTATCTTTAACAGTTTGTGTTTAGTTGACATTTTAAAACACCCCCCGACGTCAAAGCGGGGCAGGTGAACAATGACGTCGACGTCAGGTCAAATTTTGCACAACAAAAACAATGTTTATAGCTCTCAAGCATTGCACAACATTGATAGTTCTTGATTATATGTCCTTTTATCATATATCATGCATTTTGTTATGAATTTCTATAGATTAAAATAATCGTTTTCATGACTATTTAATCATGAATATTGATGATATTCTTACTAGTGCATTGAACGTAAATGACGTTTATATGCATCTAGCTTTTCTTTGTATCTGCTATATGACTGAGCCTAGCATAGCCCGTTTCTTTTCTTACCAAAATTCAAAATGTACCAATACAGTTGAAAAATCAAAGTGAGCGCATATTGCATTTTTAAAAGAGAGATTACTTTCAGTTTCGATGTGATATTTGTATTTTCTAGACAAAATGCAGCAAATCTTACATTTTGATGTCCTCAAAGCGACGTCACGACGTTCACATTTGTTTACCAAGCATCTCATTTGTAATGTTGTTTATTTGAATAATAACATTTAAAATCATACAATAACTTGTCATTCTGTTGGTCAATAGTGGTGCATCAAAGTTCTAATTTTTTCTGATGTTTGAAATATTGAAATGCCATTCCACAGTGTAAAATAAAAAAGCGAAGACATTCATTTTACCCCCTGCCCCGGTTTAGCAAAAGTGTGTTTCTATAGCAACCGCATATCGGAATTCTGGTTGCGCAAAACTTGCAAACATTCGTTATTCAGACTGGGAAAGGTTTTTTCTACCACGCTGTGAAGTTGTATGGATATATGTTGTAAAACATAGAAGTTATAACAAAAGTCTACGAATTTTTTGAACAGCCCTCGTATGTAAATAGACTGAAAATGCAAGCTCATAGACTTTTGTCTTACTTCTTGTTTTCAGCACTCTGTACAATGAGAGCGTTCTTCTCCTCTTCCAACTCTGGTCTCTCCCGAGCGACGACGATACCCAACAACTGGTCCTCTAAACCTTCAGGGGTGATCATAAAGTTCAACAATGTCACCTGAAAACATACCATAGTTCATGTTATGTACATGCCTTCATCAGAGCTACAGAAAAGGGGGCAAAAGCATTCTAAAATCTAAATTTTATTTCCATTTTAACCCTTATCATCTCTTATCTGTAGATCTGCTCAAATTTTATGTGCCCATAAGTATAAAACTAAAGAATTGGATTTGCAAATTATATTGCCACTAAGAATTGTTGGTTGTTTTTCAGAATTCATTAATCAAGGTAAATAATTATCAAAGAGGGAGTGATTGGACACAATTTTCAGGCATTATTCAATAAACAGAGAAAATATTAAGACAATCAGCATTTTCTCCTTTTGCATAAATATCTTTAATGTTATATTGCACACAAGTCCACTTTATCAATATATATCTATTCTATTTTGTGGTCTGCTGCAGCTTTTGAATTAAGACAATTTTAAAAAATTGCTATTTGTAAAAGGGTTAAGTAATTGTTTGAAATGAACACCATTGCTACTTGTATTATTATGAGTACAGATTGAAGGAGATTGCTTCCAACTTGTAATATCCAGTCATTTTGCCATTTTGGAATAGGTTTGGGTCAATCCATTTTTGATTTACCTTGACAGATGTTTCTGGTAGATAGTGTGGGTTCCTCAGTTTGGTTGTGATGTAAAACTTGAAATCCTGCGAGTACTCAATGGTGCTATCTCCCAGTCTTATACACAGTGATCCGCCCTGTTTAAATGTCTGCTTTAACAACAATGGTTCTAACATCGGGTCCAACTCTTCCGGGACGTTTTCCAGCAGTACCTACAACAAATCAACAGCAATTTTCAAGGTTGTCCTTAGCACACAAAATTTAACATTTTCGCTGAGTTTTAACTTAACCCTTTTCCAAATGACAAAATTTTGGACCATTCCAAATTGAAAGGTGTTGCAGAAGACACTTTCAAATTGATTAAATTTCCCAAATCTTTACATTTTGGGTTAGAAAACATTGTGAAAAGTGAAGAAATTGCTTGTCACAAGCAATTTCTCTATTTTCACAATGTTTTCCCAAGCCTTTTCTAGTGAGGGAGTCAAAAGGCGTCACTATGTGGGAATGGGTTAAATGACTCTCTTCAAATTATCAGCTGTGACATGCAGAAACAAAGTAACAATAGGAATGACACCCTAATTTGAAGACCAGAGGTACATAATGACCCCCATCAAGAAAAAGTAAATAAAAACTCTGAATTTTGTTTCCCTTACCACGTTTAAACCCTCTCCCAAACAAAACCTGGTTTGTATGTCCTTACTAGAATTGGCTTGGGAAAACATGCTGATAATCAGCATTTTTCTCCTTTGCCTCATTGTTTTTCTGTGTTGTATTATTCACAAATTTTAACTTTAGTAACGTCCATTTTGTTGTCTGCAGCTGCGTTCAAATTGGACCAACCCTAAAAAGTTTGTTGTTTAGGAAAGAATTATATTATGACAACATTAAAATGTCATCTAGTAATAGTAAGTGACATGGTGGATTCATACATTGCCAAATTAAGCATAATTCATTAAAACTAACGAGAAGTTTTCTTTTTTCCCTCAATGTTTTCAATTCTGTATTTTTCAAATATCATGCAATTTGTAGCATAAATGTTGTCCAAACTAATCCAAAATTTTATTGTTTGGGAAAGGGTTAATCAATCCCTTTCCCAAACTTTCCCAAACAAGACCAGGCTTTGACATCCTTAACAGAAAAGGCTTTTGAAAACATTTAGACAAAAGAAGATAATGCTGAAAATTAGCATTTTCTCCTTTTGCCTCAATATTTTTCATGCTATATTATACACAAATCATATCTTTATTAACATCCATTTCTTCATCTGCATCAGCATTTGCATTAGATAACCTTAAAATTTTGTCTTTTGGGAAAGGGTTAATTTCAATTCAAAGCCTAACTTACCGGAGTACCAAACTGTATACAGTTCTCCAGCGTTCTCACAAAGTCAGGGTTGGTCAGTTTAATCACATGTAGGTTGTTGGCTTTCTCCATGTTCTTGACCCACTTGTTGGCTTGACCCTGGGGATCTATCATTAATGGCCAACGACGGGCATTTCTGTAATTGTAAATAAGGCAGAAATGTGTCTTTTTGTTTTGTAAAAAGGTTAACTGTCTTAGATCTTTTCTAGGCAAGGCTTGACATTGATATTTTTAGAAAGAAGATTTTGACTGTAGGTAATCAGTATTTTCTTTATATCCCTAAATATTTTCTTTGCAATAATGTACGTAATTCACAATTTACTTTTTCTTTTCTCCTGATGCATTTAAAAGCATTTACTAAAAGGGTTTAAAAAAACTGTCAAGCACAAATTAATAATGCATATAAGACTTAATTTTTCTAATCATATTCAGAAATTGACAAGCCTACGCAAACAAAATCCCAGATTGACCAACTTTTGCTTTTATTAACCTTTTTTTTATAAACTTTTTCCGTAATTGACTATAAATATTTTCGCTTTTTGACAAAATCTACTCACGTCAACATAATACCGTTGTCAACAGAGAATGAATCTGTAGGAAGACCAGCGATGTTCCAGGCGCGAATCTTGACTGGTTCACCGAGCGTACCGATGAGGGAGAAATCGTCGGAGCATGGAATACCTCGCTCCTTCACCTTCGTGATCCAGGCTTCTATCTGATCCTGTAAATATGATAAACAAGAGCCGTCATAGACGGATTATGCTCCCGGAATAAGTGTTTGTCACACAAAAAGCTATCATACATTAAACCCCATATTTCCATGACAGGTTTTTGTATACAAATTATTTATAGAATATAGTCTAGAACATCTCATTTATCATTTGAATATGAAATTTCATTAAATTCTGCCTATCAGATAAAGAGAAATTAGAAAAAAATTAATTTGTTTGTTTGTTCTGTTGTAGAAGTCAAAGAAGGTAATCATGCCAAAGAATTAAGAAAGAAACTTACTGATCTGAAAGCTGAAGTAAACGCTCCGAGATAGGCCACAATACCGGATGAGACAAGCACGTCACCAGTAGAGTTAGTGTACTTGATACCCAATTGTTTGGCTGCAAGACCCCATCTAGAAATACATAGAGCGAAATGATTTCAAAACAAGCCAGCATTCAGCAAATCTTTATTTCAGCTAATACAAGCCCATCTGTAGGAACAAAGATGTTCAAAATTGCCGAATTTTTCTTATTTCACACTGAAAATTTCGGGAAAATCCAATTTAGCCCCCCCCCCCCCCCCCCCCCCAATAATCAGCCACTGGGTCTTTAGCCAACCCAATATTAAATTGCTTCCTACAGGCCTGTAATATGCTGAAGTTTGGATTTATGAATAGGTCATAATTCAAGTTTTTGTTAAGAGAAAGACCTACACCATTGGCTCTAAAATCAACATGAAATTGATAAAAAGATCCATATACAAAGATAATATACCCAATCTTGATGGCCAGGGCCTGGCAGAAATAGGTTTAAGGTTACAATTTTTTAACCAGAAGTTGGCTCACTAGCCAGTAGCTTTATCGAATCAGGTTTTGTAAACTCGACATCACACTTCTAAGATAGGTGCTCTAACCACTAAGCTACAAAAGTACACTGACTTTTTTCTATATATTTCAAGCTTAAAATTTATGATCAGGAACTAAATTACCTGTCTTTTTCTCCGCCCAGGCCGCCAATCAGCTGTTCAGCTCTGGCGAGTTTCTTCGTACACAGATCGACCTGGTTCTCAAGGTCCACTTTCTTCTGTTTGTTAAACTCTAGCTTCTCTGTCAGCTTGTTCAACTTGTCCTGGACCTCCTTCAGCGAGGCTCGCTTCTTCTCCAAAGATGCCATGGCTGTCGCCAGCTCACTCTCAGCCTTCTTAAGGGCTACCTTCTTTGGTGCTACTACCTTGGCTACCCTGAAAATTGAAATAATTTCATTGGTAGCCTGAAAATTGGAATAGTTTGATTGGTGTTTTTCTGATGTACAAATAAGAGGGGTAAATGAAATTTCATTTTTTTTAAATTTTTAAAATTCCCTACATTAATTTCTCTGTGACAACTTTCAATTTAACCTAAACAACAAAATTTTAGGATTGTCCTATTAGAACGCTGGTGTAGACAAAAATATGAATTTTGCTAAATTAAAAGTTGTGAATAATGTAGCACAGAAAACATTGAGGCAAAAGCAGAAAATGCTGAATCAGCATTTTCTTCTTTTGTCTCAGTATTTTCTGAAATCTTATCTACTTGGGACGTCAAAATCATGTCTTTTTTGGAAAGAGTTAATTTGAAGTGTCCCTTACTTGTCATAGGTGTCCATGGCTCGTATCCATTTACACAGACCCTCACAAGCTGTTGATGCCACTCTCACTTTATCTGGGTCAAAGTCTGGGTTGGTAATGTACCTAGCCCGAATCTGCTTCATGTATGCCGCGTTGATATTGTCCTGAAATTATTGAAATGAAATAAGATTGATCAGTTGATAACTTAAGCTAGTCCACCCTTAATGAGATTTGACGTCGAAATTATTCGTGCCATGCTGTAAACATTTGGCAGTGGAACTTTCCACCATTGAATATTTACTACCGTGCCCGAATAGCTTCGGAGACGCCGCTCGAAAAAAATGATGTTTTATGTTTATAAATATACACACAAGGTCTCTTATCACATGGTACAAAATCACTGTACGCAAAATTTATTCTGAAAAGTAGCAAGTATAAGACAAATTATATCATATATCAATGCAATCATTATGTTCAAATTAGTATGCTCACCTTGTCAAAAGTCATCAAGGATTCCAGGAACTTCATGTCACCCAACATTTTCTTGGACGGTCCCCAGTAATCTTCAATCTTCTTACCGGAGCCACTGGGGTCGTTCACTCTGTCAGGTTTGATACCCTTGATGACGCAGACGGCCTCCAGCACCAGCTTGATGAGATGCGGTGGCGTCTTCATGGTCTTCACGATGGTGATATCCTGCGGGGTCAGAGTGTTCAAGGCATCCATGGCTGCGTTCAGAGCAGGCAGGGCTTCAGCTAGCTCGGAATCACATTCATCTTTGATGGCTTTAGCTGCTTTAGCTTGTTCATTGGCTACTGCTTCATCAGCTTTTACAACCTGCAGAATATAAGTTTTAATTAACTCTTTCCCAAACATAAAATTTTTGGGTAGTCCCATTTGAAAACTGGTACATAAAACAAGATGACTGCTGCAAAAGAAAGGTTTAATGTACAAAATAGCTCTGAAAATATTGAGGCAAAAGGAGAAAGTGCTGATTATCAGCACTTTCTTCTTTTGTCTCAATGTTTTCCCAAGCCTATTCTACTGGACACGTCAAAACCAGGTTTTGTTTGGGAATGGGTTAAACAGCTTAGTTTTCATCCTCATTTCATTTATTCATTTCTACTTAAATTCAGTATCAATATGCTTTATTATATCTCACATCGCACAATATCTGGTCTTCTGGACTTTATCAGAGAAACACGGACAGCACGAATGACTAGAAGTTCATTTTTGAATGTAAATAACTAAATGCAACCAATGTGAAAATATGTTTAATGATATCAATCCATACTTTTAGAAGACCCAGGGTGGGCAAATTCATATGGGTTACTTTACTTAGCCCTTTCCAAAACGACAAAATTTAGGGTAATCCAATTTGAAAGCTGCTGCAGACAACAAAATAGACGTCAAGAACTATGATTTGTGTGCAAAATAGCACAGAAAATATTGAGGTAAAAGGAGAAAATGCTGATTATCAGCATTTTCTTCTTTTGCCTCATTATTTTCCCAAGCATTTTCTATCAAGGATGTCAAAACCAGGCCTTGTCTTAGGAAAGGGTTAACCCTTTCTCAAATGGCAAAAGTTAAAACTGTTCTGTTTTGCCACAATGGTTATCGGCATTTTCACCAATTGCTTCATTGTCTTCCAAAGCATTTTACTAGGATTGTCAAATCCAGGTTTTGTTTGGAAATGATTTATAGAAACACAATACCTCACCTTTTCTACTTTAGCCACTTCAATGGAGTCTTTCTCAATGACAACCATAATTTCGTCGACATCCTTACTGGCCTGTATAAGCTGTGGCTGCAGATCAATCAGCTCTTTCTGCATGTCCGCCACCTGGTCACCAGCCGAGGCTAGCTTCTCTAGACCCACTTCATAACGCTTCTTCTGCTTCATTACCTCTCTAGAAAACATCAAGTTGTTCATCAATAAACAGTTTAAGAAAATGATTTTCCATATGAAATTCAGTTATCCTTGAGGTAACTATCTGGTAATCAATCATTTTATAAACATCTATTTACAACCGCTTTACACGAGCTCTGAAAGTTTTGGCCCCTTAATCAATTCTTTCAAAAACAAGGCCTGGTTTTGATTGAAAATACTTAGGAAAAATTGAGGCAAAAGAAGAAAATACTGATAACAACATTTTCTCCTTTAGCAGAAAGATTTTCTACGCTCTGTTATACACAAATCCTATCTTTACTAACATCTATTCTGTCACCTTCACCAGCTTTCAAAATGAATCTCCATTGTGTTGTTTGGGAAAGGTGAGAAAGTATCAATGTACATACCCTCTTTTAACATCCAGTAAAGACTTGAATGTGTTGATCAATTCTAGATACGATGTCGGTGTTACATAGTTATGTCTCTCTAACTCGAGTAAGAATCGTTCAGACAGTTCTCGTGTGGTCGTGTGGAAGGATTTACACATCTCGATACATCCGGTACGCTCATCCTCGTCCATCTCTACATCCTCGAGGAAACGTGAAGCCACGGCTTGTAAAGCATCTTCTGGCCACGACTAGAGTGAAAATAAAATAAATTTAAATTTTGTCCTTTTCTACATCCTCGAGGAAATGTGACGCCACGGCTTGTAAAGCATCTTCTGGCCAGGACTAACGAGAAAACAAAATAAATTTTACCTTTGTCAACATGGCAATGACTCGTCCAAGTAATAGATTTTACAGATATCAATTTCTAGTGAATGAAATTTTACATCCATTTAAAGTCTTTTTTGGCTAGAAAAAAATGAATTTCTTCACAGTCTTTATAAATATTGTGGGGCATAAAAAGCCTCATTAAGTGAAAATGGGTTAACCTTGGATCTCATTGTCTGCATTATCTGACTGTTGACAAGCTGCAGACCACAAATTGGATGTTGATTGAGATTGGATTTGTGTGCATTATAGCATGGAAAATATTGAGACAAAAGAAGAAAATGCTGATTATCAGCATTTTCTTCTTTTGCCTCTATGACTTCCCAAAATAATTCTACTAGTGTTGTCAAAAACAGCATTGTTTAAGAAAGGGTTTATACTTAGTTCTATTTCTTATCATATAAGACCTTTGGCGAATAATCAAGTCTTGATTAATTCATTTTCACTCACCTGGAACCAGTCTATAGTACAACAGTTAACGAGGGACGGGAACTTTCTGAGTCTGTTTCTGAAGGCTTCACCGATAGGGCTCATGGCTAGACAGATATGTAGCTGGTCCCGAACGCGCTGTACGAACATGTTAAACAGGGCCACCGGGGAACCGTCAGTCTGCTTCGACTTCTCTCTTTGTCTGAAACATTTGTGGGACAAAATATTGAAGTATAAGTTAGAACAAGATTGGAATTTATTCTTGTATCTGAAAGTCAACATAAGCTACTATGAGCTGAGGTTTCTGTTGTTCAGAGATATGCTTCATATCATGGTCCTGAAAGTGGAGACAAGATTATCTGATATTAAACTTACTAGCTAAATGTTATATATAAAATGACAAAATCTATTCCATGATGGTAAACATCCTTATGAAAACAAATGGCATTGTGGTTGAATGGTAGTAGTTTTAGTTCAATGGGTCTAATATAAATGACCCAAAATGCCCTATATTTTTATTTGGTACTTATTAGTCTAAATTTATGTAAAACGATTTTATTTCTCAAAAACATACCTGAATTTCTTTTCAAAGCAAATCAGTCAAAGCTTGGTGTAGGGCACTTACTTTGTACAGGCTGATCTATTTTGACTTAAACTAGTAGATTGAATTTCATAAACAAAACAAAATGGTATTTCTGTAAACAATTTTTTGTCCCCTAAAATGTAACATTGTGCATCAATGTAGGGTGGTGACATGCAGAAAAGACATTGTGAATACAGACAAGTATGTGACACAATATAGAAATTACAGGAGTTAGGTTTTATGTACCCTAGGATAAACAGATTGGCGCAAAACTTTTGGTTCTTCTGTCAATCTGTTCAGGATATAAATCCCAGCTCAAAAGGCCTGGTACAAAACTATTGTAAGTACATATAAATTACTTTGAATTTACAGTTATTTTGCACCAAGCCCTGTAGGTCTCATATTTACTAGCAATCAAGCAACAATTACACAACCATTCGGGAACACCAAATAAGTGCTTTGGACCAATCAGAGTCTAATTTTGTATTAGAACAGAGACATATAATAACATTGTTTATCTATGTCTCTGTTTAGAAGCACTTTCAGGACTTTTTTTTACTTTATTCAAACATAAGGACAATGGTGTTTATTTTCAATGTATTCAAATCAGATTTTAATTCTTTAGTTTTTGGTCAATCGAAAACAAGATGTACCTAGTGCACAACATTTTCTGTACGTCTTTATAACAATTTTATTCATTTATTCTTTCATTTCATCTGTAATTATATTACCAAAGGCCCTATTCGGGGTTGAATTTCTCCCTCCATTGTCATCTAACAATATGACTATGATCGAACGCTCGCATCGACTGTGTGTCAAACATTTTCAAGGTCTTCAGAGAAGATCAAGTACAGATATTTCCTTAGGTCTTGTTGGAATGTTTCCATTAGAAGCAGAATTTGAATTGCGAAAATTGAACTTCCTTGGTCAGTTATGTAGACTCCAAAACGACTCTATAGTAAAAACGCTCTTTCGTCTCCGTTTATCATCTTACATACATGGTTTAAATAACAGTGGATTCATTGACTCTGTAATGCAATTATGCCAAAAATACGAATTGATAAACATCATTGATAACTATATCAAAAATGGCGTATTCCCATCAAAATCAAATTGGCATAGACTATATTCGAGCAGAGTAAAATTACGTTACATGGATCAATGGAATGAAAGAACTTCATCACCAGACTTTAATGTTTTTCGCAATTTTCAACCTTCTTTCCAAGTACATACACTTTGGTCTTACGCAAGACATCATCCTCAGATGCTAGAATGTTGTTTTTCAGTTGCGCAGCATATAGCAAACTGCTCGTTGTTTATACCGGAATGCACACGATGTAATACCCGTGACATCCGTTCCGATCTAACTTCTCACATCATTTTTGATTGTAATTTTGTACAAACTTTAAGAAATCGATTTAAAGCGATTGTTTGCTTTCACTTTGGTGACCAACTTCTGACAACTTTGAACAATTATAGCAGGAGCGAATATATCAAAATTATACTTAGCGAAAATATTATGATGTACCATTTGCTTGGCGAAAGATCTCATCTCTTTAGAAAATTATCCTATCGGTATCTTCATCAAACTTTGAAAAGATATAATTATTCCTGAAGTTTAACAGTTTTTCTGTTTTAATAACACAGCTTTCTTCTAACCAAATTTCGTTTTCGGTCTCCATTTACGCAAACAATCACTTTACTTTCGATATATAAATGTACATGGTTGACATAAGGTTAGAACAAACAAATGTGTTCACAGAGTGTACCACTACCCTCCTTGTTCTTGCTTGTTGCTTAGCCAACAACGGTCAATAATAAGAAGGCGTAGTATCAGAAAAACCAAATACGCGTATAAGCATTCTTTTATTAATACGTGTGTACATAACAGCAACAGCAAATGCTTCTAGCACAACAGTCGACTTTCTGTAGTCTTTCTGCTATTTTTATGTACATATATATTATGTGTGTGCTTGTTTGGATAGTGTGTGGATGTGTGTGTGTTTGAGGAATGAATGTACTTTTTCCTTCTCTCTCTCTCTTTTTTTTTGTCGTAATTGTGTTTTCTCATGTATACATGTAATCTTCTATATAGGAGGAAATAAAGATATATATACCAATTTCAATTCCAATATTGTGGGAGACCACTTGAGTCACCTCATCAAGGCCATTCAAATGAGTACATACAGCATAAGAATTGGAATCACAAAACTACTTTAGAATGCCAATATAGTATTTTATCTGTAGCTCTGCATGGTAAACTGTTCTGAATAACAACACTTATTTACGGTGTGTACATATGACGATACTTACTTATTATCCATCATAAACATATCCATCTTATCATGACGCGCATTCCTGGTCAGGGGAATAACAAAATTGTGTCATTTTTAATTTTTTTTTTTTTTTAAAAATTAATAGCCAGAAACCTTATATTGCAAATATCTATTTTGCTTTTTTAACCAATGGAAATTATTGAATGTATTGCACAAAATATGAATATATTGCAAAAAGATTCAACAAAAAACTTGAATTACTTGCATTGTATAAAATACATAGCATGACAATTTCCTAAACAATTTCAATAATTTCAATATCATTATACTTTGACAGTAAAATTTGCTGTGCATCTAAAAGATCTCTTAAAATTTAAAAGAAATTTTTCAGAATAAAATTATGAACATAGTTTATCAACTACCAGAATCAATTGATTGAGGTGAAAGATCTTTTACTGAAATTATCTATAACATTGTAATTTTTCATTCATTTGATTTTTTTTTCTTTTTTTTTTTTTTTGATTTTACAAAAGCATGGACACAATATCTAGTTATTACTTACTCCTCTTTAGCTCTTTGTTTTGCCAACCTAGCAGTTAGAAAACATGGTATGTCAGATAGGGTTTCTCAACGTGAAAATATGGCATGCATCTTGAAAAAAATCTGAATTTTAAAGTAAACTTATTACCTTGAAAGCAAAGACATTATTTTGTAAACATTAGATTTTATGCTTTGTATGTATTACTT
Source organism: Fragum sueziense (assembly GCA_963680895.1). Taxonomy (NCBI): domain Eukaryota; kingdom Metazoa; phylum Mollusca; class Bivalvia; order Cardiida; family Cardiidae; genus Fragum; species Fragum sueziense. The sequence goes on from OY804609.1 coordinate 2,294,603, forward strand.
GAAAAAAAATCTGAATTTCAAAGAAAATTTATTACCTTGAGAACATGTAACACTTTATGATATCACAAGGTTTAAAGATGTAATGATTAACAATAATGTAATAATAGAATATTTTATAAATTGAATTTAAATCAATGAGATTTTTCAATACATGATACAAAATGTTGTCATATCACATTGTTTAAAAAGATGGTGAAATTTCTAACTGAACAAGGTGAATAAAATAACATCAAAACACATTTAGATTTATACTTTTCCAAAACAAGCCCTAGTTTTGACTTCCTTTTCAGAATAGGCATGAAAAACATTGACACAAAAGAAGAAAATGCTGGCAACAAGCATTTTCTTTTTTTGTATCAATGTTTTCTGTGCTAAATGGTACACTAATCTTATTATTATCAACATGCATTTTGTCGTCTGCAGCAGCATTCAAATCAGAGCAATCCTGAATGAGATCTGCCTATTAATAATCTTCACCGCTGCAAATTGACTATGAGGCAAATACTCCCGGGATAAAGTATCTTTTCATAATATTGAGACACAAACATGACAATAGTTTTGTGTATCCCCTGTACTTACTCATTCGCCTTCTGTCGGGCAAGTCTTATAGATCAAACATACAGAATTAGGTAACTATCATAATAACAATATGTCAAAACATAAATGAATTATTCATACATACAATTATAAGTGATAAATTCTAATCAGTTGATAAAGTTTCTCGATATGACAAATAAAAGAATGGGTATTTGGAAAACGGGCCATTATGGCTTATGTCACCAACATGGATCAAAATCAGCCTGCATATATGTACACAAAGTCTGATCAATATCCTTGTTGCTACTTAACAGACTTTAGTAACTGTATGAGAGCAGCTTGGATTACCATCAACCTGCATTTATACATAAAGTCTTATCAAGACACATGTTGCTCTCTAATAACTTTTGCACAGCTTTTTGATCTATTTCCTGATTATTTTCTAAGCAAGAACACATTTTCTTTTTCCAATGCATCTAATTTGTCATCTGCAAAGTCGTTGCATGACATTTTGATTATCTCAAGAATAAGAGACGATTTGTGAAAGCTAAATGCCAATTTTCATGTTAAGTTTCAGACAGACTGACAGATAGATGAACAGATGTACTAACAGTGGTAAAACAATATGTCCCTGATCTTTCAGTATGTACAACTTTTACATGACATACTGAAGATGCATTATAATCCATTATTTCCACATAACGATGCTTTTTGGTCCCACAAGATAAAGGCCTTGAAAAAAAACAATGTGGAAAATGAAGAAATTGCTGACAAGTAATTTCTTCATTTACCACAAGAGCCGTCAGAGACGGACAATGCTCCCCGATTAAGGCATTGTCACAATAAATGTATGCCATGCAGAGCTAAGATTAAGCTAACAAACGTTAAGCCCCCTTTTTCCATGACATACCTTTTATACGCAAATTTCAAGTAGTTTATTGTCAAGGGCATCTGATTTGCTACTCAAATATGAAATTTCATCAAATTCTGACCATTAGACTAAGAGAAATTAGAGAAAAAGTGTATTTGACCTTAAGTCCCCTTTTCCCATGACAAAGCCTCAAATCCAAAAACTGGGAAAAGTACATCGGCATTATGTCATAGGGAGTTCACATGGTAAGTTTCATTTGATTTGGCCCAAGGGTTATAGAGAAATTGCTTCGGACGGACGGACGGACGGACGGACGGACGGACGGAATGACGGACGGACGGACGGACGGACGGACAGATGAAGCGGCGACTATATGCTCTCCCTTCGGGGAGCATAACAAGGTTTTGTACACATAATGACAAATAAATATGAATTTTCATTCACTTAGTATTATAATCTGCGACATCTTTTAATTTGGACCAGTCTAAAATGTTGCCGTCTGGTAATGTGTAAACCTCACCTGTCCAGTTGCCTCATTTTCTCACAGATTTCTTGTTTCTCGTCTAGTGGATACAGATTCGGCACTTCACCAGCATTCAATAAGTTGTTTATATCTTCAAGGAACGACTCTTGTTTAATCTAAATAAATGAAATACAGAAAATTGACAAACAATACTATTGCTGTTTGAAGTACTAAAGGTATCCCACCATTATTAAAAATCAAATACTACATAAAGTTTCAGGCGTCATCCATGAAAACAGAAATTGATGATGGCACTTGTCAATTTCTTGGCATCATTGATGGCAACAGAAATTGACAAGATACCCTCCTCAATTTCCGTTGCCATGAATGGTGCCCAAAGTTGAACAAAGTGTTTGGTATCTAATGATGGGTGGAATACCTTAATGATAATACATGTACTTCACTTGATTCCAAGACATTGTATGTTTTGTGGTTTGAAAATGCTTCCAATGTAAGACACCTTATACTATGCAGTTGAGTAAAATGCTAAATTAGTTCCATCATTTTTCTGAAAAATTGAATTCACTCAACTTCTAAGGTCATATAGAGATGGGACCTCTGTTTAAAGTCTCATACAAAAATCTGGAGAGGCAGTGCATCAAGCCTGTGATCCCTGTGTAAAAAGTACAGCAAATTATCACTGGACCATATCTGCCCCTATGCTTGTGAAGCAGATATCTTACCTGTGTATCGGAGAATAAGAAGACAGCATGGTTGTCTGTCTCTGTGGATTTACGTAAAATCCTCTTCAAATCTTCACGCCACTCAACAGATGTGTATGATTTAGAAATTTCAACCTGTAAGAAAGAAATTGAGTGTTTAATAATCCTATCCCAAACAAGATCTACTTTTACAAATTCCATCTTTATCAACATCAAGCATACTTCTAACTTTTTTTGCAGGACTATTTCTTCAAATACTGACTAAAAATATTTGTGTGGTTTGGAGGTAAAAAGCTATTCTAAAGTGAAAGTAGACAGCGGTCATATTCTGAATACAATATCTCATAAGTTTTCTTATTATGATATACACCCTAGGGTGTCTCAAAATACACACCCAAATTAAACAAAACCTTTATAACGCACCTGGAAGAGATCATAATCGGCCATGTGTGCAGCGAGTCTAGTCAGTGATTGACGACCAGAACCTCCTACTCCCACCAGCAGGGCATGACTACGAGGCTGCTTTATAATACGAGCAATTCTTGATACATGTTCTATAGCAAATCTGGAATTATAAATGTAAATCCAAATGATTCAACGTAATCTTTGCCTAAATATCGGGACATTCCTTGATAAATGCTCTAAAGCAAATCTGATTTTATAATTGTAAATCAAGACGATTCAATTCGATCATTGATATTCATTTAATTTTTTTCTCAATTGATGCAGAATAAAATTCAAAGTCAATACAATTAGCAACAGTTGCAATACACTGAACTCATATCTCAGAAGAAACACTTTTTACTTTAGGAAGTCAAATGATCTCACTTGAAAGATCTCAGGGAACAATTTTTTTTTTCATTTTTCTTGCGTATCTCAATACCATGTACTTTCAATTTTCAACAGCTGTAAGTGCATATAATTTTAAGAAAAGTTAAACCTTACCTAAACAATACAAGGTTCATGGGTTTCTTGCTCATATTATTAAACTCCTCCAAATAAGTCTCTACGACATGTCTCAATGCCTCAAGGTCTCGCACTTCAACGTAATGCTTCGAGTCAGATTTAGGGTCCGCAAAGTCACAATACACTAAACTACGAAGATCGTCCTCCGTGACTTTACCATCGTTATCAAAGTCTAAATGTATAAATAACTGATCGAAATCCTCTCGTAGTTTTTCCTTGCAGGTGTCGCGTGTAAATGAGAAGAGCCAGTCTCGGTCCTTGTCGTCGACGAGACGATCGTAGTACACTCGGAATACCTGAAGTAAGTAGAATGAACAAACTTTGTTATGAACATCATTCAGAGATATAGAATACTATATTTCATTAATTGTTCATCAAACCCTATGATTTTCTTACTTCTAGACAATAATTGCAAGTGAATGATTTTTTTCTAGATTTTTTGGTATTTATGAGTAAAAAACATTGTCAGAAATGAAGAAATTCCTTGTCACAAGCCATTTCTTCATTTTCAACATTGAACAATGTTTTCTAGAGCCTTTATCTTGCAGGGCATCAAAAGGAGTCATTATGTGGGGAGGGGATAGTCTTTTTCTTATGGCGCAGTTGGTAGCACATCAGACTGCCTGATTAGATCCCCAGTTACAGCAAATATCCTTTTGTCTCCTATTGTCTCCAACCAAGGGTTTGATATTGTTAATCTATTTGGGCGAGCAGCTGGAGGCTCAGTTAGGTTGTTATGGAAGTACCGGTATAAGAAACCAACGGAATCCATGGTTAAGTTCTCCAGCTGTGCCATATGACCACAGCAGTTGAAAACAGCAGTATACCCCAATCGATCTATCAATTTTCTCACCTCATGTACCCAGAGTCTCTTCATGGACGCCGGTTCCTCCATTGTTTCTGGTGTAGAAAGTAACACACCCTGGATAACTCTACCAAAGTCTCGAGTGTTGAATAAGTAATGGGACTTGGCTGGCGTGGGCAACAGTTGCTGCATAGCCTCCTTGTACACTGTCAGTGTGCTGTTCACAATCTGGTCTATACATGGCTTGAACTCATTACTGAAACCTCTGTCGGAACAAAAATTAGACAAAATTAATAGAGTTTCTTTCATTTACAAGGACAACAAGAGCTGTCACTGTAAGATGACAATGCCCCCGACACCGCTTTGATTTTAAATTATGGCCAATCTATGTTCAAGGTCAAGGTCATCCAGGGGTCAAGGTCACCAAAGTATGTGCCTACAGAAAGGTAATGTACCAAGGAATGTTGTGGTAAAGTATGAAGCGAATACGTTAAGTAATAAGGAAGTTATGGCCAATGTTAAAGTTTTTGGACGGAATGACGGACGGACAGACAGACGGACGGACAGACGGACGGACAAGTCAAATTTATGATGCCTCCCTATCGGGGGCATAAAAATTCATTAAACAGGAAGGTATGGGTATATCTAACTCAATAATATGCGCATTTGCACTAAAGTGTTGTTAAAGCAACTATTTCTTGATTGACAGTAGTGGCCTAAACAATTTGTAATTTTCAATAACATCTTTTAAAATTCTCTTTAATGATTCTTTATAAAACAACAAAATTGACTATTCAAAACTGAAATGTCTCATGTATGACAAACAAGAGCTGTCCGAAGACAGCGCGCTCGACTTTCTAAGTTGCTTAGTATAAAGAGGGCATAACTCCAAATATAGTGGAGCCAGGGTCATGGGCCCTGGTAGTATGGTAGAGGGTGTGATGGTGAATAAGTATTCCAAGTTTGGGTTGAATCCCTTTGATAGTATGGAAGTTATTGATGTTTGAAAAAACTTTAACCTTTGTTGCAACGCTGACGCCGACGCCAATGCCGACGCTGATGCCCGGGTGACAGTATAAGCTCTCATTTTCTTCGAGAAATCGAACTAAAAAGTGTAACTGAATGTATATTTACAGTACCTTGATGAAATATGCCAGTCCATAATCTTCCTAAAGATGGTGATCATGGCCTCATCGTCAAACTCGTTAATAGACACAATGTTGAAGTGTCGCATGAATCTTGGTGTCACAGGGTTACGACCACCACCTATAAAGTATCAATGTTAGTTGATTTTATAAGTTTCATATTTTCCACATAATTCATTACTTGAAAGTAAAAATAAACATTCATGAACAAGTACAAGTATCTGGGTATTAAAGTAGCATAGAACAATATCACACTGCATACAGATCTTTGGTTATGTTTCTTGTAAATTTTTGCTTCCAAATAATTCAGAATCAGCACAAGAAGTAATAAATATCGCTTTTTTTCCACAAAGACCTCGTAACTGCAGCTTGTTTCTAGTTTTTTTTATTGAAAAGCATAGATACGCAGTTCACTTACCGGGTGGTCCCATTCCAGCAATCAGTTGTATGTCGACCAGTTTGAGAGGTACAATGTCTTTAAGATCATACCAGGACCAATGATCTAGCCACTGTCGTAACAACTCTATCGGAGGCTGGGCACCGAACGTCTCCAACATGGGCATGTTCATGTCATCAACAAATACAATCTGTAAGATGGAATAATTGTCTTACACTTTCTCAAATATTGATCCTTTTTGATGTCTCACAAGACAAAGGTTTTGGATTGATTGAATGCCTCTTTAAAAAGCTATGGTCATATCATGCACCTGGAGCACCTTGCTTTAGCATGCAGTATAGACAAAGATCAGCATTTATATTCATGCAGACTGATCTTGGTCTATACATGTACTAGCTGCCTGCCAATTTGAAGCCATAAACTTCAAACTTGTTCAACATATAGCCTAATAAAGAAATACAATCTGTAACTGTTCATTTGTTCCAATTAATTTTGTAAATGATTTCAATGGTACAAATAAAGACAGCTATGTTTAAAATATTTGAATGTAGAATAACTTTATAGCACGGAGAGCATCGATGATCAGCATTTTCTACTTTACCCTCAATGCTTTTCCAAAGTAATAAAGACGCCAAAAAAGGTCTTTTTTGGGAAAGAATTAATCTAATACTCACAGCTCGTTTTCCGAGTGGTGGCCCATAGACTCCCTTCCTCCTCTTGTCAAGTTTAGACATGATGATATTTTGTGTCTGATTGGCACTCGTCTGGGCAGAGAAGTTGATAATGTTGGGTTTGTACACTTCTTTGTCTAGTCTGTTCAACATAAAGTCCTGAAATGAATGACATAAAGTGTTACATTTACTATCTCATAAAGTCATATCAATAGTACAGCTTGATAGAATAGCACATTTGATAAAGAAAAACAAAATGAAATCGCAAACATCTGTATTTAGCTCAACATATTGATTTTTACAACCCTATCGAATTTGAGCTTATAGAATCAGACCAGTTCCTTCAAATTCCACTTCAAGGAAACTATGTAGTATGTCTTATGGATACTGGTTCCAAATGTGAGGGCCGATGTAGGCCAACATCAAACTATGCTAACAGGAATTGAACTTTGTCTCTCTTAAATTTGAAACCTATGCAACATGTTGATCAGAGACAGCGTATTAAGGCTGTCATCATCTGAACAATCTGCCATTACACATGCTACTGACTGCGCATGCGACCGGCTACTTCTCATTATATCTACGAACCATTATTGGCCAAATAGAATATAAATTTCAGCTGCCATTTTCCTGTAAGAAATGATTCATTGTAACCCATACTTACAGTAATGTAGACAGATTTTCCTGTACCGGTTGGACCACAGAACAACACAGCTTTAGTATGCTGTACGAGAATATTCATGAGGTAGGTGTAGCGGACTGTATCCACCGTTGGCACGATGATCTCATTAAACATCACATCCTTGGGAATTGGAGGTGTGTCCTTGAGCTCCTCAGTCCAGGGTACCCATTTACCTGCTCCCTAAAATTCAAAGACGTAAATCCATCACCAGACAGCAAAATTTTAGACTTGTCCAAATTAATGAATGTTACAGACAGTAATGTCAATTGAATAAAATTTTACCTTTTTTTGGTCTTTATGGTTAGAAAACCATTTCAAAGGTAATTTCTTCATTTTCTACATAAATTTCCAAAGCTTTTATCTTGAGGGACATAAAAAAGTGTCACCATGTAGGAATGGATTAAATTGATCTTCTATACACTTAAGGTACATGAAATACATGAAACTTGCTTTTGATTTTAAAGATATTTTTGAATGACATATGACCAGTCATATTTCATAACTTGAATATATAAACAAATTTTTGGTTTTAACCTTTATTATTTTTGTTTTCAATTGTTATCATTATTTTTCCTCACATCTTAGAATATACATTATCCTGAATTTGATCTATCACATACTCTACAAAAAGATGTATCAAAAATTTTGACAAATGTGTTACCTCCTTGACAAATTTGTAGTCGTAGATTCTTCCTTTTGGTGGGAAGGGATTCATGTAGGGCTTCATAGGAGGGTCTACTAGCTCCGGTAAACTCAGCTTTATCCTGGTGTCCTCTGTCATACCACCCTGTAATAACATTATTGTTTGTTATTCAACATATCACTGCTTTTCAACGAAAACCTCATAACTGCAGCTTACAACAAGCTGCAGTTATGAGGTTTTTGTCGAAAGCCACATTATGAAACAAATTAATTTTACATATAAAGACTAATATTTTTGATTTTTACAAAAGATCTGATAGCTTTGCAAGTACAATTTTTGAAAGCTGCTGTAGACAACAAAATGGATATACATAAATATAGAAGTCATGCACAACATAGCACAGAAAATATTGAGGCAAAAGAACATCATTAATATTGGCATATTCTTCTTAGTCTAGATGCTTTCCTACCATGTTTATGTTGGGGACACCCAAAGCAGTTTTTGATAGGGAAAGGGTTAATACTTTCCAAATCATTGAATTAAGTCCCCAAAATCATTTTTCTAGAAAGTTTTATAATTGTTAGGCAATATTTTTTCATTATTAAAACCATATCAAAATTTATCAATGTAATCCTTTGTCACACAAATAGACATGCTATACATGAAGTGTTTCACTTAACAAGAGCTGTCCATAAGACAGCTCGCTCGACTTTTCTAAGTTGCTTAACCCAGAATTTCTAAGTCAAAAAAGGCTAAAATTCCAGTAAATTAAATGTGAGAGTAATGAATCTTTGCCTAGAGGCTAATATTATGGTCACAAAAGCATTTGCAAAGTTTCAGAGCAATAGCATAAGTAGAAACAGATGTTTGAAAAAACTTTAACCTTTGTTGCAAAGTCAAGCTAAAAATGAAATAAAATTGTTCTACTTACAGACATGAGTTCCTTGATAAGTTTGTCTACTTTAATTCTGCCATCATCAGAACATGAGCCACCAATAGACCAGGTCAGTGCAAAGAAGAAAATACTCTGAAAAATACAACAGCAGGAATTGTAAGCTTTGTACAAATATAACCAGAAATTATCCCTGTTTTAGACAAAGTTCAGGTAAATGAAGATATTTCTTCTCTCCGAAAGAGTTAACAATACATGGTATATCTTATTTCTTAATATTTTTATTTCTTCTTTTCTTCTTTTATCATTAACATTTTTGCTAGGTCATCAGAAAAGCAGGGCATCTAAAGTGAAGGAAGGATGAACCTTTCATTCTTGTTAGGTCATACAGGCTTCTTTATTACAGATAATTCTGCTTGTTGGGTCATACTGTTTTCAACAGCCTTCATTTTTAGATTCTTTTGTTTTCTTATTGACATCTACAGAACAATCACCTCTAGCCACGTGGTGACCTCTCGCTCTTCCATCTGTGATATCTTGGCTTCATCTTTAAACTCGTCCATCTGACAATCAATCAGGTTCATCAGAGACTTGACGAGGTTGGCGTCGGTCGTCGGACAGTTCTCCTTCACTCCACCCTTCCTGATCATCTGTATACAGGCATCGACAAACCTCTCAAACAGGTCGTTGATGGTACTCTTGTGCATCTCTGTGACTGTACCCGGCATTTCGTTCATCCAGGATTTAACCATAGGTCTCCAGCCAAGGGACGTGGGCTCCATGTAGATCATACCACAGCGGGATACCTGCATTCATAAGTTTTCTTTTAGTGTAAAATTCTACCACTTATATCTAAATCTAAACCTTTTGCAAACAAGAAAATTCAAATTTTTGGGGATGGTACAATTTGAAAGCTGCTGCAGATCACAAAGCAGATGTTGAAAAGATAGGTTTCATGAGCTAAAGAGCATAGAAAATATTGAGGTAAAAGGAGAAAATTCTGGTGATCAGCATTTTCTTCCTTTACCTTAACATTTTCACAAGCATTTTCTCCTAGGCACATCAAAACAAGGCTTGTTTGGGAAAGGATTAAGCCAAGATCTTCAATCTTACAGTCTGTAGCAGAACAAACAGCTTGTACATTATGTGATTTTCAAGCAGACTATTAAGAAATATTTGCCACCAAAACAAATTTTGACCCTTTTAGAACCTTATCTGAAATTTCTCTTTTTATCTCATAATTTTACAAAGTCTTAAACATCAAGCACTTCAAACCAGTTACTGTTTGAGAAATGGTTCAAGGGATTGTTCAGCATAAAATAGAAATTCCTACTCACAGTGGCTGGGGAGGCCACTTCCAGATCCATGGGTTCAAAGATCAAGTTTGTAGTCGGGGCAAGCTGAATGATCTCTCCGCTCATCAGGCACAGCTTCTTGTTGTCGTCTAATACTGTGTTCATGTTCTCAATCCATACAGCGTCTACTGGACCATCAAATAACAGCCACTTTCTGTCTGGTGTCTGTAGTAAACAAACAGAAGAAAGTTTAACCCTTTCCCAAACAGCAAAATTTACGGTAATCAAATTTGAAATTAGCTGTAGACGACAAAATAGATGTTGGTAAACAAAGGAATTGTGTACATTATAGCTTAGAAAATATTGAGGCAAAAGGAGAAAACTTTGATTATCAGCATTTTCTTCTTTTGTCTCAATGTTTTCCAAAGCCTTTCCTACCAGGAACATTAAAATCAGATCAACTAGGAAAATGTGTTATTCATTTCATCAATTTGACAAAAAGAAATAGTTTTAATTTTGAGTTAAAAAATGGTATCAAATTATTATCCTAATAGTTTCAACTCAAAATTTACATAATGAGCACTTGTCATGATGACCCCCGGATCAGTCATTCTATAGAAAACGTACATCGCCTGTCCCAGTGTAATTACGGAGTAATTCTGTGCTAAAAGTGCACTTATATACAGTATTCAGTATGTTTATCTTATGTTAATCAAAACCAAATACTTTTTATTTAACAGAAAAACGCCAATTGTAACAATATTTCGGAACAAAATTTGATGACCCTACAAAAATCAGCGATTTTATTGTGTCCCGATGCCCAACCTGACATATTTTTCACAAAAAAGAAAGGGTTATCAAATAGAAAATACATACTTTTTTGTTGTTGTTGATAGACATAATGTTGTCCTCGTGGATAAAAAACAAAAAGAGCTAAACACTCATACCATTAACAAAATTTTTAATCCTAAACCACTGTCCCTGTAAAATAAAACAGTACCGTTACGGGATCATTTCTTCAACTTTTGCTAACTATCTACCACTGACTTCGTCATCAAATGACGTCATATTAAAGCATCTCCGCGATATTTTGTAAATGTGACAATATATGGCCGTGATGTCTGATTCGCTTGAAGACAAAATACGAAGTAAGTTGTTCGTATTAAATAGTTATGTTTTCCACGTACAATACCGTTCATATGATTAAACAAATGTCGGTCGCTATAATGAAATGTTTACTTTGCCATGCTATTTTCTGTATAACCCTTCTGGTTTATGTCAAGAGAAACTATGCATATCCCTTCCACGTTATCACCATTATTGAAAAGATGTCGTCGCCTTATTCTTATAATGTTCTAACTCATTTTTTGTGAAAATTGAGATTTTGGTACCGTTGGAATCGTGTTGGAGTGTTCTATCGGATGGTGCTTACAGATTTTTGAAATTGAGTCTGGTTCAATAGATTCCCAGTAACAGAATGTTCTATCTGTACCCATTTCACCTTTTTGTCAACATTATAATGTTCTAAGTGAATACCATCCAATGATATCAGCTTTTTTAAGTCACGTGATTCAAAAGTTTGAGTATTAAAGTGTTCCATGAGAAAATGAAGAAGTTATTAGAATGTTCTATCTGAATTACAACCAATGAAATAAAAGAATTTATTCCGTCCCGGATTGTCGACCATCAAGGTCTTATGAATTATAATGTTCTAACTACATCTTTATTGAGATATGATTGGCTATGTTGGAATTCAACATTATAATGTTTAAAAAAATGAAAAAAATATTACATTTCTGTTCTATCTGAAAATCAAAAAATCAAAATGACAAAAATTGTATTCAACAAAATATTAAAATTTTAATAGAATTATAGAGAACAAAAATATTTGGATCACATATCTTTTTTCCGTCAAAATCGGATTCATAGTAAAAAAGTTATTAAAGGTCGAAATTTCAAACTCGATTTTCTCGAAAGTGTAAAAAGTCGGGTTAGAACATTATAAGAATAAGGCGACGATGTGTAAATTTTACATTACCGTTACAAACAATACCGTTACGCAAACCAAAAATTTGTAACGGTATTGTCCATTTTGTAATGGTATTGTCCTTTTTCCGTAACGGTAAGGTCCATTTTCCGTAACGGTATTGTTTAAAAACCATACCGTTACACTGCTTTTGAAGACAAGTTCAAATATTTTATGAATAATTCAAGTGGAGATAAAAGTATTGTAAGAAAATACAAAAGTTGACATTTGTGCATTTAAATTTGGACTAAAATCACAGATTATATGAGAAGTTTTGATACATATTTTAGAATCGTTTTAGATTTTCAGGTGTTGAAATGATTTCTCCGAAGAGATGAACAACTGTAGCAGTATGTTCATGCATTCTGGCGAAAGCTTTTAACGAGTGAAAATTGTTTGTGTGTTTTTTTTTTTAAAATGAAACAATTTTCAGAAGTTAAACTCAACATTTCTCTCCGTAACGGTAAGGTTTATTTCTGTCAGGTGCTTTATCATAGGAATGAAAATTTACACAAAATATCGGTACTTAATTCAGAACATGTTTTGTTTTGATTTTGTCACATATTTTCCCTTTAATTTAAGTTATTCGGGGTCCAATACCAAAATGTGTCTTTTTTATCAAAACCTGGCCATAGATGTACGTTTTCTGTAGAATTACTGGGATATTCTGGTAGTTTTGGCTGGCAGAATAGAGCAAGATCAGCCTGCACATATGTGCAGTCTGATCTTGCTCTATTCTGCCAGCTTGTATAGATTCATCATGAAAAGGGTTAAGGTAGAATACCCATAATGTGGCCATTTTGAGATTCATGAAACATCGGATTTTTTGAGCAGTGTCGTTACATATCCGAACTTACTCTGGCGCTGTCTTAAACATTTAGCGGTGGAAAGTTCCATCACCGAATGTTTTCAATGTCGCCCAGATAATTCCGATGGTGCGCTAATCTGACTATGGGTAGACTACCTTAATATGACACTACTACTTACTGTGGATGTAGCAAAAGCTCTGTACGACACAGCAAGTACACCGTCGGACCACTCGTGAGAAACGGGATCAAAACATCCATACAACTGTCCCATAGTGATGGCTTTAGGGTTGATCACAGTAATCTGTACCTTGTTTTCCTCCATCAGGCCCTGTAAAGTTATCAAATTAGCTCAAAATTTTCATACTAAAGCATTTTTTCTAAAGCAAGCTTGATGTGAGAGAGCAAAATAATTGTAAATGCATGCAGCATATAAAATCATATGCGCTTGCAATTTTCTTGTGCAATAAATGGATCTGTTACAACTACTGGAATCATTACAAATATTTAGAATACTAGAGAATAATCTATATAACAATCAAAATGGAAACTAAAATGGGATAAAAGTATTCCATTATTAGCAAATAAAAACTAGATAAACATTGGCTAAAGTGCCTAATCAAAAGACTGTTTCCATTGAAAAGAGTTTAAATTTCCTTTCAACTTTTTGAGTGAAAGGTTTACTTCAACACTCTAAATATAGTGTCAAATTACATTACCTTGAATTAACATAATCTACATAATTGTTCAACTATTTATATCATTCTGTGAGAAACTGTTACCTTTTCATGTATATCTCCAAGTGCAGCAGCCAGTACCCTGTATGCTGAAGTTTTACCTCCGAATGGCTCTCCCACGATCATGAATCCGTGACGCACAATCATCATCTCGTAAATCTGTAAACATGACAAGTAGAATTTATATATCATCTGCCATCATGAATTATTGAGCATTTGAGTTAGATAGTTACAGTTTACTTCTCAGGGTTCATAATTTTTTTTCAGTTATAATGTAAGAACTAAGCATGTGTTCATGTACTCATTTCTAGCACCAGAACAAAAACAAAATGTAATCTGATACACGAGCTACTTATCATAAAGAAGGCTTTTTATCATTTGATTAGAGGCAAATGTCAATTGTCAGAACAGATATTGACCACAACGGCAGAGTATAAACAGAAGTCAATATAACCCTTTCCCAAACAAGACCTACTTTTGATGTATGTATTAGAAAAAAGATCAGCAATTTCTCCTTTTGCATCAATATTTTCTAACATCAATGATCAAATTTGTGGTCTGCAGCAGCTTTCAAATTGAAGAAGTCAAAAATTCGGCCATTTGGGAAAGAGTTAACAACAGCAACCATACCTGTTGTATTTTCTCCAGGAAGAAGTCCACACATTGTAGATTCATCTTTTCATAGTTATCCTTGATGTGCAGTCTGATCTTAGCCTACACTGCCTGCTTTCTACTAAGTTATTGTTTCTAAACCTTGAGACAAATTGATTGAAATGATACTTAAATGGGCTTGGCCACAAAGTGCAAAGTAAAACACTGCTTTTCAACAAAATCTTTGTATCTACAGCTTGTTAAAAGCTGTAGATACAAGGTTTTTGTAGAAAAGCAATGACAAATAGAAGTCAGTTTAACAACATCGACTGTACCTGTTGTATTTTCTCGAGGAAGAAGTCCACACATTGTAAGTTCATTTTCTCACAGTTGTCCTTGATGTGTTCATTCAGGATCTCATAGTCTGGCTCCGGAAGTTTGACTCCCGGGAACAGATCTGATGTGATACCGTGGAACAGGGGTAAGTCATGACTCAAGAACTTGGGTAAGTTGACGTCGATGATGGAGCGCAACATCAGGATGTTCTCGTCTTCTTCTGGGTATTTCAACTGTGGAAAAAGGAAAATAAGATCTTTAGTCCATTACACGACTTAACAAGAGCCGTCAGAGACGGACAATGCTCCCCGAATAAGGCATTGTCACAATAAATATATGCCATGCAGAGCTAATATAAAGCTAACAAATGTTAAGCCCCCTTTTTCCATGACATAATTTGTATAGGCAAATTTTATATAGTTTATTGTCAAGGGCATCTGATTTGCTACTCAAATATGAAATTTCATCAAATTCTGACCATTAGACTAGGAGAAATTAGAGAAAAACTTTATTTAACCTTAAGTCCCCTTTTCCCATGACGAGGCCTCAAATCCAAAAACCGGGAAAAGTGCATCGGCATTTTGTCATAGGGAGTTCACATGGTAAGTTTCATTTGATTTGGCCCAAGGGTTATGGAGAAATCGCTTCGGACGGACGGACGGACGGAATGACGGACGGACGGACAGACAGACGAAGCGGTGACTATATGCTCTCCCTTCGGGGAGCATAAAAATTTTAGACTGGTCAAAAGATGTTGCAGACAACTCTTTCAAGTGAATGAAATTTTATATTTTTCGTCTTTCTGCATAGAACTTTTTTCATTGTGGGAAATCAAGAAATTGCTTGTGACAAGAAATTTCTTCATTTTTCACAATGTTTTCCAAAGATTTTATCTTGTGGGTCATCAAAAAATGGCATTATTTGGGAATGGATTAACAAAGCTGTTAATTGTCGGATCAAAGCAATTAAGGGGGAATGCTTCAGTTTTTCGGAATACTCGGTCTTTACTGTAGTAAATTAAATGTTTCGTACCAATATGTTTCGCTACCATATATTCAATAATGTAACACATCATTACAATTTACCCTTTTCGACGGTAAAAGTGTATTTAGTATGCGAAACTGATTTCCTCAAGATGGAAATCGATTATTTAGAGCAAGACCGTCGTAAGTGTGTATGTAGTTACCACTGTTTTGCGTCATTTCATTCATGTGTAGGTGATAAAAATTGCTGTAATTCACTATTAAGTGCGCTGACCTATACATTTTCTTTTTGAATTATTACCAGGACATGTTGCTTAATACAATGAGGGAGTTTGATAAAATTCTATTATGTAGAACTTGAAATATTTCCAAAAATATGCAAATTTTGACATAAAACACTCCAGCTTCGTTGATCTAACCGAACACATGAGCATGCTGTTTTATACATTTACGCGTTTATAGTAGCATATATTTTGGGTTTTCTGTTCTCATTAAATGTAAGACGTTACTTTAAATCCGTTTTCGGGACTAAGCGATGGATATACAGCATTTTATTAGCATTTTAGTGACCTTGGACAGGTGCAAGAAATTGTGCATTTTTTCGATGTAGGGGCATGTGATACGAATGACTATAAAAATCAAACAAGATAGCTGACCATCCATTTTTATTTTATTTTTTAATTGGTAATAACATGTAATTGCAACATACAAAATATGAATAAATTCTATTATTGGGAAAAAATTTAGGAAACTGGAGCATTCCCCCTTAAAACCAAGTAAAGGTAAAATGAATTTTCTTGTTACAAGTCTCCTCACTATGAATCATTACTTTCCTATGAAATGAAAATAAGTATATCTAGTTTTTCTTTCTTTGTTTACAGTGTCTTCAAATTAAAAACTCTTTTGTTCCAGTCTTAATTTTATCAGATCTAATCATGGGCCAAAAAAAAAGTTATTGAAAAAGATTTTCAGAAAGCTCCTTATTTTCTTCCCTAGAAATGTTTTACCCCCAGTTATTTTACCTTCAAGTTTCCAGCAGCAGTCAGTACAGACTTGACGGCCCTCATACCGTAATCGTAGTGATGCTGTGATGACAACTGTTCTGAGCACAATCTATACACGGCTACAATCTTCACGGACAATGGACGGGCGTTCACGAACCCGCAGGAGTACAGTGAGATCTCGGCAATCAGGGCATAGTCGGGTACCATCATAGCTACTGTTCTGAACAGGGCCTGCAGATAGATAAAGATTTAATAATTAATTTGAAAGTCTGATCTTTTCCCTCAATAATTCATAACAGTGTCTTGACAGATGTATTTCAAATTAAATGATAAACGTGAAAGTCTGATCTTTTCCCTCAATAATTCATAACAGTGTCTTGACAGCAGTATTTTAAATTTTAAGTATTAAATAATATTATGGTTATAACCCTTTCTTAACAAGAGCTGTTTTTGAGGCTTTCATTAGAACAGGCTTGAGAAAACATTGAGACAAAAGAAGAAAATGCTGATAACCAGCATTTTCTCCGTTGCCTCAATATCTTCAATGTTATATTGCACACAAGTCTAATCTTTATCAACATCTATTTTGTGGTCTACTGCAGCTTTTAAATTAGACAACTCTAGAATATTGCCATTTTGGAAAGGTTTAAGTATATAATAGCGTACATTACTAACAACTACAAATGTACTTAATATAGCATACAAATGTTGAATTATCAAATTAAGACATTTTCTGATGTAAAATGTGTTTGTATTGGTGACCTACTTTAAGATTGTCGGGTAATTCTGATCGTCCAGCGTAACCTGGGTTCATGGTGATAAACACGGAACAAGTCGGGTCCAGCTTGATTTCCGTACCTTCAAACAACATCGAGTCTGCTCCAGAGTTGATACCTGGTGAAAAAAGTGGAATCATGAAGTCAGAAAACCAATGAACTGTTATAATCACAAGAAATTGTACATAATTTGAAAATCTAGCTTAGTTAACAAGATGAGTTTGTGAAACACCAATGCCCCCAGAATGGCCTTTTTTCTAAAATGTGTAGTTTTCGTGTAAAGGGTTGATAAGGGTTAACAGATGACCTTGAGGAAAGTCAAATTGCATGGAACAGATAGATATCATTGAAAGAAAGTTGCACACCAAAATTTGAGCTTTTTATGTCAAATTCTTTTGGAGAAAAGGCAAATGTTAAGTCTTCGGACAGACAGACGGACACGAGCAAAACTATATGCCCCCGATCTCTCGATACAGAGGCATAAAAAACATTAGTATCACCCTGAATGAATGGGTCAATGAGAAGCCTCAATCTCCGCTACTGCAGGGTTCAAACTCGAACTTCTTGATTGTGAAGTCCAAGCTCTGTCTCTTGACCACCTACCACCAACACTACAATCCACATTACTATCACATCCTAGGTAACATCAAATTTCATTTATTAAATGTCAGATATTTTCAGAAATAATAAAAGTTTCAATAAAAATTTGAAATTTGTTTCCTGATATTTTACAAATGGCAATCTTGTTCTGTATATAAAACCTTGTATTTTATTCAAATGAAATATTAATTTTTCTGTTGTGTCTACATTTTCTACTGCAAAACAGGATTGTATAGCTGATGATAAATGACCTGGCAGAGCATCTCTAGCTATTAGCTATGGATGCTCTGCAGGGCCATTTATTGTGAGCTATAAAATATAATAAGACGCTCACCTCTCTGGATGGTGAGAATCTGTTGAGCCACGACGGACAACACTTCAAGATCAATACGGTTAAACTCATCAAAACACGACCACGCTCCACACGAGGCCAAACCCTGTAATACACATACACATATGTATAACATATGCATGACAAGTGTCTGTAATGCACATATTGTTGGTGTTATTGCAAAACCTCGTAACTACAGCTTGATTAAAGCTGGAGTTACGGGGTAAATGCAATAACACAGACAATATACAGCACATAATTTCTTTACAGTCTATTATAGTCTTTTACAAAAAAACAATTTTTAGCAAATTCATGTTCTTTCTTATGTATACAACATTTATATTCATGAGTTACAAACTGTTTTATTATGTTGATGACATAGGTTAAAACAAATTATCTCTTAACAAGTTGAAGAAACTATGAAGATCTCAGTCAGTCTAAAACTGTTTACCTTGAAGAATTTACCCAGAGCAATGAAATCCAGACCATCTGAGCAGTTAAACACGACACACTGCTTGGCCACGGCCTTTGCCAGATCCTTCGTGGTCTCTGTTTTACCTGTACCGGCCGGGCCCTCAGGGGCACCTCCTAAATGAAGATGCAGGGCTCCAAACAGGGTTCTGAAAGTAAACACCATCCATTCTTTAAAATAGTTAATACTTTAAGCCCTTTACCGGACGACAAAGTTTTAGACTGGTCTTAATCCAAAGGTGTTGCAGACAACAATTTCAAGTGACTGAAATTTTACATTATTTTGGTCTTCATGCGCAGAAAAAATTGTCAGAAATGAAGAAATTCCTTGTCACAAGCAATTTTTTCCATTTTTCCACAATGTTTCACAAAGTCTTTATTCTTTCGGGCATCAAAAGGCGTCACCATGTGGTAATGGGTATTAAAAGGAGCAATGTCGATAATAAGGGCTATTTGAGTTCACACTGAATTAATTCACTATGAATCAGGAGATTTATTATCAAGATCAAGACATAGTTGTAATGAATTACAAAATGTTTGTCTCTTTGAAAGTTGTGGGTTTGTATGGTTTGATCAAGAGTTAAAGTATTTACCTGTAACATCTGTCAGTAAGTGGAGTGATGACAAGACGTCCTGTATTACCCAGGTACTCGTAACCGTACTTCAACATAGAGTTGATCATTCTGGTGATCATCTGACCATCCTGCATATACAGAAATACTATCTTTTGATTAACTGATCAATTCATTGATAGGGGTTACAGAGTTTTTTAATTGCATAAAAATTTTTAAGTCCCTTGAACCCAGTCCAACAGAAAAAGTTGAGTTCCATTCACTTTTATCTTGTCCAATTTTGACTTCTATAAATCAACTTCAAATTAATCGTCGGACTTGAATAGACTTTTTACGGCATCTCTTACAAGCAAAGGAAGACATTTTTATACTATGATACTATTAATATTAAGCTCGGTTTTTTTTTACTGTTTTCATTATTGCAATTGTGAGATCCTAGGTAGTATTGCAACCAAAGCTTAATAGAAATCCTCACCTCCCAGTAATATCTGAGTTGACTGAGCCAGTTGAAATCAAATTCACTTGAAATCTTCATTTGGACGAGCGTAGCCAGTACATCACGAGCGTGGACGTCAAGTACAATCAAGGCTTGTAGTGTGGTACGATTCTGCTTGGAGAGTTTTCCCCTCACCATGGCTACAACCTCGTTGATTTGCTCGTTGTTTATGTCGAGGAATTTCTGCATGGCATCGCCGCCGGTCCTCATGGCCTCGTGAATGTACAGTGTCCAGTATGTTGCGCTGACCGCCAGGACAGACTGACCTGGCCAGGACTTGACCCATTCACCTCTAGCTGAAGTCTTGTAGGCTTCTAGAGATTCTCCTGTTACCTGGGAAAGATATGAAATATTGCTGCTTTTCAACAAAAACCTTGTAACTGCAGCTTAAAACAAACTGCAATTATGAGGTTTTCGTTGAAAGGTGACGATATACAGTTACCATAAATGATGCATTCAATTATTTCCAAAGCAACGAGTCTTCCAGCCAAACTCTTGCTTTAAAGACTTACAACCCTTACTAAAAAGCAAAATTTTAGGCCAAATCAAATCAAAGAGTTTGCAGATGACAAGTGAATGAAATTTGACATTATTGGGTCTTACAGGGTAAAAAAAAAAACACTGTTGTTAGTGAATAAAACCCTTGCTTGTTTTCCAAAACCTTCATCTTGCAGGGCATCAGAGAGCCTCATTAAGTGGGAGAGGGTTAAGTCAGAGGAAGGGGGATAGAATAAAGACAATAAAATACAATTTTTAAGTTAAAGTTGCCATTGACCTGGACCACAGAAATTTAGAATGTCCAAATTTGAAAACAGCTGCAGACAGAATATACCTCTTCCCAAGCCTTTACTATTCTGTAAGTTAAAAACCAACTATTGCATGGGAAAGAGTTAAGCTACCAACTTTATGTATAGAAACAATCATTACTCAGCATGTGTAATGTCCAACATGTCAGAAAAATAACCTAGTCAAGAAAATATAGAAGCAAAAGGAGAAAATGCTGATCATCAGCATTTTCTTCTTTTGCCTCAATGTTTTCCCAAGTCTATTCTACCAGGGATGTCAAAAACAGGTCTTGTTTGGGAAAAGGTTATACAAGTATTGTATCCTATAGGAAAGAGGAATCTTACCTTATGTATAGAAGCAATCATGTCCGACTCAAGTTCAAGCAGCCATTTTTCTACCTGCCCTCTAGCCTTGGACGTGGAGATCACATCTCTGAGTAGAACCACCTCTCCTTCACTACTCAACATATGTGTAATGTCCAACACGTCTGTAAACTCTAGTTTAGCAATTCCCTCAAAACATTTCTTCAGATGAGGTTGTACACGTTTTGGGTCCTTGGTCTCGGACAAGATTTCTAACAACTCGTCGTTAGACAAGAAGAAAAATCTTGGGAAGTAAAGTCGCTTCTTTTCTAGGTAGTCATTCAAACCCTGGAAATGAAACAGAAAATGTAAATCAATTTTGGGCAAAGTTTTTTGAAACATAGTAAGAAAATTATTTGAAAATGCCGATTTAATATTTGGGTAAATTGATGCAATATGAAACTCCATTCACTTTTTATCATCTACATTGTAGAAACTACTTACACTTTTAATCAAAAGGTCATCAGAGAGTGAAGTCTGCTTTCTATTATCTTTTCTTTAACCTATTTCCATACTACAAAAAATTAGACTGGTCTAAATTCAAAGGTTCTGCAAGCAACAATTTCAAGTGACTGAAATTTTACATTTAATGGGCCTTTCTATGTAGAAAAACATTGTGGGAAATGAAGAAATTGCTTGGCACAAGCAATTCCTTCATTTTCCATGATGTTTTCCAAAGTCTTTATATTGTAAGGCATCCCCTTGAGGTAATGGGCTAACGGAAGAAATCTTTGGGGTTTCCTTTTATATTTTGTTTCACCTACCTTCTGAATCAATTCCAGTAGCTCATTAGATTTCTTCAGCCTCTCTAGCAGTTTATCAATCTTGATGACCTCCAGTACATGTTTGTCTAGGACGGCCGACTTCATGATGTCACGCCAGTTCTTGTCGACGGTGGTGAAGCGACGCCCCTCCTCCGGCATCTGTGCCATGATGTCAGGAGAGCTGAAGATGGGCTCGAGGTACAGCCAGGTGGCTTGAACCTTCAACCATTCATCCAGCACGTCCTGTAGTAACATCAGCTTACCCTCCCAGTCCCTGTACACATAAATAGAATACTGTCAGTATTTCATTTAAATATTGCCATGCTAAATGAAAACATGCAAATAGTGAAGAATAATTTTCTAAAGGAAGACTAAGGTTAAAGAAGGATGAAGATCAGAAGAAACTAGAATGATCATTAACCCTTACTTATTAACAAACAGCAAATCTTCAAAATTTCCATTTCAAAAGCTGCTACAGACGACAAATGGACCTTGTTTAAGATAGAATTTGTGTACAATATAGCAAGGAAAATAGTGAGACAAAAGGAGAAACTGCTGGTTATCAGCAGTTTCTTCTTTTGTCACAATGTTTTACCACGGATTTTCTATTAGAGACGTCAAACTGAAACCACCTTGTCATAAAACAAAAAGAATTCACGAAATAGCTATAAAATCTGTGAAAAATCAATTCATTGTATCCAACTGGTTTTCTAACAATAAAATTGCCTTTTCTGTAGCCATTTTTTGTTGCTTAAGCCCTTTACCAAAAGACAAAAATTAAGGCTGGTACAAATGAAAGCTACTGCATGTTTGTGAACAAATAGCATTTCATCAGCATTTTCTTTTGCCTCAATGTTTCTCACATTAAAACCAGGTGTTGTTAGGAAATGGTTAGACCAATGGTCACCTTTTAAACTTGGCATGGCATACCATCAATTAAATGAAAGTTATTATATCTACGAGGGAACACAAACTATACTTACTTGATTTCGGCCTCAAAAGGTTTGATGAAGGGTGAGCCTCTCATGGTCTGTGTTTTGACTATGTGGTCATCCAACAAGAGCTGAATGTCATCCACGGATGACAAGATGGTCGTCCCTGTATCTCTGTATGGGATGATCACAAACTCGATCTGAAAAGAACAACACACATATACAAGTGCAAAATTACATTTTACTAATTTGATATATCGCCCAAGACCTTGAGTAACAAGTAACATGGGTAATGCTAATGCATGAATACATGTCATAATAGATATCCAGTCATTTTGTACAATTACCATTTGATTATCAGCGTTTTTCTCCTCTTGCCTAAATATGTCTCTTGCTACGCTTTCTTGTACACTTAATTCTAACACATCAACATTAATTTTTTTGTCTATACCAGCTTTCATAAAAGACTATGGGTACCCTAAATTTCTGCTATTTGGGAAAAGGTTAAAGAAACTTCAAAATGTTTTTTTCAAAAAGTTTTCGCACATACCGGAGCCCATTCTGTCTTCATCTTGTCCATAGCCTTCTCCAGGGAGTATTCCTTGCTGGCCGCCTCACTGATGGACTCAAACCTGGGTATGTACTGATCGAGGTTCATGTCCACGAACCTAGACAGGCAGTACGAGTCGTCCGGCTTCATGTTGTAGCCCACGATCTCGCTGATCTGCTCCCAGTGACGATCACGCAGACCAGGGTTAAATAGTGTGGAAATCAGCGGCATATGTTCACGGAACTCCTCAACTTTGGACTTCACCTGTTGGAATACAATAGAAAATGTTGTCGCTTTTCTATGAAAATCTTTATCTTATTAATTGTATATCACTGCTTTACTTCGAAAAGCTCGTAACTGCAGTTTACTTAAAGCTGCAGATACAAGGTTTTCGAAGTAAAGCAGCAATATACAACTTCTAAAATAAACAAGAAACTACAGGTTAGTACAAGAAATGCTATTCTAAATCATGTGTTTGTATTCAAGTATTGACTTCTGATTATTCCTTTCCATTTTCTTATTTAAAGTTGAACTCAAAGAAAAAAAACTTGATATTTTGTGTACATTATCATAAATATATCTACCATCCCTGATGTTACCCTTCATCAAATTTGTAAGATAAAATGTATTTAATGGTAATTCGCATATGTTTGGTGTACTAATTTTTGACATTTCCCTATCTATGAGTTTATACATAGATTATGCAAGGGAAAAAAGCTGACACAGAAAATTACATGGTATTCTGTAAACTTCATGCAGATATAATAGTGAATTCATGCAGCTCATTGTGAAATGAATAAAATTGATATTTCATTTTGATTATTTCAGAGACAACAACAATTTAAACTGACAATCGGATATATAGTCAAAGCATACATTAATTCATGCAATATTAACTAAAAAAATATCAACAAGTAAACATGCATCATAAAAATGTCATTCCCTGAGAATATACAAAACAAGAGCTGTCCGAAGACAGCGTGCTCGACTTTCTAAGTTGCTTAGTATAAAGGGGGCATTACTCCAAATGTAGTGGAGCCAGGGTTATGGGCCCTGGTAGTAAGGTAGAGGGTGTGATGGTGAATAAGTATTCCAAGTTTGGGTTGAATCCCTTTGATAGTATGGAAGTTATTGATGTTTGAAAAAACTTTAACCTTTGTTGCAACGCCGACGCCAACGCCGACGCCAACGCCCGGGTGACAGTATAAGCTCTCATTTTCTTCGAAAAGTCGAGCTAAAAATGTTCCAATAAGTGTGATCTCAACCTCTGTTTTTTTAAGACACTGACAATTGAGACAAAAGAACAAATACAGAAAACCAGCATATTCTCCTTATAAATGTCTCAATATTTTCTGTGCAAAATCGCATACAAATCCTTTCATACATTCATCATATCTTCTGCAACAGATTTCAAATTGTTAAAGTTCAAACATTTTTTGTATGGCAAAAAGTTAATAGCCTGAATATGCCAAATGTACATCTGGGCCAATCTAACTAAAGAAGTCTCCAAAATCTTTCAATGAATCTTAATTTTGTGTGACTGAATGACAAAACACTACACCATTCACCTGCTCAACCATCCAACGAGGATGTGAAAATTCCTAGTAAATGAAATATCATCCCAATTATGAGTTTTAATCTATGAAATGTCATTATTGTTTCAGATGATAAGGTTAACTTTTTGTGTATTTAAATTCAATTTTACTGTTCATGGCTGTTAAAATAACATAACTTTCTCTAAAATGTAAATGCAGTAATATTGAGTATAAAATATGTTAGTTTTTCAAGCAATTTCCCATAGTAGGAGACATGATGATTCTTGTCTGACTTAACAATGCCCCCAAAAAATCATTGAAATTGTGCCTAAAGTATTGAAAAGTGAAATTTTTTTTTTACAAATATTTTCAATAAAACGGTGTTATTTTTACTTTTAGAACTTGGAATAAATGCATGATAAAGTCATTAGCACATTGGTATCTTCATGTCCATTATATCTAACCTATCAAAAAATGAGATTTTTTTGTAAGCAGTTTCAGATAAACATTAAAGCCATGGATTTTGTGGTAACTACAAAACATTTCGCATTTAAAGAAACAGCACAACTATTTCACATACATACCTTGCCAGCTATCTTTTTAGCGGAGGGTACACTATCAAATCCCTTCTCTAGTTTATACAATCCACGCCAGAAGTTGCCCACTTCCTGATCCACATCATCTGGATCGACACCTGACATTGGACCTTCCATCCATTCTCTGAAAGTAGTCATTCACCCATTTTGATGCTCCCTAGATAAAGACTTTGTGGAAAATGCAGAAATGATTTTAACAAGCACTTTTTTATGCAGAAACAATATCTTTATATCCCATAATTTTTTCCAATGGAAAGGCAAATTACAGCTCGTTGTGTCCACTTTTGTGAGCCGCTGAAAATACCGCGACTTATCCAGAGATTGACTTAAACACCTGCAATCAAAACAGAGGGTAGGGGTATGGATAAACAACCACCTGAATGACTCTAAGGGAAGAGGGGTTATATATACTTGTGTATATGTAATTATCATATGTATTATAATATTGTGTGATGTTGAAGAATTACAAATAAAATGAAAACAGAAATGATGGGTAAGATACTAAAATCAGGCCTTAAATAACCAGTGTGTAGTTCTTTGACAAAATTTGAGTAACAAGCCTCATTTGCATAAATTATCAAAAGGCATCACTGTTTGCGCAAGACCTTTTATATAAGATCACTCACTTGTATTTGTTGTTAAACTCGACAGTCATCTCATACAGCTGTAGGTATGGTTTAAGTACATTAATAATCTGCTGTCTCTGTGGATAGGCTGTGGTCTGCCAGCCAAAAGCTTCCTCTTCTGCATTGAATGCTTCAATCTGAAACACAATGTATCTTGTGTCAATCCTTACAAGAAACAAGGGCTGTCTAGGGACAGCCAAGTGCGGCTATCAAGTGCTGAATAGTGAAAAATTCTGAGTTAGAAAAGGGTAAAAATTCCATTAAATGCCAGAGTAATAAATCTTTGCTTAGAGCTAATATTATGGTCACAGAAGCTTGCGCAAAGTTTGAAAGCAAAAGCTGTTACAGAAAAAAATTATCACAGTATGGAAGTTGCATGTAAAAACTTAATCAAAAACTTTTAAGTCCAAAAGGGTAAAAATTCTACCAAATTACATGTTAGAGTGATTAATCTTTGCCTAGAGGGTGATATTATGTTCACAGAGGCATATGCAAAGTTTCAGAGCAATAGCATTGATAAGTTACAACAGAAATTTGACAAACTTGCACATGAAAACTTAACCAAAGCATTACGCGGATGCTGACAATTACACCAACGTGACTAGAACAGCCCCTCATTTCTACTAATAATCTCTCTAAAAATGTTTCTACTCAACAATGCAAGGTTTTATTAAAAATGCCTTAGAACTGCAAGTGACTTGTTACAACATTGAGTTATTGTCAAGACCCAAAATCTCACCTTTTCCGCAGCAGCCTGCAGTTTCCCGTCCAGTCCCTGTGCTTTCCTCAAATATTTCTGTATCTCGGACATGTCACCAAACGTCTGGAACTCTTCAACCTGCTTCGTGTAACTCTCCAACTCTTCAACAAACCGGTCTCTTTTGAGCTAAAGGAGGAAATAAGATTTTTGTAAATAGCCTCATATTTCAAGGGCTTAACTGAAGACTATTATGTAGACTATTAATGATATAGTTTTATGATTAGCTATCTTTCAATTTTCTTCAAACAAACCCCTCTCTGAAGCCTGATTATTTTATTTCCATGCAGAAATTCAGTCAAAATTGTGTAATACAAGGTAAACAAACCCCATTTTTTGTATGATGGAACCCCCTTCACGGAAATCCTTGATCCAGTACAGTATGCTTCTGACAAAGACAGACAGTTAGGTCAAAAATTATCTCCCTGATTTGTACTTGAAACAATAGATCACACTTTGTGCTCAGGAGAGCTAAAAAGGCAAAAATAGATAGATTTTAAAATAGAAATCACTTATGTCTTACTTTGAGTGCATCTTCATACTGGTTCCTCTTCTCGGAGATGATCAACTTGTGTTCCTCGAAGATGGCCGGCATACGTCCATGCCACATAAACACATTGGCATTCAACCTGATCTCTGCGGGAGAGAACTGAGCAAAGTCGGATAAGAATGCGAGCCTCTCCTGTGACTGGTAGAGTCGTTTCTCCATGGTAAATATGATGTCAGACTCGACTTTACCGATGTACTCCTTCAGCTCCATCAGCTGTTCTGTGTTGGAGGGTGTAGTCAAGGCTTTCTCCGCTATCTGTTCATAGTCATCACATAAACTGGAAAAGTAGAACACAAAATGAACACTAGGTAGATACAATTATTTTTTTAGAACGATTATTATCATAAATCATGTTCAATCCTTTCGGAAATGGAAAAAATTTAGAGTGTTCCCGTCTGAAAGGAATGGAAGGGGACAAAATAATTGATGTCAAAAGTAGAAATTGTATATGTTATGACAGAAATGCATCATTTCACTTTTAAATGGCTGTAGCAGAATTAAGGTTATCCACCCCTAGTGAGATTTATGCAAAGTCAGAATTTTTCCTGTGACGTCATTGACATTCGTTATGTATCCAAACCTATTCAGCGACGCCGTAAACATTTGACAGTGGAATGTTCCACCGCCCAATGTTTACGACATTGTCCTAATAATTCTGATGTTGCATAAATCTTGTTAGGGATGGACTTCCTAACAAGAGGCCCAGGAGGGCCTGAATCGCTCCACTGGTTAAAGTGGAAGAATTATCCCATGATTTCTTGTAAGCCTTATATAGCGTCAGCCAAATCTTGATATTTGTGAATAAATTTTGAAGAGAGACTCAAAGAACATTCTTGCAAAGTCTGGTTCAAATTGGCCGTATGGTTGATTTTTAAAGAATTTTCTTATGATTTCTCTAAGTCTGATAAGCCCCTTTCTCCCTGCCACGGCCACATTTTTTTGACAAATATAAAAATTTGTGATCAAATTTTAAAAAGAACGACTAAAGGGACATTCATGCAAAGTTTGGCTCAATTTGGCACACTGGTTGATTTTTAAAGAATTTTCTTATGATTTCTTTAAGTCTGATAAGCCCCTTTCTCCCTGCCACGGCCACATTTTTTGACAAATGTAAAAATTTATGAACAAATTTTAAAAAGAATGACTCAAGGCACATTCCTGCCAAGTTTGGTTTAAATTGGCCCAATGGTTGATTTTTAAAGATTTTTTTATGATTTCTTTAAGTCTGATAAGCCCCTTTCTCCCTGCCACGGCCACATTTTTTGACAAATGTAAAAATTTGTGAACAAATTTTGAAAAGAATGACTCAAGGCACATTCCTGCCAGGTTTGGTTCAAATTGGCCCAATGGTTGATTTTTAAAGAATTTTCTTATGATTTCTCTAAGTCTGATAAGCCCCGCCCTGCCACGCCCACATTTTTTGACGAATCAAAAATTCACGAACAAGTTTTGAAAAGGGTCACCCAAGGAACATTCCTGCCAAGTTTAGTCAAAATTGGCCCACTGGTATAAGAGGAGAAGATGTTTAAAGAAAAAGTTAACGGACACACGCACGGACGCACGACGGACATAACGCCATGACAATAGCCCGCTGGCCTTCGGCCAGTGGAGCTAAAGACCATCAACTTACGACTTGTTTTCCTCTTGATGATCCTTGGCCATCCTAGCCAGCAGTTTGGTACAGAGAGCATCGGCTCGTTTAGACAGAGCTCTTACTAAGTCATCACAGTGCACCTCAAACATGCCCAGTCGCAGTATCTGTAAACAGCAAAATGATGATTTAGATAACATATACATTGTAGAAAAGTAAATGAACATCAGTTGGTCAGCTACTTAATGGTCTACTAAGTGTTGCTTTAAAGAAGAACAACCCTAATCAATTCATCATTGAGGTATTATTCAGGTAATTGGACTGTCATGACATCTACCGGCTCTCGGATGCTTAACCCTTTCCCTAACAAGACCTGTTTTTGACGTCCCTATTAGAAAAGGCTTGGGAAAACATTGAAACAAAAGAAGAAACTGCTGATAACCAGCAGTTTCTCCTTTTGTCTCAATATTTTCTTAGCCATATTTTACACAAATCCTATCTTTAATAACATCCATTTTGTCATTTACAGCAGTTCTTGAAGTGGATCACTCTTAGTCTAAAATTTTGTCGTTTGGGAAAGGGTTAATTTCACCCTCAAAATTTACAATGATAGTCATGTAGGTCATGATCAAGAGATTAAAAATCTTATTAGGGTTATTCTTCATGGAAAGCTAACACAAATTACAAATTTCAAATGGCTTCATACTTTTATAATGAAGCCTTTTACGATCAGGAACTTACAGATGATCACAAGGTATACCACAATTTGACAAAGGTAATGGTTAAAGGAGCCAACAATACATAATGTATTCTATTCTAGCTTAACAACAGTGTTTTATCCCTTTCACAAACAACAAATTTTAGGGTCGTTCAATTAAAAAGTCACTGCAGACAACAAAATAGATGTTGATAAAGATAGGATTTGTGTACAATATTTATCGCAGGAAATATTGAAGCAAAAGGAGAAGAAAACGCTGATGATCAACATTTTCTTCTTTTATCTCAATATTTTCCCATGGCTTTTCTTTTAGGGACATCAAAACCAGTTCTTGTTTGGGAAATGGTTAACAGTAACTAAGAACAATCAATCTAATCAAGATTTAGGTCAAAACAAGGAAATAAATATGGAATGACCACTTGATTCTGGGGATAATTTCTAAATTTCTAAAAATATGAATTATCACTTAAAATAAAAGTAAAACAGGTAAATAATCTACATGGGTAGTCAAAAACATACTCAAAACTACATTTTATCTACAAAGTGGGTAACATTAAGGACAAAGAAATTTAGGATTTTGTATCTTAAACTGGATAGACAGGCAATGATCAAATTGCCGCACTTAATCGCATAATTTTACGATAGTATTCCAGTGACAAGAACCGTACAAATATTATTTTTCTTTTAATCTTATTCCTAAATGCAATTTTGCTCAATCATTTTCGAATTAATCAAATCAATACTTCAGCTTGAATATACATAATTATGTGAACAATTTGGTATTTGAAATCCAGTCCCTGGTTCCTTTTTGATATTATTGTTTTGATTTTCTTTTATAAAATACTAATAAGCAGTGATTATGCACAAGACAATAGAGACGGTGAAACAACATCAAACACCAATAGAATTTAATAAAGCATGCTTCATACAGGAATGGGGAGAGGGTGAACATACAATAAAGACAGAAAGAGATAGACTTAACTCTTTTCCAAACAGCAAAAATTTAAACTGTTGTGATTTAAAACCTTTTTCTAGGATTAAATAAATCAACAAAATATGGATTGCTAAAGCACAAAAAATATGGTGCCAACGGAGAAAATAGGAGAAAAATGTCAGCATTTTCTTCTTTAGCCTACATGTTTTCCAAAGATTTTTCTATTAGGGATGTCAACATTAGGCTTGTTTGGAAAACGATTAACATAAAGCAAAACAACATAGAAAGAGTGAAAATACACAAAGCTTGAATAATTATCATATAGGCCAAAGTCTGGTACACCTATCATCTATATGTTCCTGGCATTTCTCAAACCAGTACAAACACAACAGCCAATAGGAGTCATCAGCTGATAACAATGGATTTGTATACAATTAGTCCCAACATAACAGGAAATGAGCAATAAAGTTTCATAACATGTCCAAAAGAATATTTCGCTGCTTTTCAACGAAAACCTTCTAACTGCAGCTTTTAACAAGCTGCAGTTACCAGGTTATCATTGAAAAGCAACCATTTGCTAAGTCACTCATTTATGATAGGTAATATAAAATGATGAAAGATTTATAAAATTGGATGGGGAAGGCTAAAAAACAAACATCTACACTAAGTCAAACATATTTCTAATACAGGACAGCTATTGGCACCATAGTGCTCACCTGAGTAAACACGACTTGGGTAAATCTAATGAATATGTGTAAAAGTAGGTCATGGCATTATTAACCCATGTCATGCTAATCCATGAATATTTCGCGAGGTTGAAGAATATTATTACAGGAAGCACAGAAAATGAACAACAAGTGTATGCCTATAGCTTGTTTTTAGAATAATTTATGCTACCGAAAGATCATTTTCTTGCCTCACTCTGGTGGAATTAATTTTCCTGAGAAAAAAGGACTTTCAGAGCTTTTAGCCTTTTACTGCAACTCTACACATCTAGCTGTGGACACCTAAACAGTTTGCCTCTATGTCATACTTTCATTCAAAACCACCTTATAAATGATATTTTTACTTTAAGAACATAAGAAAATTGAAATGGGATCATCACGGACATTGAGTGATCACAAAAGCTAACACTGATCATAATATGCTCAGGCAAGCAAGTAAAATGTATGCAAACAATTATATATGTTGGTATTATACAATACTAAATAAATCATGCAGAAAAAAATAAGGAAAATGATTACACATATACCTTGCCCTTGCCGGTCTGTGATTGGTCAAACAAAACATAATTTAACAACAATGATGAATACATAGCATGCTTTTCTATATAGTAATTCTGGATATGACAGAATCAAAACAAACCTTAAATATCGAAAGCAAATGAAAAGGTAAAATAAATGGGGTTTTGGGGTATAATCAACACATCTTTCAACACAAAGATTTGGCCATGTGAGGACAAAATATGTAAAGGAAATGTCAAATGAATATTTCTTGTATTATATTTCATTCTCTTAACTCTGAACTTAACCCTTTCCCAAACAAGACCTGGTTTTAACGTCCCTAATAGAAAAGGCTTTGTAAAACATTAAAACAAAAGAAGAAACTGCTGATAACCAGCAGTTTCTCCTTTTGTCTCAATATTTTCTATGCCATATTTTACACAAATCCTATCTTTAATAATGTTCATTTTGCCATTTGTAGCAGTTTTTGAGATGGGTCACCCTAAAATTTTGTCGTTTGGGA
The DNA here is from genome assembly GCA_963680895.1 of Fragum sueziense. Lineage (NCBI taxonomy): Eukaryota > Metazoa > Mollusca > Bivalvia > Cardiida > Cardiidae > Fragum > Fragum sueziense. Next base: position 2,326,868 of record OY804609.1, read on the forward strand.
AAGGGTTAAATCTAGGTCTGCAATCATTAACAGCTATAATTGGTAAATTCTATTTCTTAACAATATTACAAAGAATCTTGTTTCATGATATTCGTGAATAGGACATCTATTTCCATCTATTTATTGAATGAACGAGACTGGAAATTAAATTTGTTGGTAGATAATTTCTATTTTTGCTCCAATGCATTGCATCGATACAATACAAAATTGAAACAACATAAAATGTGGAAAAGTGGATAGATATGAATATCAAACAACATTGATGTTTGCTCAGTTATGAAATAATGACTATATGTACATCTAAACATGAAGCTTGATTGAAAGCTATGAACATGGCTATTTTGATTGCAACAACAAAGTCACAAATGAGTTATTGCATGTTGTTACAAACTTCTATCATAATTGGATTGTTCTCTATTTGTTCTCCCTGAAACATTCAGCATACAAATCAAACATTGAACCCTGTCCATAAATCATTGCTTGTCAACAAAAACCTCATAACTGCAGCTTAAAACAAGCTGCAGTTACAAGGATTTTGTTGAAAAGCATTGATGTGTTGTTTTTATATAAAAAATTGTCAAGAAAATCTGATTTAGCTTTAATGATAGTGTGATACTGATCATGAGCCAACAGAAATTTATGGTTTATGGGTTTCTCCTACTTCTCTGTAACTTGATTGAGGATAAGACTTAAGGTCTAACAAATGCAGAATTAGAGCTTCGCTAAATGGGGCATTAATGCTAGAATACATTTGTCGGTAAAAGTTGCATTTATTTCAAGGGCATAATAATGACAAGAGGACCATGATGGTCCTATAGCGCTCACCTGAACCAAAATGATATGAGCCACAATTTTGTTCAATTAGATTAATATTCACGACTGAAAACAAACTTATGGTCAATAATGTTGTGAAAATCGAACTCATCGGAGATCTTATGGTGCCCAACATTGTGTCCAAGTTTTGTCTTGATTGATTAATAATTGTAAATTTTAGAGTGTAAACAAGGTCGAAAACAGCCGAAAAAGGCAATTTTGTCATATTCAAGGGCAAGTAACTCTCGACTTTCTGATCAGATCAGACTGAAAATCCAAATGATCAAAGATCTTATAATCTCCAACATTGTGTCTAAGTTTTGTCTTGATTGATTCATAGTTGTAGATTCTAGAGGATAAACAAGGTCGAAAACAGCCATAAATGGCAATTTTGTCAAATTCAAGGGCACATAACTCTTTACTTTCTAAACCGATCAGACTGAAAATCGAACTCATGAAAGATCTTAGGGTCCAAAACATTGTGTTTAAGTTTTGTCTTGATTGATTCATAGTTGTAGATTCTAGAGGGTAAACAAGGTTGAAAACAGCCTAAAATGGCAATTTTGTTGAATTCAAGGGCACATAACTCTTGTCTTTCTGATCCGATCAGACTGAAAATTAAATTCATACAAGATCTTATGGTCTCCAACATTATACCCAAGTTTTGTCTTGATTGATCAATATTTGTAGATGCTAGAGTGTTAACAACTTAAAAAGTAGCTATTTTTGACGTTCAAGGGCACATAACTCCTGACTTCCTGGTTCGATCTGACCCAAAATTGAACTCATCTGAGAACTTATGGTCATACATGTTTTGTTCAAGTTTGGTTAAGATTGGTCAACATTTGTGGATGCTAGAGTGTTAACAACAAATTGTGGACAGACGGACAGACGGACGGACGGACGGACGGACGCTGACGGACAAAAAGCGACCACAATAGCTCACCTTGAGCACTTCGTGCTCAGGTGAGCTAATAAAGTAAACAAGGAAATTATTCGAATGTAAATGGCCAGATGCATAGCTAGACATCATTGTTGCAAGTTTTTAACTTAGTCGGATTGAAACTTTAAGAGTTGAGCTCACAAGAATTTCCAAGTAAATAGATGGACAGTCTCACAAACAATGGTACCAGTATCATAATGTGGGGCTATTGGCATAAAAAAATATATTTCACAAACATAATTGCTTTTTAGATTTTCTGCTCTGTTTAGATTCTTACCTTTTGTTTATAAAATGCAAATAGCTAATAATATTCTTGAAGCAAACTAAAATATGTCAAATATTATATACACATTATTACACAGCAGCATGCTCCATTTACATTTAAAAGCAACTCTTAAACTATACAAACTAATCTACATTCCAACTTGGACATTGATTTGACGTGTACATCCAATGTCTTCAATATAGCACTTTTCACTAACAGAGTAGAAAAGATTATTTTTAAGCCATAACCGTTGAAGCTTTTGAAGCCCCAAAAGAAATAGAGGCTTTTGAAAACACAGCAAAAATTGGGAGAAATTGCCTGTAGTAATTAGTTCTTTTCATTTCCGGTAATCTCTTCCACACAGAAAGACCAAATAATTTATAATTTCAATCTCTTGAAATCGTTTGCTGCAACATCTTTGAGTTAGGACTACTAAAAAAGTCCTTCTGGCATTAGTTTAATGAAAGCGTCCCCTATTACATACCTTGATAGAGTTGTAAGTAATTTCCTCGACTAGTCTGTGGAACTTTTCTACTTCTTTCTTGTACTCATCGAATGTGTGGGTCTCCTTTAGGAACTGGTCTACGTCCACTTCAGCCTACAGGTAAAATATGATACTTATAACTTGCAACAATGCTTCAAGTCTTAATCAAAAGGGCTTTCAAAAAGTTAAACTTCAAATTTTATTCAATCTTTGGTTCCATAAATTATACATTTACTCTCCTAATTATTAGCAATGTTGAGTGATGTTGCAAGATAGTTCTAACAATGCTTACTTTAAGCAATATCAACAAGAACTTTGTTTAGTGGACTAATTCCATCCATCGGCGTGGGTCAAAAATACAAAAAGCAAAATGATCTCCCTTACTTAATCTAAGAGAGCTCAAAGAAATTGCTTGATGCAGATGTCTATGTCATGTTGATAGTTTATCTAAAATGCAATAAGAGCCCCTAACCCATCACCTCAAAATGACGCTTTTCGACGCCCCTAAAGAAAATGACTTGAGAAAACATTGAGGACAATTAAGAAATTGCTTGTGACAAGCAATTTCTTCACTGTCCACAATATTTTCTAACCCAAAATAGCAAGATAGCAAAATTTTGCCACCCTTTCCAATTGGAACAATCCAAAACTCTGCCGTCTGATAATGGGTTAATCCAGATAATTTGTGCTCAAATGTGTACCTGTTTTGAGATGAGGAAGTTGTATTTATCGTAGATCTTGCAGTGTTCTACGGGTCCGACGCTCTCTCGCTTGATGAGATCTCTCACCATCTGTTTATGATTCTCCAATATGTCTTCAAGAATCACTGGTTTTAGTGTAGCCTTCGATTTGTCTCCACTCTGTCAACATTAAAAATATGGAAAATTAGCTTATCACTTCAACAGCAACACAGCATCTCATCAAAGTCAAAGCTATACAGAGCAACAGATAATTGGGGTAAAGACATGCTTTAATTCAAATCCAAACCCTACTTTGTGGGTACTCATTAGAATCGTCTCGATGAGACAATGTGACTGGCCAGTATTCACTCCTTTAAGGTTTACGAACTGAGAATGAAAACACCACTTTCTAGCCATACGAAATGCATCAAATTTCACACACATGTAAATACTCTTCACACAAGTTGATTCACCAGGCCGGATTTCAAGATTATGCTACAAGAAGATAATAATTTACAAATATTGTTTTACTCTATTTTCATATGCAAGGGAGGTAATTTTGAACATTTTGGTCAAATATTTCCATAAGTATGCATTAATTCAAAATTCTAATCCATACAAAATGCTTATATTTGTATTTGGAAGGGAAATGTAACACAGATTATGAATTACTGGCACTTTTCAAATTTCATCTCTGGCTCTGCATTTCATTCTCAGTTCGTAAACATCACAATATGGCCTGGCAATATTCAATTCTGGGTTCACATCACATCCACATCACTTCAAAAAATATGGTGTGTGACTGACCATTTTTGGACACGCTCTGGTAGTGCAGGGTTGTAGAATTGTGTATATGACCAGGCCATTACAGGTAACTCTTGTTTATAAATTTTACTCACCCATTCAGAGTACAGTTTGGTCTCCACTCTAGGAACAACTCCAGAGGCTTTAATCATGACATCAAAAACATTCAGTAGGACCACCTCAAAGTCCTTGAATGTGGGCTCAAACTTGATTGTTGTTCCATCCAGGATGAGTCTCATGATGAAGCCAGGATGCTCATACGCTCTTGTGGACGTCTGAAACAGAAATATGCTTGATTAATTGGGGTTTAAACAATGGGCAGTGTTCTGAACATTTCACAAGGAAAAATACTTTAGAACGTAGAGCGACAAAAAAGCAGGGATGAAGGCAATCTCAATTTGTTAATTCAAATCCAAACCCTATGTTGTGGGGTACTCGTTTGATGTTTCACATGAGTACCCACAATATAGGGCTTAATTATCAATAAAAAAAATATTGCACTTTAAAGTCATTATCCCCTCTTATCAGGGATAATTCTGGCTCAGAATTTTGATGCGAGTAAATCTCATTTAGCCGAAACTTATGAGAAATACCAAGTTTTCAATGGCAAATTCTTCAAAATCATTTGATCAAAAATGTATTTTTCTATGAGATTTTTCTCTCATTTAGCCAATTTGGATGAGATTTCTGTCAGAAAAATGAGAATTTGCCCAAATCTTGCCCTAAAATGATTCCTGTGTTATCTTTAGCTTTGACACTTACAGGTGGCTGTACCAGCATTTCCTGGTAGTCAGATAGAGAGTTCAAGGACAACATTTACAGATTTTCTGTCATCAAAGTGGCAGCACAGTCAGTGACTGCACCTAAACTATGGGCAGAGTTCCGGACATTTCACAAGGTAAAATACTTCAGAACAACAAAAAAGAGTGGATGAAGGCCATCTAAATTTGTTATTTCAAATCCAAACCATATGTTGTGGGTACTCGTTTGAATTGTCTTTAGAGACAATTCTAATGAGGACCAACAACATAGGGTTTAATGAGAAGTGAATGAAATATCACACTTTGAAAACTCATATCCCCCTCTTATCTGTAGATCTAATACTCACGGGTGGTTGTACCAGCAAATCCTGGTAGTCCGAGAGAGAGTTCAAGGACAACATTTGAAGGTTTTCTGTCATCAAGGTGGCAGCACAGTTGAAGAAGGATTCAAGCTTCTCCTGATCCTGATTGCTGGGTACCTGCTTCCTCTTGTTACCCTGATAGAAAATGTTCTGTACCTCCGGGAACCATCTGAAACAGGAATTAAATTGATTGATTGATTAATTGTGATTGATTAATTGTGATTGATTGATTGATTGATTGATTAATTGATTGATTGATTGATTGATTGGACTCCCAATAGTCAGTTGGTTCAAAGGTTGTTTATTTGATTGTTTTAATCCTTTCCCAAATGACAAAATCTTGGACTATTCTTATCTAAAATTTGCTGCAAACAACAAAATGGATGTTCATAGAGATGAGACTTGTGTAATAATATATCACATAAAATGTTAACGCAAAAGGAGAAAATGCTATTTATCAACATGCCATTTTCTTCTTTTGTCTCAATGTTTTCCCTAGCCAGTTCTTCAAGGGATGTCAAAACCAGGCCCTGGTTTCTGAAAAAAACTTAAGTACAAACTCATGAGCACATGCTCAACTTCAAAGGAATACACTCCAATGATGAAGGGTATCAGATTGAAGTTCACATGGATTTCGAGAGATTTGAGCATTGTGCTAAGATTTGAGTCGGAGAACGTACTTAAGTTTTATCGAGAAACCGGGGCCAGGTCTTGTTTGGGAAAGGTTTAAAATAGGATTTAACACAAAGCTCAAAAGAGTTTCACTTTTCTTATCCACAAGCTCAAAGAGACAATTTGGCCATACATCATAGACAAAAGTCAAATGATTTTTATAAAATCTCTGAAAAAATAATAGAAAAGCAGCGATTTACACCCAAGCCAAAGTTCAAATTTTTAGAATCAGGGAAAAAGATATGTCATAGGTATTTGGTTTCGCTATATCATGTAAGACTACATGAAAGGAAAATATTTCTAATGATAGTAAACATAAAATTTATACAAATTTGATGCACATGTAGATTCTTTCTTTATGCAGCATAATACGCAATAACCTTTGGCAAGGTATAGATCTACTTGGCAAGGTTTTCTTGTAAACAAAATAATACTTGGTTTTTTTTTTTAAAATGGATAAAAGCCAATGTAAACATTTTGTAATTAGATATATTGATATAGTTTTAATGTCCAGTGTAATGTCATAAGGGAAATAAGAATTTGATTTTGTAGTAACTTTATCCAAAATGACACTGAAATTTTAGATTGTTTCCATTTGAAACCTGGTGAAGATAAAGGGTTCAACCTTCCCTAAATGACAAAAATTTGGACTGTTTTTTTTTCGCAGATGTCAAATTATTCGTTGATAACGATAGGATCTGTGCACAAAATAGCACTAATAACTTTGAGGCAAAGGGAAAAAATGCTGAAAAGTAGCATTTACTCTTTTTGTCCAAATGTTTTGATAATCTTCTTTAATTAGTTGCTTCAAAAAGTGTCATTGTTTTGGGAATGGTTAAAATAGGTCATTTTATTTGCCAATAACAAGACTGATCAATCAGTTAATCAATACTAAATCAATAAACGTTGTTCAAATGTTTTGGAATCTGGCCAAGATAAAATCTATAATCTGTTCTTATTTATAACACCCATGTACATGCATGGTAAAGCTACTTGGGCTTGAATAATGGGGAACTTTGTGTTATGAAATTCTATTTTTGACCAGATTATATAGATCTGTTAGCATAATTTATTGCAAAAGATCGGGAAAACACTGAGGCAAAAGAAAAAGCTATAGAGAGCAAAATGGATATTGATCGAACTGTGTGTATAAATGCAGGCTCATCTGTGTCCATATTGGACTAATAAGCCATATGGCACTTTAACCCATTACCAAACAACAAAATTTTGGATTGGTCCAAATTCAAAGATCATGCAGACAACAATTTCAAGTGAATGAAATTCTCCACTTTTTGGTCTTTTTGTGTAGAAAACATAGTGGGAAATGAAGAAATTGTTTGTCACAAGCAATTTCTTTATTTTCCAATATGCTTTCCAAAGCCTTTATCTTGTGGGGAATTAAAAGGTGTCACTGTGTGGTAATGGGTTAAGCAGATCTCTCCTTATTCCATTACTAAACAGCAACATTTTTGACCGGTCCAAATTCAAAGATGTAGCAGACAATAATTTCAAATGAATGAAATTTTACATTTGTTTGGTCTTTTCGTTAGAAAACATAGAGGGAAATGAAGAAAGTGCTTAACACAAGTGATTTCTTCATTTACAACAATGTTTTCCAAAGCCATTATCAGGGGTTTCATTTAGAGGTAAGAGGCAGGAATTTCCGCGTTCTATTTGACTGAATTTGAGTATAATCCCTCTGCTACTTTGGAAAACATTGTAAGGGGTTAATGAGGAAACATGAAAAATCCCCTGCCTCCTTTGGCTTGAGTACTAACAAGTGGCCAAAAAGTTATTGAAATCCCCGTTATCTTGAGGGCTTCAAAAGGCATCACTGTGCGTCAACTGTTCATTGTACTCACTTTTTGAGGAGTCGTTCCTTGGCTGCCTCAATATGTCTCATACAGAGATTCTGGAATCCTCCCAGCTCCATGGAGTCAGGCCTGTTGTGAAACTCTTCTATATCTATAAACCTCAACTTTCTGGAAAACAAGAAATAAGATTTTCTCATGAAATACAAATCCCCCAAAAAATGGATATTTTCCTCACAAAATGAGTGTTGATGGATATAAAATACCTGGTAATTATGAATACAATTATTAGTAAAGAAAATATTGAGGAACAAGATGTATTGGTGAAACACAAATGCCCCCGAAATGGCCATTTTTGTAAAATGTTAAGTTTTCGTAGAGTAAAGGGTTGATAAGGTTTTAAAATGAATGACCTTGAGGAAGGTCAAATTACACGGAACAGATAGATATCATTGAAAGGAAGTTGCATACCAAATTTTAGCTTTCTATGTCAAATACTTTTGGAGAAACAGTAAAGGTTAAGTTTTCGGAGTAAAAGGTTAAGTTTTCGTAGAGTAAAGGGTTAATAAGGGTTATGGATGACCTTGAGGAAGGTCAAATTGCAAGGAACAGATAGATATCATTGAAAGGATGTTACATACCAAATTTGAGCTTTCTATATCAAATACTTTTAGAGAAAAGGCAAAGGTTAAGTTTTCGGACAGACAGACAGACGGACATGAGTAAAACAAAATGCCCCCGATCTCTCGATACGGGGGCATAAAAAGGAGAAAATGCTGGTTATCAGCACTAGCTTCTCTTTGTCTAGTGTATTCCCAAGCCTTTTATGAATTTTATGGATCTGGAAAATATGGTTGTTTAAAATGCTTTAAAGACCCCTTTTCCAGATCCTGTCTCAACTACATATCATGCCAGAATATTAGACAGGGGTTATATTCAAGCTAAAACAATGTTGAAAAGAAGTTGATACACTTTGAATAACTTCCATAAATCTAAAATACACATGACTCTAAGACTAAATGTATGGCTGTTTAGAAAATCTACTTAAGGCCAAGTGCAAATAAGCATTCAAAATGTATGGGCCAGGAAACAGCAAATTATTTTGAAAACATCTGTACAAGTATCATCAAAAAAGGTTAGTTTTCTGAAATAAGGGTGCATTTTTTAATTTTGCTGAAAATTTCAGACCAATCGGTCGAGTCGTTCAAAAGATACAAAAGATTGAATATCGCAAAAAGGCCAAAAAATCAGCATTTTTGTGTGACATTGATCAAAAATGCATTTTTGTTTTTTAAATATTTTTTTCATTAAGCGATATATAGGATGTCGGTCTTCAAATTTCTCATCTAGAGCCAGTTTTTAAAGAGAAATCAAGCACAATCTGTTAAAAATCAAGAAATTCATTGTTTTTGCAACATTTTTAAAAAACGTCCAAAATGGGCCAAAAATTCAAAATCTGGGTATGTCACTGTGGGTGGATGCAACAACCACAAAGAAGGTAGTTCATGAGATATTATAACACACATGCATGGTGGATAGGATGTAGTTTCTGATTTACAGCACTTTTTTCTTTTTTATTTCATGTAAAAAATTTGGTAGTCTATTTCTTTTAACAAAATTTTGTCCCAACAGTAACGGTTGCCACCCTGCCTTTGTATTTTGATAGATATTATCATTTTACAGATGATATCTGGTCTCATTCACAGCCCCAATTCTTCCCAAATGGTTGTCAATCACTTTCCATTTTAATACTTTGTTGTATGTAAATGTTTACAGCAAGCACATCAAAGAGAAGCAATGCCCCAACAGTAACGGAAAATGTCCCAACAGTAACAGTTACATTCTTGATAAGCTGCTGTTGTCTAATAGACTATATAAGATGTTTATGAGCTGTCCTGTGAAACTTCAAGACATCCATGTCAAGTTGATACTAGCAGTACAAGTTTAATATCAAATGAGCCAAACGTTTGAGGGGTTCAAAGCCAGGCCTTAATAGAATGGCTTCTGAAAGTCTTTCGTCCAAGCTATAAATTGATTGTTTTTAAATGACAGTATGCATTAAACTTATTAAATTTAATCTGTAAGACTATGACAACAAAATACAAGTGATTAAGAATGACTGCATAAACCTTACTGTTATAAATGAATGCCCAAATTGATTAAATGGATGCCGTTACTGTTGGGACAGATTTCTAGACAATTAAATTCAAGGAGCTATTTAGTTAAAAAATGGTTTCATTAACTTTCAAGAAGACTTGACAATCCAAAAAAACCTTTCTCAAGCTACCAAGTGCACTAAAAGACTCACATTGTATGAACATTTCTGAAAAAAATAAAGACTGATATAATTCTATTAGACATACAGAATGCTGAATTGAAAGCAATTTCACAATTTATGATGCACATGTATTCATAATCTCTTTTACAAGATATGTCTCATATACATGTAGCAATTGATATAATCTAAACTTTGATAGAAAAGATAGGAACTTCTTCCACTTTCATTGTGTAGACCTCTACAAAATGCAGAATTGCCCAAGTCAAAAATGATACTTTTTATTAAGTTATTTAACCAATGAAACTTTGTATCTTTGGAACCCAAACATAGCATTTAAAAGGGGTTGAAATAAAATGCCATGAATGTATCCTAAGAAAGAATACAATATACTTGTACATGTTTGAAGGTGAGTTATTTAGTTCATACTATCATATATTATAATTTGATATATAAGGTACAAAATATCCATAATGTAGACAAAAATAAATTTGCACATTTTAAATTTTACTCTCTGGAGTTGTCGTAAATTGCAAAAAGTCATGAGATAATCATTTGAAAAACTTTGTTTTACCTTAATATACTTTCACTTAGCCACTACTGACTATACTACCACACATAATTTATCAGCCCTGCAAGAGTTTAATCAGAATGACAGAGTGAAGAGTCTTACAGAATGAAGGTATACACCAAAAACAAAAATTTCATAGATGAAGTTTTGAATTAATGTATATGCATATATTTATTAATTCATAAGTTGGTTTACTCAATCATTTTACATGTATTGGCTTGTTTAAATTTTTTTAGTTTGATTTTACTTCACAAGTACATACTGAAAATGCTGCAGTAACTTTCAAGTTATGAATAATTGGTCCACCAGTGCAGTCCGTTATTTTCTCGTCATTGTGGGTACAAACGTTGTCTGGCATTAGCAGACATGTTAGAATAAGTAGCACAATTTTATACATAGTATACAATGAGTTTGACCACTTCTATTGAAAACAGGGTTAATGCAGTAAGTTAGAAGATGTATTTAGGTATCACCAATGATTTAATTATATTGGCTGGGAGAAAACCGTTACTGTTGGGACATACTTTAATTTGAAGTTAAACTGTGGAAAATTGCCCCAAATCCAGTAAATGTTCTTTAAATGAACCTATGCCCTTATTTACCTGTTTCAATACATTTCTTATAAAATTAACCATTTTAAGGTAGCTACACCGTCAGAAAGTCGACTATTTGGCTTTGAGCACTCACATGATGATGAAAAACATGTAAACCAGAAATTTATATCTTCCTTTAGTGAAATTTATGCTTAGTTATCCTATCTAAACACCAAGATGATAAATCTCATTGATTAGTAGCCTTTTTTGAAATGTTATTTGACTCTAAATACATGGTAGCTAATGGTGTCCCAACAGTAACGGCAAATCAAAATTTTCCATTCATTTTTCAATCGCATATTACAATTTAACAACACGAACTATTGAAGAAATTCCTTTTTTATATTATTGAGTTATGATGTCTTTTTATTCTAAAACGGTTTTATTTGACATACTATGCTTTTTCATCACCGAATAAAAATAAATACAAGTATGTTTTCGCAACTCATTACTTTTCACAGCATTTATTTTAATATTTTCCTCAAAAAATCAAATGAAATGGACGAAAAATGGGTAAAAAGTTTGTATATGGCATTGGCTTACTATGAAACAAAATGTAATAGACTATCCTCTGACAAAAATTACTGTTTTGGTTCCTTAAAAAAACAATAAAAAATGAAAAATATGCCCCAAATATTATAAATAAAGCCCAAATATTTTTTACATCAGACATAATTTCCTCGAAACTTTAACTTTTCTTTGAAGATGAACATATATGCTACCATAAAAAACATCTGAAGGATACAAAAACAGAAGTTCATTTTTGGACATTTTGTCACACCTTATTTGCACTTGGCCTTAACCTCTAATTGCTAAAGGATAGTGCATGAAGGTTATGTGCAACAATACTCAGAAGTCAGTGGTGTAGTTCCTTGTTTTTCATTGAAAACAGTTTGCACAATGTACAGATTCATGCACTGAGATGGAAAGATGCTGTGTTTCATACAAAGATTTTCAAAGTTTCAATCTCACCACTGAACACTTAAATGTTCTTTTGTATGTGAATAATTGTAAAGCTAATATATGTGCATATAATTTTACATGTAATAACAACAATTTTGTACAAAGCCAATGTTATTTTTGTGTAGCTAGAATGAATGCATGTTCATGTGCTAAACAATAATGGTTCTTACTTATCTGTCCTGCTTCTGTCAATGTAAAACAGAAGAATGGCTGAGGTAAAATCAAACTAGAATATCACTGAAAGTGATCATACCCCCCAAAAATGCAGTTTTTGTGCATTTTGAGAAATTGATTTCATTTGAACTGTGAGCTGATCAATTGGGAAATAGAGCGAACAAAAAATCAACAGACCAAACAACACATTTAACAATCCCCAAGCCCCGCCCTGCCACGCCCACATTTTTCACCCAATCAAAAATTCATGAACATGTGTTGAAAACAGTCACTCAAGGGACATTCCTGCCAAGTTTGCTTCAAATTGGCCAGATAATTGATTTTTAAAGATTTTTATAATTATTTCTCCAAGTCCGATAAGCCCCGCCCTGCCACGCCCACAATTTTTGACGAATCAAAAATTCACGAACAAGTTTTGAAAAGGGTTATCCAAGGAACATTCCTGCCAAGTTTGGTAAGAATCGGCTAAGTGGTTGAGGAGAAGAAGATTTTTGAAGAATTATTCAATGATTTCGCGAAGTCTGATAAGCCCCGCCCTGCCACGCCCACATTTTTCACCCAATCAAAAATTCATGAACATGTGTTGAATACAGTCACTCAAGGGACATTCCTGCCAAGTTTGCATTAAATTGGCCAGATAATTGATTTTTAAATATTTTTCATATGATTTCTCCAAGTCCGATAAGCCCCGCCCTGCCACGCCCACAATTTTTGACGAATCAAAAATCCACGAACAAGTTTTGAAAAGGGTCACCCAAGGAACATTCCTGCCAAGTTTGGTAAGAATCGGCTGAGTGCTTGAGGAGAAGAAGATTTTTGAAGAATTATTCAATGATTTCGCGAAGTCTGATAAGCCCCGCCCTGCCACGCCCACATTTTTCACCCAATCAAAAATTCATGAACATATGTTGAAAACAGTCATTCAAGGTACTTTCCTGCCAAGTTTGCTTCAAATTGGCCAGATAATTGATTTTTAAAGATTTTTATAATTATTTCTCTAAGTCCGATAAGCCCCGCCCTGCCATGCCCACAATTTTTGACGAATCAAAAATTCACGAACAAGTTTTGAAAAGGGTCACCCAAGGAACATTCCTGCCAAGTTTGGTAAGAATCGGCTAAGTGGTTGAGGAGGAGAAGATTTTTGAAGAATTATTGAATGATTTCGCGAAGTCTGATAAGCCCCGCCCTGCCACGCCCACATTTTTCACCCAATCAAAAATTCATGAACATGTGTTGAATACAGTCACTCAAGGGACATTCCTGCCAAGTTTGCTTTAAATTGGCCAAATAATTGATTTTTAAATATTTTTCATATGATTTCTCTAAGTCCGATAAGCCCCGCCCTGCCACGCCCACAATTTTTGACGAATCAAAAATCCACGAACAAGTTTTGAAAAGGGTTATCCAAGGAACATTCCTGCCAAGTTTGGTAAGAATCGGCTGAGTGCTTGAGGAGAAGAAGATTTTTGAAGAATTATTCAATGATTTCGCGAAGTCTGATAAGCCCCACCCTGCCACGCCCACATTTTTCACCCAATCAAAAATTCATGAACATGTGTTGAAAACAGTCACTCAAGGGACATTCCTGCCAAGTTTGCTTCAAATTGGCCAGATAATTGATTTTTAAAGATTTTTATAATTATTTCTCTAAGTCCGATAAGCCCCGCCCCGCCACGCCCACAATTTTTGACGAATCAAAAATTCACGAACAAGTTTTGAAAAGGGTCACCCAAGGAACATTCCTGCCAAGTTTGGTAAGAATCGGCTAAGTGGTTGAGGAGGAGAAGATTTTTGAAGAATTATTGAATGATTTCGCGAAGTCTGATAAGCCCCGCCCTGCCACGCCCACATTTTTCACCCAATCAAAAATTCATGAACATGTGTTGAATACAGTCACTCAAGGGACATTCCTGCCAAGTTTGCATTAAATTGGCCAGATAATTGATTTTTAAATATTTTTCATATGATTTCTCTAAGTCCGATAAGCCCCGCCCTACCACGCCCACAATTTTTGACGAATCAAAAATTCACGAACAAGTTTTGAAAAGGGTTATCCAAGGAACATTCCTGCCAAGTTTGGTAAGAATCTGCTGAGTGGTTGAGGAGGAGAAGATTTTTAAAGAAAAAACCAACAGACGGACCAACAGACAGACAGACAGACAGACAGACAGACAGACCGACAACCTGACTCCTATATACCCCCCAAATTGAATTTGGGGGGTATAATTAATAAGATATGTTCAGATTACAAGTATTTTCCATTTTTTTGTTTTTATTTGCACAAAAATTTGGGGACCATGTATTATTCACAAGCCCTAGCGGAACACCGATGTGCATGCAATATACTTAAATACTATCTCAATTGATTACTGTTGAAGTTCTATTCCTAATGAATGAAATTTTTTGTCATCTACGGCTGACTTTTTTTAGCTTAAGAAGGAGTTAATGGTAGCGTACTCACCCAAATGAAACGTGCCAGAGGTCGAGTACTTGTAACATACAGGGATTGGTTACATGTAGATTATGTGACATCAGCTCGAGTGCCGTCAGGTATGATCTGTTCCAGGGTTTAGGTACGACCTCTAGCTCCTCACGATGTGGTGGCAACTTCACTTTCTTGTCATCGTCTTTCTCACGCGGGTCCTTCAGGACAAAATCAACTGAAAACAGAAATGGCACCTAGATTTAATAAGGTTTAATAAATTCCCAAATGGCAAAGTTTTAGGGTATTCCAAATTCAAAGATGTTGCAGACAACAATTTCAAGTGAATGAATTTTTTGTCGTCTTTTTGGGTAGGAAACATTGTAGGAAATGAAGAAATTGCTTGTCACAGGCTATTTTTTTCATTTTCTTCATATTTCCCAAAGCTTCTATCTTTTATGCAGTCAAAAAGAGAAAATGTGTGGGAATGTGTTAATGCAATGTTAAAATTTTGAATTTAAACTTTTTTATGGACAATTTTTTTCCATTCTCTCTGAAAGGTCATATATATAAAATGGATGCTATCACATCCATATTTTCTGCTGAAATTTTATCTATGAGACAGTGTTAACCCATTACAGACGTTGCCAATGACAAATTCAGTTGAATGAAATTTTACATTGTTTGGTCTGTCTGGGGTTTCCAAAGCCCAAAGCTTGTGGCGGCATCAAAAAGTGTTCTTATCTGGGAATAAGTTACCCATTACCAGATGGAAAAATTTTGGACTACATGTATTTCAATTTGAAAGGTGTTCTGGATGACAATTTCAAGTTCATGAATTTCCTAAAAAAAATCAACTACGGGTTAGAAAACATTAGAGCAATGTCTTCATTTTTCAAAATGTTTACCTAAGCATTTTTCTTGATGGGCATCAAAAATCGTCATTAGATGGTAATAGGTAAAGAAGACAACAAAATTCCCACTTACCTATAGCTTTCTTCACACTCAATAAATAGTCCTCTCTCATTTCATCAGAAAGGTTGTCAATAGTATCTAAATGTCCATCCTGTAATGTAACAACACTTGTAGTTGAAACTCATGTTCAATTGATGACTTAAAAATAATAAAATCAATGTCTTTATAATCGCTCAAAAAGGATTTAAAACCATAGCAGTAGCACTATGATTTTGTTGGAAATTCAAAAGTGTTGTAGAAAACAATTTCAACTGAATAATATTTTACATTTTTTGTCTTTGGGGCAGGAAACAAGCAATTTCTTCATTTTCCACAAAGTATTCTAAAGCCACTATCTTGTGGGCATCAATAAAGTATCATTTTATGGGAATAGCTAGGTCAACTTCATTCAAAACTTCATTCAAAACAACAAAGCTAAAGATGGCCCACCTTGAGCTCTGAGGACACCAGACTGAGCACATTGTCTAGCCAGGAATCTTCCATTGGAGCCACATGTTCTGTGTCTATACCATGATGTATGTAATAATAGTATCTCTGTAATGGGAAAAAATAAAACATTTATAAACAAGTATCTGGTGTTGTATGCAACACATAAAGTCCCCTACCGGCTTCACATTGACTCAATATGGTAATCAATAATAGATTAAGGGGAGTAGGGGAATAGAACAAACCAATGATCTCAAATAAAACGATCTCTTACCAGAATATCTTTTTCTGCCGATGTAGGTGACCCCGTTCTAGCTGTAGCGTCCCCATTTACTCCATTTGTGCCATTTACTCCATTTACACCATTAACTCCGTTTGTACCATTTACTCCATTCACTGAGGCTGCAGTACTGTGTAACATTCCTTCCTCTTGCCTGAAAAATCAGATCATCTTGTTAAGTAGTGAAACCAAAAATCAAAATACTTTTCTCTCCGTATTATCTATGGAATAGCATACACACTTTTCACTCAAGATTTTTGGAAAGAGTTATAAACCACTTAGAATCTTAACCCTTTCCCAAACAAGACCTGGTTTTGACGACCCTAAGAAAATAGGCTTTGGAAAACATTGAAACAAAAGAAGAAACTGCTGGTAACCAGCAGTTTCTTCTTTTGTCTCAATATTTTCTGTGCCATATTTTACACAAATTTTATCTTTAGTAACTTCCATTTTGACATTTGTGTCTCTTTTTGAAGTGGATCACCCTAAAATTTTGTCGTTTGGGAAAGGGTTAATGTCAGTGGGAGGTCAAAATCTCATAACTACAGCTTTTTTATAGGGGCCCATGCTAGGTTTGTCAGTGATAAGAACAACATGGGGGCAGTCAGATCTATAAGCGTTTGAAATTTCCTTGGATAGAACTGATTAAGCTATGTCTGATGACCATTCTGTACGATATTTCTTGAATATATTTTTCACCTCCGGCCACCTAGCATGGGT
Source organism: Fragum sueziense (assembly GCA_963680895.1). Taxonomy (NCBI): domain Eukaryota; kingdom Metazoa; phylum Mollusca; class Bivalvia; order Cardiida; family Cardiidae; genus Fragum; species Fragum sueziense. The sequence goes on from OY804609.1 coordinate 2,343,862, forward strand.
CTCTTTAAGCTGTAGTTACATGGTTTTGACCTCCCACAAACATTACCATTCTTTTGACCTCTCACTAACAATATATAAACATAATTTTTTAAAAGCCACAAAGTCACCAAATTAGTACACATGATAATATACTGTACATACATGATAATATCCACAAGAGCCTTCCTAAAGTTCTCTCTGTCTTTCTTTGGTTGTTGAAACTGTGATACATCCGCTCCATTCTGTTTTTCAATGGGCTTTAATTTGGTTGGCTTTCTCCTCTTTGGCTCTCCTAGAAAATACAGTAGAAAAATTACTAATTTGAAGCAGAGATTGAAACAAACCCTATGATATTGTAGCTTAGAACTGAGAACAAAGTTAAAAATATCAGATCAGTAGATTTATTAATGAATATTCCACACCATATCTTTCTAGACTGCTAAAATTATGAATTTAAAGATGCTGCAGACAATAAAATAGATAACAAAAAATAAGGTATGCATTTGTGTACAATTTTTAGCACAGAAAATATTGAGGCAAAAGTAGAAAATGCTGATTTATCAGCATTTTCTACTTTTGTCTCAATATTTTCCCAGGCCTTTTTATCAGAGACATCAAAACCAGGTCAGTTTGGTATAGGTCTAAAGGCATCAAACGCCTAAAGCATGAATGCAGTATCTTACCCCATTCCGATTTCATAAGCTGAGTAATACAGAATTCAACATCTATCTCTGGATCTATCATTCTCTATGATTCTTGGATTTTGAAACTTTAAACTTTTAATAATCCATGCATAGTCAATGACAGGTTCTAATATATCATGTACTCTTAATAGTTTTCTATCCATTCACCTCAGATTTGCATATGATTATACAAGTCATGAAATCACTTTCTTCAGATAGAACTAACAAGAGGCCCAAGAGGGCCTGAATCGCTCCACTGGCTAAAGTAAAAGAATTATGTCAGTGTACTAAATTGACCCAATGGTTCTTTTTAAAGAATTATTTCGTAATTTCTCCCATTCTGATAAGCCCTGTCCTGCTTTGCCCACATTTATTGACCAATCAAAATTTTACTACCAACAGAAGTAATTGGACACCCAAGGAACATTTCTACCGAGTTTGGTAAAAATTTGCCTTGTGGTTGAATTTGTAAAGAAGTTTTCATGATTTCTGCCATTCTGATAAGCCCCGCCCTGCCATGCCCACATTTATGGACCAATCAAAATTTCACAGCAAATTTAAGTATAGGGTTACTTGAGGTGCATTTCTGCCAAGTTTAATTGAAATTGGCCCTACGGTTGATTTTTAAAGAATTATTTTGTGATTTCTCTAAGTCAAATAAGTCCCACCCTGCCACGCCTACATTTATTTACCAATTAAAATTTCATGGACAAGTTAAGAGTCAACCAATGTACATTTCTGCAAAATTTGGTCAAAATTGGCCCAATGGTGGATTTTTAAAGAATTATTTTGTGATTTCTCCAAGTCTGATAAGCCCCGCCCTGCCACGCCCACATTTATGGACCAATCAAAATCCAATGGACAAAGTAAAGAAAGAGTCACCTAAGGTACATTTCTGCCAAGTTTGGTCAAAATTGGCCACATGGTTGATTTTTAAAGAATTATTTTGTGATTTCTGTAAGTCTGATAAGCCCCGACCTGCCACGCCCACATTTATGGACCAATCAAAGTTCTTTAAACAATTTAAGTATAGGGTCACCTAAGGAACATTCCTGCAAAGTTTGGTCAAAATTGACCCACTGGTTTGAGAGGAGAAGATTTTCAAAGAATTATTTTGTGATTTCTCAAAATTTGATAAGCCCCGCCCTGCCACGCCCACATTTATAGACCAATCAAAATTTCGCTGACACATTAAGTAAAGAGTCACCCAAGGTACATTTCTGCCAAGTTTGGTCAAAGTTGGCCAAATGGTTGATTTTTAAAGAATTATTTTGTGATTTCTCTAAGTCTGATAAGCCCCGACCTGCCACGCCCACATTTATGGACCAATCAAAGTTCTTTAAACAATTTAAGTATAGGGTCACCTAAGGAACATTCCTGCAAAGTTTGGTCAAAATTGACCCACTGGTTTGAGAGGAGAAGATTTTCAAAGAATTATTTTGTGATTTCTCAAAATTTGATAAGCCCCGCCCTGCCACACCCACATTTATAGACCAATCAAAATTTCGCTGACACATTAAGTAAAGAGTCACCCAAGGTACATTTCTGCCAAGTTTGGTCAAAGTTGGCCAAATGGTTGATTTTTAAAGAATTATTTTGTGATTTCTCTAAGTCTGATAAGCCCCGCCCTGCTACGCCCACATTTATGGACCAATCAAAATTCTTTGAACAATTTAAGTAAAGGGTCACCCAAGGAACATCCCTGCAAAGTTTGGTCAAAATTGGCCCACTGGTTTGAGAGGAGAAGATTTTTAAAGAAAAAGTTAACGGACGCACGCACGGACGCACGCACGGACGCACGCACGCACGACGGACACACCGCCATGACAATAGCTCGCTGGCCTTCGGCCAGTGGAGCTAAAAATCATTAAGACCCCCTTTCTTAGTCTAGATCTGCCCAATTCAAGACAAGCTTCTCTTTTTAAGTGACAAACACTTTGACTCAATCAAATTCAGTGTAAGAAAATGTCATAAAGACCCCTTTTCCCATGTTTTAACACAAAACCTTTCCATGTTCAAAAAGGTTCATTCTGTATGCTGAAACAATTATTTTGACCAGTTGTTTTTTCAGATTGAGCTGAATTTGTGGCCTTCAGTATATAAACATTGGAAATGTCATTAAGATCTCTGTATGCTTAAACAATTATTTTGACCAGTTTAATTATGACCAAGTTTCAATAGGATTGAGCCAAATTTGTGGCCACTAGAGTGAAACAGTGAAAATGTAAATAAGGCCCCTTTTCCTGTGTTTTCAAAAGGAATAAAATTCCTTTTAAAACTTTGGTAGAGCTTAACCCAAAGAAGATCCCTGCAAAGTTTCAGGTCGTTTGGCCTTATGATTTAGGAAAAGACTTTTAAAGCAATTGTTGGACGATAGACAACAGACAGACGGACAACGGACATTCACCGATTACAATAGCTCACCTTGAGTACTTTGTCTTCACGTGAGCTAAAAGTTGAACGCACGGACGGACGGACGCACGCACGCACGACGGACACAACGCCATGACAATAGCTCACTGGCCGAATAATGGAAAATAAGCCCCGCCCACAGTGGCCATGTTTTTCGAATTATCAAAATTTCTTCAAGGAATCTGAAAAAGGGTCACCAAAGGAACATGCCTGTCAAATTTCAAAGAAATCTGATAAGTTGTTTGGGAGAAGAAGATTTTTTAAGTTTTTTCTAAAAATTCGTATTTGTTACCATAGCAACCAGAGTTTTCAATGGAATTGAATTCTTTGAAGGAATTTGAAAGAGGGCTATGCAAGGAACATTTCTGTGAAATTTAATTAAAATTGGTCCAGTAGTTTTTGAGAAGAAGATTTTTTAAAATTACACTATGCGCCATATATGGAAAATAAGCCCCGCCCACAGCGGCCATGTTTTTCGAATTATCAAAATTTCTTCAAGGAATCTGAAAAAGGGTCACCAAAGGAACATGCCTGTCAAATTTCAAAGAAATCTGATAAGTTGTTTGGGAGAAGAAGATTTTTTAAGTTTTTTCTAAAAATTCGTATTTGTTACCATAGCAACCAGAGTTTTCAATGGAATTGAATTCTTTGAAGGAATTTGAAAGAGGGCTATGCAAGGAACATTTCTGTGAAATTTAATTAAAATTGGTCCAGTAGTTTCTGAGAAGAAGATTTTTAAAGAAAAAGTTAACGGACGGACGGACGGACGCACGGACGGACGGACGCACGCACGCACGACGGACACAACGCCATGACAATAGCTCGCTGGCCTTCGGCCAGTGGAGCTAAAAACAGTACAACAAAGAGCAGTTCACACCAATAACTTTATTCACATTTGGTGCAATATAACGCATTTAATTCCATCAACTTTTTTAAAATAATAATTTTCCAATTATAGATCTAGTATATGATAGACTCTATTCACAACTTTCACCAAAAGAGGCTTTGCGGTAACCAGTAATGCCGAAGTTACAGATAGCAAACTCATCTTGAAATGTCTTGTTTTAAATTAAACATGATTAAATATTCAGTTGTTGTCCCTTTCCTCAAGAATTGCATGCAAACAGTCTGTGTTTTTCTGGGTACAAATGTACTTTTTTAGTTTTTGAATTAGATGAACTAATGTAACAAGCAATACTATAACTCTTCCTCATACATTCATTTAAACATTACAAAATCATCTCTATCATTTTTTTCAGATTTTTGTCATTCGTCATAATAAGTATTTGACTTTAACTTTGCAGGAGACTTCTATAGATAGTCAAATGAAGCTGAAATATCATGGTGTATAATCATGTGACTTAGAATTTCAGATAGAATTCAATAACTTTATCAATACTTGACCGATTTGAACTCGGTTTGAAGCAGAGAATGTGGACAGACGTCATGCATTAGAAGGACGTAGTTGATTTTTTGAAAAATCAACTGATAAAAAAGTTATTGAAGATAAACCAAAATTTTGGTTTATCTTCAATAACTTTTTTATCAGTTGATTTTTTAAAAAATCCCAACACGTCCAGCTTATTCCTGGCATTTTCCCACCTTCTCTGCTTCAAACCGAATTCAAATTGGTCAAGTATTAAAAAGATATTAAAGATTATCGGAAATTCTGAGTCACGTGATTAGCCACCGTGAAATATACTAACACATTACCAGACAACAGAATTTAAGACTGGTCCAAATTCAAAGATGATGCAAACGACAATTTCAAGTAAATGAAATTAGACATTTTTTGGTCTTTCTTTGTAGAAAACAATGTAGAAAAAACAATTTCTTCATTTTCCCACAATGTTTTTCTAATCCATTATCTAGTAGGAATTGAAAAGCGTATTATTGGTAATGGGTTAAGCAGGCAGCAAAAATAAAATCTTAACTGATCTGTCAGTACTTCTATGCTGCCTAGTGCCTACCAAAACATTTTTCACAGGATGATTCTGGGATCAGTAATTATAGTCTACGGACTCTAATTCGTACGAGCTGTAGAAAATGGTTTTGATGGCATTTTTTGTTAATGCTCGGCATCCATGCTAATAATATTCTTTGAGGTATGACAAAACCTCCTAGGGTGGATGCCCAGTCTGAAACTTCGAATTAAGGTCACAGCAAGGTCAAAGGTCAAATGGGTGCAATTTCATGTTTAGATAGTCATTGAGACATTTTAACTGCTTTAAATGATTGATTGTCACTTCTAATTGAGCTAAATTTGCTGAAAACTGCATCAGAGACATTACTTTATTGAAAAGATGACTTTTTGTGAATATTTTGACTATTATGGGATGGAAAAATGTACTTTCCAAAGCTAATCAAAGTACTGATAGTACTGAAGGTCGGGAAACAGAGGATTCGAAATACAGTAAATGGTCAATTTTCTTAAATTTACATTGAATTCGTAAAATATTCTCAATGTTGTTATCTGATTGCACATTAAAATTAATCCTTATTCTCTTATTCCCGAGTTAACATAAGCAAAAATTTGATATTTCTAGAAAAGAAATCATAGGAGACGAAAGGGTAATTTTCAACAATATAGATCTACTCCATTACACGTTCCGCAGCGATGTGACCCTAGTAGTTGAAAACTGCGTAAAACCCCAATAAACCAAATCCATTACACGATGTCGTATTTTTTCAGGTGATGTCGTAAACATTCGGTGATGGAAAGTGTCGATTTCTTTTAACCCGTAACGTGTCCGTGTTGAACGGGTAACCGTATGTTAAAAATATTTACGGCGTCGTCAGAAAAGATCCGACGTCGCATGAATCTCATTACGGATGGACTGCCTTAATGAATTGTCTGGGTTAACAGTTTGTAAAACATTATATCATTTTGATATCCATTATAACAAGGTTTGAGGATACATTGTGGCAAAACGAAAACATTTTGATAGGCTATTCAACATTTTTTCTTTGTCTCAATCTGTCTTTCAACAATTCTTCAGCTAAACTTTACATTAATATTTATCTAAATTATCAACACAAACTTGACATTACATGTAGCAACAGTATTCCGTTTTTTATGCAGGCCCGTAGGCACAGGTGGGGCTACGGGATGGGATAAGCCCCAAATGTTGGCCAAAAATATCGAATTTTCCTAATTTTACATAGAAAATTGAAGAAAAGGCCAATTAGCCCTTAAGATGTTCAGACACTAACCCGGACAGAGTTTTGAGCCCTTCCCCTTATCAAATTGCTTCCTACGGGCCTGAGAGCAGTTTTACATTCTACTGCTTAGGAAAGGTTAAATTTTGCACGATGAAAAATATTAATATTATGACGGGAAAATTTCTGAGCAAAATTCAGAATCAGGAATGAAGTTAAATTTAATATGGTTCACAAAAGTGGCATGAGAACTGACCAGATTTAGATAATTAAATTTACAATATAGCACATTGTAAATAATGGTAAAGGTTAGACCACAAACATTGATCAACAATTCTAATAATATGTGTGTTAAACTCAGAATTTGGAAAAAGTGAGCTCGTATTTTCTGCACACAAATCTAGATCTTGCTTTCTTTTTATTTTTGCTGTCCTCTTTGCTTTTCGCATTAGCTTTCACTTTGGATTGTTCTTTCTGTCGTTTGTGAAAGAGATAACTCTATCACCCCTATCATCTGCAGAGACAGAGGCCTACAATTAACTCATAAATAGCCTATATCTCAAGCCCAGGTCGAAGAAAGATGATTAAATTCCTGTTAAACCTAAGCCTGGATTAATAAGGATGAATAAATTACGAAAATTACGTTGTATGTACTCAAGACGGCTCAAAGTCCGTCAACGCCGTTACGGTAACACTTTAGTTGGTCAAAGCATAGGAGACTAGCTTTACACCGCGAAGTGTTAACACGTGAGCGTATAACCCGATAAAATGCATGTGTTGTAAAATGCGATTGTGCGCATAGCAATTGAACAAGGAGAAGGACTCGACTAGAGTCAGGATATAAATAGATTTTCCGTGAATCTACGAGTGCTTCACGGAAATGTCCGATTACACGAACTGTGTGGCGCAGTAATTTGGTGTTGAAATTCTCGTCTGCTCTAGTCTGCCACACCAGTTAGAATAGTTCGAATCAACCTTTCCGCCAAAAAGAGAAGTTGATAGTTTTCGCACTTATGAGCAAACTGCTGCATTGTTTTGATAAAACAATTAAGAAATGAAAGTCTTTACGATGATTATGTAATTTGAGTAATTTTGAATTGTTCATAGGTAGGTCTACTTTTTCGGCGGACTCAGACATTTTGAACGACTATGCGGTGACCAAATTATATCGAAAACCTCGTATCTGCAGATTAAAACAAGCGGCAGATACGAGATTTTCGTAGAAAAGCGTTAGAAGCGTTGGATCGCTATAGGACGTGAAAATCTCAAAGAGATTTCCCGACCTAAAAACGGTATATCTCTGAATATTTCTGACGTTTTCAGTCTTTTTTTCAACTGTATTTGCCACGATGCCTCAGTCATAAGCATTTCTTAATTTGCAATTGTGTCCTCTACATTTTGTAAGGTCCTGTGTACACGTGTATTGTGTATCTAAGGAATAATCCGAGTTCTACCGTGGTATATCTCTATTTAACCACGGTTCTGAGTAATGCAGCGAAATCTACCACAGGGTCCCTTGTCGGTGTAACAAATTTCCATTCAACTTAGAAGATCGGTAAGTGTCCCAAATGCTATCTAGTGAGTCCAATACTCATGGCATGCTATGCATATCCTACTTCGTAACGTCTGCACTTGAAATGGCAATATGTTCCTGTTCAGGAATGCAGAAGTTGCATCTCGTCCAAAATTTTTGTTATATCGTTGAATTTTGCCCTAATTAACATATCTTTGCTAAAATGGTTCAATGGCAGTGGTCAGAACAGAACGGTGAATGCAATTTTGTTGTTATCTTTTGTAGTCTTTCTATTGAAATGGTTGCTCTGAAGTCTATTGGTACTCAATTACATTCTAGTAGTTGTAATAGTGCTATTGTAGAGACTGATAGGCGTATAGCTCTTTTAAGGTATCCAACCTCTCATTAGCACCAAAGAGCCAGATGCGAAATTTTAAAAGTGCCAGTAATTCCTAAACTGTGTTACATTTCCATTCCGAAAATAAACATAAACATTTTGTGCGGTTTCGAATTTTGAACTAATGCATACTTAAGGAAATATTTGACAAAAAATGTTCAACATTACCTCCCTTGCATATGAATATAGTGTAAAATAATATTTGTGAATGATTTTCTTCTAGAAGCATAATCTTGAAACAAGACCAGTCCAGATATCAAGTTGTCTATACAAGTACATAAACTCTTTTCCAAACGAGACCTGGTTTTGATGTCCCTAGTAGAAAGAGCTTGGGAAAACTTTGAAACAAAAGAAGAAAATGCTGACTATATGATAAACAAACGCATTCCAGTATTCATAGATTCGTTTTGTCGGCTTCAGAAGCTTCCAAATGGGAGCACCATAAGATTTTGTTGTTTGGGAAAGAGTTAAAGGTACCTATAACTATAACGACAATACAATCAATGAAAAATGATGACACAAATCTTTCTATTTAGCCGTGGTACCACCTGCGCCTCAAGATAAGACTCAACAATGTCATTAAAATACACCCGAATGGTCGAATAATGTCATGGAATTAGTGTCTAATCCTCCATCTGTATGTTCTTTTGTCCGTTAGCAATTTCTTGGGTGCTCAACTCCTCTTACAGTTTTTTTGAAGATAATCAAACTGGGATATCTGTTCATCTTAAAGGCATTTTATCTTTAGAACACTCAAAGTACTCAGCTGTCTTTCAGTTCTTTCAATATGAGCAAATCGATTTCACTATGACCAGCTTTAAATGGAATTTTTAGATATCATGAACACACATTTTGGGGTAAACAGCAACTCTTCAGCAATTTTGGAAAGGTGTACGCTGACGATGTCATGAATAATATGGGGAATCCTTTTTAAGAAGAATATCATGATTTGTTTACTCTTTAGTCTTTACCTGAATATAATATTAGTCACTACTTGACTTCTTTTGAGTAATGTAAACCAGAATTAACTCCCTGTGGTCAAAAGCAATTTAGGATTTTAAAGTAAAATTACAAGTCTTTCTCGAACTTGTTTATAGCTAGTAAATCATGAGGAAGCTATTTTTTCGAGTTCTCCGGTTGTGCTTGGTTGGAACTAAATACTTCACAGCAGTACTAAGTTCCAGCTTGCCTCGGTTCTATGAACCTATATTGCAGCTGCAGATACGAAACCAAAAGTCTTTGCTATCATAGTTGATGGATCAGCTGTGATAAACACATAGTCGCTTTGTACCTCCAAAGGCTTTAGGAACATGCAGCCGAAAGTACCAAACCTTCATGGGCTTTTAAAGGCTAACTGATTTGGTTTGTCGATGTACATAGATACGCCAGCCTAAATGCTGAAACAAATGTCAAGGCATGGTCAAGACATCAAATACAGAGTGACTGACGAATGCGTTCCATCTTAAGTATGACATTTTTTTTTTTTATTTTATTCAGACAATGACAAAAAGACTGATTTCAACACCGTTCAGGTTGAAGATTATTCAGATGTGTCAGCAAAATATTGTCATTGTAAAAGGGGAAGAAAGGGTTATAGGTAGCCAGTCTTGGGGAAATTGCGCCATGTAATCATGAGCAAATACATGTTTGATAATCAAAGTCAGCTGCACAGACGTCCTTATATTTAATAACCAATGCATTTAAAAACTAAATGATATTGGTATTGAGAAGCTTTCGTTTATGATTATAAACTTATGCTAAACACCCCTACATACAATGCACTAGGTTTTTTGGGGGGAAGAAAGAGTCTTTCATGCTTCCACTGGCTGTGATATTGTTTCAGCTTTACGGTTATAGGTCAAGGGGTCTAGTTCTTCTCTTTTTATCATGTCTGCCAACAAAGCTATATGATGCGTAATCCCCAACTAGCGCAGCTTTGGAAAGGTCTATTTTTACCAAGTAGGATACACCTGCGGTCAAATAACTTTCCCCAAAATGGAAGTAATGAGCCTTCCTAAATAGGAAAGGAAGCGATGAAGAATCACAAAGCATGTTGTATGGATTTGGATTAACTTCCGTCAATTGTTGTGGGTACAAGAAGTCGTGCAAAGATTGGTGCTATAGGTTAAGCCTACGCTGCACTGGATTATGCAGATGTAAATGCTGACGCTCCAAGAAATCAGAGTGGTGATCCATGCACGCTACAACTTAAAGAGACCAATGTTAGGTAATTTATGCATCAGGCTTTCATCCCATTATTTCTGACCAAAATGATAGGAAATGTAGAACTGGTATTAAGTATAACACTTCCCATTCATTGAGAAATATTTCACCATAACCATCACTAGAAATTAAAAGGGTCTTAGTTTAAAAGATTGCGTTTTGTCTGCACGAATTTTATTACTGCCTCCGGGTTGATAAATTTTCTATTTTTTGCCAAATCGTATTTTTCAAAATATAGGAAATAGTAATTTTATGCACAGAACATTTTCAAATCATGTTATCTTGTGTCTAAAAACATACACTTGTTATTTAAAAAAGCGGCCAATCATATCAAGTTTTATAGTAAAAACGGTATCTCCCACCCGTCAATGGCTGCCATCTTGGAAAATATTGGCCATCTTGTAATTTTTAGGCTCAAAATATTATAAAATTCTGTTTTCTCATGTTTGGAAACAATCATTTTGTTGTGAAAAGGACAAAAATCGGCCAATTATATTAGCTTTTATGGTAAAAGCGGTATCTTTCATACGTCAATGGCGGCCATCTTGAAAAATGGCGGCCATCTATACTTTTTGAATGACTAATTGGTTTTTATTTAGCTACATGGTTTTATAGATGCGTGTGCCAAGTTTGATGCTTGTATCATCAAGTGCATGATATTTGCATTTATCTGCTAAAGCTATATGCCAGTTTCGCACGTTTGAACGTAATTTACATGTGACCTCATTCTGACCTGGAATTCGAAAGAGACACTAAGCATGCTTCCGAACATTGTTTGAAGTAGTCTGGAATATTTCTAGCATTGCTACCTTTGGTTATAAGAATGTCTTGGGTTATTTGTGTGTAATAAAAGAACTAAAGCCTTTATTCAAGTTCAATATGAATTTCATTAAGTATCGTGCTTTATTTTGTTATTGACCTGAGCGTTTTTTGGTATAAATATGGTAAAATAATGTTTGAAAATGACAATGTAGGCCCTGGGTGAGCTTCAGTCCATTCCTAATTCAATTTATTTGATTTCGTTTAAATTGCTTTCATTTTGTGTGGACGCAAATAATTCTGCTTTATCTATAAGCCATTTTTTCTTGATTTTTGCACTCATTGACCTTTGACCTCACTGTGACCTTAAATCGAAAAATCACGCTGGGCATCCACCCCTATCTTGTTTGTAATAGTCTAAGGAACAATTCTAGCATGGATGCCGAGCATTAACAAAGAATGCCATCAGGAGTCATCGTAGGATTTAAAGTCCGTAGACTATAAGACTATGTTTAATTTGATTATGCTTGAATGGCAATCTTTAAAACCCTATCTTCCATCCCGGACCATGTTCACAGGATATAATATGAAGGTTACTTGGTAAAACCATGTATGAATACCAACAAGACTCAACTCACAATACTATACAATGGAGGTTACAACATTTTATCATCAAACACTGTGGCTAAATGAATAATTAAAGTGTTGTCTAGATTTAGTTCTTGTCACACACCTTGTTTACTTTGCTAATCAGGCAACTATCCAAGTTGACCCTTACCCCATTACCTGACAGCAAAATATTAGACTGGTCCATTAACAAAGGAGACGACAATTTCAAATGGATGAAATTATACATTCATTGTTTTGTTTCTCTCTGGGTAGAAAACATCATTGGAAATGAAGAAATTGATTGTCATATGTATTTGCTTTATTTTTCATGATGTTTTCGAAAGTTGCTCTGTTGTGGGGGGTGTAGAAAAGTGTCAAAAGATGTATGTTAAAACGGGCTACCTGATAATTTGTCAGCTTTCAGGTAACATCACCCTTTCCTTAACAACATAAATTCAAAATGGTCCAATTTGAAAGCTGCTGTAGACAACAAAGTGGCAATTCATATGAAAATTGTAGAATACAATATTTCATAACACATGAAATGTTCAGGCAAACAGAGAAAATTGCTGGTAAAGAGCATTTTCCTCTTTTGTCTCATTATTATATCAAGCTTTTTCTATTAGGAAAACAAAAATAAGAATTATAACATGTTTCCGTAAAATCCATATATAGCGAAAGAAGAACTGCATCGGGTTTTATTTACAATAAAGACTCTATGTAATTATGCTTTGTGTATGCGCCAAAATGTCACATGGGGTCAAGGTAACGTCAAATGACGTCACTTAACCGACAATGCGTTTCCTACGACAAAAACTAGTTCATGGCAGAATTTTCACACAATAACACATTTCTAATGTGCGTTTTTGTTATTTAGAGTGTTATAATGGAGATAATAACAAGTTTAGCGGTCTTTGTTGCCAATAAAAACCTCTGTGCTCTGGACTACACGATTAGGCAAATACCTTGGCGCTGTGCGCCTCGGTTTTTACCTACAAATGTAGTCAGGTCGCACATCGGCTTTTATTGGCAATAAAGACCGCTAAACTTGTTATTATTTCATAATTAGATGCTAAATGTATTTCTTACATCAAATCTGCTCAATGTTCATCATACAAAATTGTCAGTTCATACAATAATGGTCACAATACAACATTGTCATTACACTAGTGTTACATGTACCTTGTCCAGGAATAGGTTCAAGAACTTGGTATGAATTTGGGTATTTAGCTTTGTTTTCTAAAAAGTCAAGCTCTTCTGCTGCTTTGGTTGATACTTCAGTGAAAAAGAAATTAAGTTTTGTATTATCGCATGAAGCAGAAAATCCATTTTTTAAAACCCTTTTGAGAACAATGCCTTACTCTGAGCATCTGAATGGCAGAGGCTTTACAAAACAAATAGAGAATACGGATAGAAATCAATTACTAATTTTCCCACATGCATTTTATGTATCTTTTCAAGTGGATAGTTAAATGTTAAGAGTATCTTTAATTGTCTTTTCTTCTGAAGGCCGGCAGTGCCTGACCCCAAATTATTGATGTCTCAGTAATTTATATTGTTTTCAACACATTACACTTGAAGTCATCTGTAGTAATTTTTCCAACTTTTGTTGTATGAGACGCTTTCTCTAAAAGCAAAATTCTAGGGCAGTCAAGCTTGAAAGCTGCAGACAATGGCAAAATTAAAGTTGATAATTATAGCACATAATTCAGTACATTACAATAAATATTGAAGAATAATAAGAAACTGTTAATTATCAGTATTTTCTTATTTTGCCTTGATGTACTCCCAAGCTTTTCATAATAGACGTGAAAACCTGGCCATGTTTCAGATCAGTTTCAATTGGGAAAAGGGTCAAGAATTTACTTACTAGCTGTCAGTTCACCGATCAGGTCAATCTGGTCTTTATTGTCCTCTTCTGGCAGTTTGCCAGACAAGACGAATGACGGCGGGTTCTGTTGCCAAGCGGGTTTACTCCGTTTGGATGGCAGGACAGGCAAGAAATGTATCGGGTCGTTTGTACCCTTTCCTTTACTGCCTCCACCACCTCTAGGGCTGGCCTGTAATGAAAGAAATTGTTTTAAGTATGGTGATCATGCATGTTATACTAGAAAACCAAACCCCCATCATCATTCAACAGACAGCAATTTTTAGCTCCACTGGCCAAAGCGAGCTATTGTCATGGCGTTGTGTCCGTCGTGCGTCCGTGCATGCCTGCGTCCGTCTGTTAACTTTTACTTTAAACATCTTCTCCTCTTATACAGTGTTTCAGCCAGGATTTATCCAAAGGGGCCAATTGGCCCCCTCTCTTCATAAATAGGGGCCAGACCACTTTAACAGGGGGGGGGGGGGGGGGGGGGGTGTCAGTTCTTATATGTTTCACAATACATAGATCTAGATCTCCTATAGCTGTTCCCCTGTCAAAATTCAGTCATGGTTATTCACATTTCCACGCTTTTTGGGATGAGTAAGCGTATAAATTCTCTTTGATCGACCAAATATTCGGCGACTTATTCTACTAAATTCTTCTTAGACATCTTGATGACGATGATCTCCGATGGTGGTCGTCTTCGCTACTTTGCTTGGGCTAGAAGTTGAATGATCGCTAAAATTCTGATCTTTGTCCTGATTAGGAAGAGTAAGAAATCTGTTTTGCAAATTAAACAAGACGATTTATTTTTCCAAACACGTTGTAAAAAGCAGGTTTCCGGCTTCACTTTACTAATTTACCACAGACGCAGATAATCAGAGAACCAGACGTAGACTGGTTTAGTGAAAAACATTAAAATCGCGGAAAGAATATCGATTTTTACTACCGCACTATAACCAGTCAATATTATTATCGTCCAATTATGTTTTGCACATTGAGTATCCGTCCCAATATCTTTCGTACCCTGGCGGCTTCATCTACACAAAAAAATTGAATTTTGGGGGCCAGAAAAGATATTTTGCGCCAATCCTGGCGTGCCACTACGAGAAACACGCGGGAATTATTATTTTTCTGCGGGAATCCCGCAATGGCGCGTCCTGGCTGAAACACTGCTTATACCAGTGGGCCAATTTTGACCAAACTTGGCAGGAATGTTCCTTGAGTGACCCTTTTCCAAATTTCCTTGCGAATTTTTGATTCGTCAAAAAATGTGGGCGTGGCAGGGCGGGGCTTATCAGACTTAGAGAAATCATAAGAAAATTCTTTAAAAATCAACCATTGGGCCAATTTGAACCAAACCTGGCAGGAATGTGCCTTGAATCATTCTTTTCAAAATTTGTTCACAAATTTTTATATTTGTCAAAAAATGTGACCGTGGCAGGGAGAAAGGGGCTTATCGGACTTACAGAAATCATAAGAAAATTCTTTAAAAATCAACCATTGAGCCAATTTGAACCAAATCTGGCAGGAATGTGCCTTGAGTCATTCTTTTCAAAATTTGTTCACAAATTTTTACATTTGTTAAAAAATGTGGCTGTGGCAGGGAGAAAGGGGCTTATCAGACTTAGAGAAATCATAAGAAAATTCTTTAAAAATCAACCATTGGGCCAATTTGAACCAAATCTGGCAGGAATGTGCTTTGATTCATTCTTTTTAGAATTTGTTCACAATTTTTTTTGTTTGTAAAAAATTGTGACCGTGGCAGGGAGAAAGGGGCTTATCAGACTTAGAGAAATAAAAAGAAAATTCTTTAAAAATCAACCATTGGGCCAATTTGAACCAGACTTTGCAGGAATGTTCTTTGAGTCTCTCTTTTCAAAATTTATTTACATTTTTTTACATTTGTCAAAAAAAGTGGGCGTGGCAGGGAGGAAGGGGCTTATCGGACTTAAAGAAATCGTAAGAAAATTCTTTAAAAATCAACCAGTGTGCCCAATTGAACAAAACTTTGCAGGAATGTGCCTTGAGTCATTCTTTTTAAAAAAAATTCACAAATTTTTACATTTGTCAAAATATGTGGCCGTGGCAGGGAGAAAGGGGCTTATCAGACTTGGAGAAATCATAAGAAAATTCTTTAAAAATCAACCATTAGGCCAATTTGAAGCAGACTTTGCAAGGATATTCTTTGAGTCTCTTTTCAAAATTTGTTCACAAATTCTTACATATCTCAAAAAATGTGGGCATGGCAGGGAGGAAGGGGCTTATCAGACTAAGAGAAATCATAAGAAAATTCTTTTAAAATAAACCATTTGGCCAATTTTATTTAAACTTGGCAGAAAACTTTCTTGAGTGACTCTTCTCAAAATGTGTTCATAATTTTTTACATAATTTGTCAAAATATTTGGGCAGGGCAGGGAGGAAGGAAAATTCAGAATTGGAAAAACCATGAAATAATTCGGTAAATTTAAACCAATGGGCCAATTCAAACCAAACTTGCCGGAATTTCCCTTTGGTGACCCTTTTTAAGATTTGGCTGTGTAAGGCTTACAAGAAATCATGGGATAATTCTTCCACTTGAGCCAGTGGAGCGATTCAGGCCCTCCTGGGCCTCTTGTTTACTTTATACAGTTACAATTTCAAAGCTGTTACTGTTGTTTGGACCAGTCTGAAATTTTACCGTCTGAGACTGGTATACTAGTTCCTCATTGATTTGTGGATCCTCACTGATTTCATGGATCATTATAGGCTACAATTTTACAAAACTGTCAATATTCCCAGGGGTTTTCCTAAGCTTTCTGTGCCTCCTCAAAACAGAGGCATTCCCAAAGCAAAAGGCTGTGTTCCCAAAGCAAACTTTCTTCTATCTTTCCCAATCTATTGAAAATGTGTTATCTGTTATTGAACAAGAGTTGTCCGCGGACAACGTAGCTCGCCTATATACAAGAGCTTGTTGCAAAAAAAGGAGTTCAAGGTCAAAGGTCAAGGTCACTGGGTCAAAGGTCATGCTCTCAAGGTCAAGGTCTTTGCATGAGGTATCCATATGTGAAATATTAAGGCTCTATCTGTAATAGTGCATGAGATATAGGCCAGGTTAAAGTTTTTTAAAAGTAGGTCAAACTCCAAGGTCAAGGTCATGGTCCCAAATGAAAGGTCTTGGCAAGAGGTATCCATGTATGAAGTATCAAGGCTGTATCTCAAATAGTGCCTGAGATATAGACCAGGTTAAAGTTTTTGAAGACGCGACGCTGACGCCGACGCTGACGCCGACACTAGGGCTGTGACATTAGCTCCCCAGACATAAAGTCCCGGCTTGCTAAAAATGAGAATTTCACTTACTTTTTTTTTTTTTAATCCCAAAATGAGCTATTATGGGCTTTAAAAATTTCCCAAATAGCCCAAACTCCTTTTCTCAAAATAGCCTAGCAGGGTTTTCCCTAGATCTTGTAAAGAAGGAGTCCTTGGGACTCTCAGCTATGATTTTTGAGAGTCCCTGTGTGAATTTTAAGAGTCCTATCTTGGAAAAATCAGTGAACTATAAAATCCGAAATATTGGCCATATTTGAAAAAGACAGGAGAAAAGGCAGACCCATTAATAGGATTTGGTTTTGTAGGTTTAACAAAATATAGGCATTCAGCCTGTCAAGGAACAAAATGGTGGAATCATCCTGAATATCAAAATCAAATTTAATTCATAAGTTAACTATTCATTCATATATGACCAGTCAGATGTAGCAAACAGAAGTGGAACTGTCTACTTAACAGCAATAGATTTATTGTATAAATTCTATAATGATTTACCGGTAATTTAGTACTACAAAGAACATTTACCGTAGGTCTGGAATTTGATGATTCAGAGTTCCAATGCTACCCAGAAAACAGGAATACGTTTGGATTTTTGTATAACCCATTCCCAGTCTGGAAGTAGTGTTGATTTTATCAAATCTTATAAAAATTAGGAAAAGTCAAAGAAAAGTACAAAACAATTTGGGTACAAACCCCTTCTAACCCCCCCCCCCCTGCCTATAGGAGTATTTCTTATTGTTAGTAATAAAAACGGAACCTTATGCAAGCGTCTGTCAAGAATAGTAAAGATGCCATGCTCATACTGTCTGCTTAAAAACTTCTACACAAATGTTTAGCAGGTGTAATTTCTTCAAACTAGACGAACACAACACTTCAAGTAAGCTAGTATTTGTACTTTTATTTGGGAGTCCCATGGGACGCACAGACTATATTTTTAAGAGTCCTGAACACAATTTTGAGAGTCTAGGACGCAATATCCTGCGTCCGGGAAAACCCTGGCCTAGGAAAACCCATGATATTTTGTTACTATCAGGGGCATAGCTATGTTTACTCACACATACATGTGGTACAAATTGGAGCCTCAAGTATGGGTATTGTGCAAAAATGGTGGGCAAAAGTTTTCTTGAAAGCTCATTTCAGCACTGTAAATTGCTCTAAACCTGTTTTACGCTGTGGGCCTTTGCGGCCTTGCACTCATGTAGGGAGCTTTGCCCCCATAGGGGAAGATCCACTGGCCCCCTTAAATAGTGTGTAGTCATTTAGTAGATGCGCCAATGAGTGTCTCTGAGATACTGGCTGGCGACCAGTTGTCGCCCCTTACCAGTTCTCGCCAACAAACCCATATCATGGTAAAGACTGAAAAGAGTCATTTCCCACATAGAACTTAAAAGTTATGTTGACATCAACTTCTTTTATTCTGAAAATAAATCATATGAAATAATATCATGTCTTTGCTGTGATAAGGTATCGTTGGCAAAAACTGGTAGCCTGTAGGCTCCCGTATTTGAGCACCTTAAGCATTACTTTTGCGCATGCGCACTAAAGTAATCAACATCCGGCGGTCTTAATATTCACCCCGGGACACCCCGGGACACCCCGGGACACTTTATATATGGGGATCGTATCAATTATTGGGTAATATCTTATGAATATACTAGATTATAAGACTGAAATTAACATAATTTGTCGATTTTAACAATAAAAACGTCATTTTTCTACTAACAGAGCTCATTTGGGACACCCCGGGACACTTCATATATAGATAATCCCGTGCCACCCCGGGACACTTCATATAAGGGATTTATATGAATCATTGGGTCTTATTTCATCATTAAATAATCTTTTATCAAGAAAAAATACCAATCTTCGTCTATTCTAAACAATAAAAGCGAGATAGACCAAGTGAATGGCCCGTAACCAGTCTGCTCTATCCAAAGCGGCCACCAAAGGACACTAGTCATTTTTCACTAAGAATGAATGGAAACGCATTTAGAACATGTGTCCCGGGATGTTTCATCAGTTTTTCCCAAGAAATGATTAGAAATGTGCGTAGAGATTGTGTCCCGGGGTGAATAGGCCTAGTCATTTTTCACTAAGAATGAATAGAAATGCATGTAGAACATGTGTCCAGGGGTGTTCTATCAGTTTTCCCCAAGAAATTATTAGAAATGTGCGTAGAGCATGTGTCCCGGGGTGAATATTCATTTTTCACTAAGAATGAATAGAAATGAATGTAGAACTTGTGTCCCGGGTTGTTTCATCAGTTTTTCCCAAGAAATGATTAGAAATCTGCGCAGAGCATGTGTCCCGGGGTGAATAGTCATTTTTCATTAAGAATGAATAGAAATGCATGTAGAACATGTGTCCCGGGGTGTTTCATCAGTTTTCCCCAAGAAATGATTAGAAATGTGCGTAGAGCATGTGTCCCGGGGTGAATAGTCATTTTTTACTAAGAATGAATAGAAATGCATGTAGAATATGTGTTCCGGGGTGTTTTATCAGTTTTCCCAAGAAATGATTAGAAATGTGCGTAGAACATGTGTCCCGGCGGGGCGTTTCATTAGTTTTCCCCAAGATATGATTGGAAATGTGCGTAGAGCATGTGTCTCGGGGTTAATAGTCATTTTTCACTAAGAATGAATATGTAATGCATGTAGAACATGTGTCCCGGGGTGTTTCATCAAATACCCCCCCCAAACATGAGTATTTAATAAATGTGCGTAGTGCATATGCCCCGGATGCATAGTCATTTTTCTGTAAAAAGGGATATAAATGTATTTAGAACTGTTATTCTTATTGATAAAACATTATTTATTCACGAAACAATACCAATAGTTGATATAACTCTTTTATATACGAAGTGTCCCGGGGTGTCTTCTCTGGATAAAGCGGACTGTTTATGGGCAATCCACTGGGTCTATTATAACCTTACCGGTTAGAATTTTTTCTATTTATAATTTTTATTGATATAGATTGATTTGTTGACTAAATAATACTTAATAATTAATATAAATCGCTTGTATGAAGTGTCCCGGGGTGTCCCGGGGTGTCCCGGGGTGAATATTAAGACCCAAATGTCACTAACCAAAGTGAAAGTAACACAAATTTAATTGTAAAGTTCCAGTAGTGCAAAATAACTCCTTTACAATGTAACAAGAAAGAGATAAGTCACCTGCTATTTGTACATGAGGTGATCAGTTTCACCAGAAAAAGTTTCCTCTAATCAAGCTCCGACCGATATTAATTTCTTTCCGGGTCAAGGTCACAAATGTTTTGAACCTCCAAACAGCGATTACGTCAGAGGTAAGTAATCCCTGCCACAACGGAAATCACGTGATGATAGTATGTGCATGTGACATGTGTCAATATGGTGGTTTGTTTGGCATACTCAGTAGTTGTCTGGCTCACGGAAATTAGCCGAGTTCTGACGAATGGGTGACACGTTTTCCCAATATTTATTTCTGATATTTTTTTTTAATTTACTCTTCATTGAACATTGAACGATCTCAAAACATTACAAACATTCGGCCATTGCAAGAAAACAACAAAAACGTGTGGAAATATGAATTATCGAATAAGGGAGCCTGCTTGAATAGGGGAAACTAGAGGCTACATGTTGAGAATTGGTCGACAGCCAGTATTAAATTTGGTCCAAAGTAGGTAAACATTCTGAAATTTTACAGTGTTGTGTGATCTGAAACTCTGATCAAGCCAGTAAGTCAATAGTCATTTTGTTGTATATTTTGGTGGCGTTGTAAATGCAATGCTTAGTCATAAAGAAATCTGAGTGATGCGTTCGTAAATTCAATCAAAATACACGGTCCCCATAGAATCATTTCGTTGTTTACATAAGTTTCTGAAACAGTTAGACCTACACACAAATGTCTTAGTGGATGTGAAATGTGTATATGATTGTCATTGATTACCTGAAGTTCAGCCATCCTTTTCTTTTAAGAACTACCAAATGAAAGAGGCTTTATCTTGTTACAAATCCGTCATTCGTGTTTAAATCCTCTGTAGGTATTGCAACGGTAAAAATAAAATGGTGGACATTTGGCTTCCCCGTTGCCAGGTGACGGGTATTAAAAATTTTCGTTATCTTAATCTGAATGAACAAAAAAAATAAAATTTCTGAGTACCAATTTGTAGAAAAATGGTATTGTAATCAATTTCTTGAAAATAATGCATAATTACAATTTTTGCAAAAAAAATCTTTAGTTTGGTTCGTTCGTAAAAGACTTCATTTTCAATGTAAAATACCGGGATACAGTCTACAAAAAACGAGCACCTGTTGCAGGCATGCAAATCATGCAATGGGTATCACGTCGTAGAATCAAGTGAAATGACAATAGAGACCGCATTTATAAGCGTAAACTCTCGCTCTTGTATTCAATTTGAATTGTTAAAGATTTTCAGCGCATTTTCATTTCAGTTTTTAAATTTGACAAAATATTGAATAAACATAAATAAACGCATAACCTTTTTAGGGTTAGGGGTAGATTTAAACAAAAAGAAAATCAGACCGTTAAGTATCACATCATGCATTTACTTACGTTGGGTGCGTTAGGGTTCTCCCATCGGTTACCGAGTGTATTTACCGTCGGCTACCGATGGTACCATCGGTAGCCGATGGCACCGTCGGCAACCAACAAACTCTGAACGAAAATTGTACCGATCGGTAAAAAAAGGCAGATAATCAATTACCAAGAGCGTATTCTCCCCGCAGAGTGATCGTTCGTTTTTAAAAATTATGAATAAAAAGATATTTTCAGAAATAAATGGCTAAATAAAATAACTGTAGCTTCAACTATTACAATATATTCTATCAAGAACGGTTAGAATGCTATTCGCTTGCTATTGAAGAAAATATAAGACTAGGAACGCCGTAGTTGGGTTGTTATCCGCCATCTTACTGTAATGAAAACGAGGCTACCGATGCTACCCGACTTGTCTACTCTCGGGACAATTGGTTACCAACAAAATTACCTGCCAGTAATACCCGAAAGGGGAGTTAGGCAGTATATATAGATAGATAGATAGAAAATAACCATCGGTATGCCGACGGTTACCGATGGCTACCGATGGTTACCAACGGCACCGATGGCTACCGATGGGAGAACCCTGAACGCACCCGTTGATTTTTATATCCCATTATGTCGTGATGTCGTATTAAGGGACTATCTATCCATCTCACCGACGATACTGTGCTCTAACTAGAACATTAAATTATAGATTGTGGTGGCAAAATTGCTTTCATCAACGGTTCAACCGCACAATAAAACAGGAAATTTAGAAGAACAGTTGTCATGATGAATTATTTACAAGCAGCTGGGGTCTGCTACCAAGAATAGGGTAGTAGACAAATGACATTGTTAGATGTGCAGTTTGAACTGACCAACTGCCTAAGCTTACACAATATCTCTCATTCTGTCTTTGTATTCTGCTGCACATCCTCACGGATAATTTTGAGCAGTTGTCCGTCTGTGCCTGGTTAAAAAGAGTGAGAAAAAGTAAAAGAGCTAAAAGATGATAATGATATGAATGAATAATGGATGAAAAATGTTATAAGAGGGATGAAAAGATAAAATGATAAAAACACACATCCGCAGAGCTTACTGTTTATGGTGAGGGATGGTACTGACAGAGAAATGAAGTGGTTCGGCTCTCCTGCTAGTACAACATCTGGTGGCAGAGAATTCCATTGCACAATGGTAGCAGGAAAGACAGAATATTCATAGAGGTCTGCCCTGGGGTGGATGTGCCGGAAGCTGTAAGAGTGACCGTATCTTGATGTTCGTGGGTTTCTGTGGAGGTAAACTGGGATGGGAACAGGGACTAGGCCATGAACTATACGATAAAACATACAAAGACGGGCATCCTGTCGTTGCTGTTCTACTGTTCTCCAACCCAACTTGTCCAGCATGGACGTGACACGCAAGAGTGTCTAAAATAGTCATCCAAAGTCCAGCGTGCAGCACGACGTTGCATCAAGGAAAATTTCATGAAAATTGAACCACCCAAACAAAAAATTATGGCGAAACATATGCCCAAAAATGTTCCAAGTGCTACGTTTTAGCGTGACATTTTGAAACATTCATCAATTTCTTTTTTTTTTTAATTTAGATAAATATTCATGTAAAATTTAGCTGAGGAATTGTTGAAAAACAGATTGAGACAAAGAAAAAATGTTAGATATCAAAATGTTTTCGTTTTGCCACCATATTTCCTCAAACCTTTATATAATGGATATCAAAATGATATAATGTTTTACAGGCTGTTAACCCAGATAATTCATTAAAGCAGTCCATCCATAATGAGATTCATTCGACGTCGGGTCTTTTCTGACGACGCCGTAAACATTTTTAACATACGGTCACCCGTTCAATATGGACACGTTACGAGTTAAAAGAAATCGACACTTTCCATCACCGAATGTTTACGACATCACATGAAAAAAATACGACACTGTGTAATGGATTTGGTTTAGTGGGGTTTTACGCAATTTTCAACTACTACGGTCATATCGCGGTGGACCGTCTAATGGAGTAGATCTTTATTGTAGACAGTTACCCTTTCGTCTACTAGGATTTCTTTTCTACAAATATCAAATTTCTGCTTATGTTAACTCGTGAATTAGAGTATAAGAGTTAATTTTATTGATATCATCAGATAACAACATTGAGAATATTTTACGAATTCAATGTAAAAAGAAAATTGACCATTTACTGTAATTCGAAACCTCTGTTTCCCGACCTTCCGTACTATCAGTACTTCGATTACTTAAAGGATTGACCAAGGAAGTTCACCCAGCAATTCACCTACGTGACTGCGATTTCACCACCGCCTGCAACACCACAGGACTACTGTCCGCTGAGTCTTCTCCACCCTAAAAATTAGTATGGGCTCCATATACAAGAAGCATACTCAAAGTTGAGCCTGACTAACATCGTTTGAGCACCTGGGACAAAGGATAAATTTCTCACAATGAAACCGAGAGTCTTGTTTGCCCTGATGGTTATTTCTTATATACGGTGATCCCAAGGTAAATTATCAATTATGTTGAGACCTAAGTATTTAGCAGAGGAAGCCATTTCAAGTACCTGTCCGTGGAGGGTATATTTATGTATAAACTAAAAATTGGTTTGATGTGGTGACATTCCTAGTGTATGACCAAGTCACCCAGATGTACCCCCCGCGATGAGGGTTATTGTTCTGATTTCTAACAATGGTGTGTCAAGTTAAACCAGTAAATTTGCTTTCCACACTTGACTCAGCAGCCAATTGTACAGTTTGAATGAAACCAAAACTGAATGTATGCCTGTCAACACCCACAATAGCAACGAGAACAAAACATTCTCTACTAACATCCTAAAATGTGTCGACGACTACAAATATCTAGGAGCGCACACTAGAAATGTAGCCCTCAGATAAATATCGACTCCTAGTGGGATTCGATCCTGGGACGTCCCTATCCCTAAGCGAACACTCTATCACGTCGTTATAAAAGCTAGCTTGCACAACGAGATAGTATAAGTGCGCGTTATACTACACGCGGCTACATACACCCCCTCTTATAAAATATCCATCGGTATGCCGACGGTTACCGATGGCTACCGATGGTTACCAACGGCACCGATGGCAACCGATGGGAGAACCCTGAACGCACCCATTGTTTGTTGATTATCCGCCATGTTGTCTTTTACTGATCGGCACAATATTCGTTCAGAGTTTGTTGGTTGCCATCGGTTACCGATGGTACCATCGGTAGCCGATGGTAAAAACACTCGGTTACCGATGGGAGAACCCTGAACGCACCCAATGTTTCCACATCATTACCTATATTCTTATGCCTACAGACTAGCGTCCGGTGTTTGCTGAGAGATGCTCACTGACGTGAATTTTCATTTCTGTACATGTGTGTATAGTCGTCATATAAATTAAGAATATAAATCATTGTACATATAGGTGCACCTTAGGCGAAAAAGATGCAAGCCATTGTTTATTGTGTTTAAACAAAACAAAACAAAAAAGACGCCTTTGATTTGTACTGTGCCTATGCCACTTTCTTTCTTTGTGCTGGTAACATAGTATATGTCATTTAACAAAATTGGTGCGCATTTGACGCTTGCATTGCATGACCTAGGGCCAGGAATTATAGCAATGGAAACCAATTTTATTTACTTTCTTTCGACTACCAATTTCCCATAAACATTTCTAGAACATTACTGCGTGCAAGTACACCCTCCCACCCCCCGAAAAAAATACTTGATTTTAAAATGACGAATAAACTTGATGCGCATTTTCGTTTGTTAGAAACGATCTACATATACGGGTTGATATATCTATATGATATTTCTCAAATATATTTTTACCTGCCCGTCGATCCCTTTAAATGTAAATATTGTCAATTGAACAAATAATAATTACAAGTAATAGATAATGAAAAGATCTATTTATACAAGTATGTGACACGAAAAATGAATTAAATATGTAAATTATTTCTATAGCATATTGATGTTAGTTTTAGATTTAAATGAATATGTAGATTTGTACTCTTTTTGGAACATTAACTTGAAGCGGTTTCACACGTCGCCTTTTATATTTTGGCCGTTTTGGACTGATGCCTTCCATTTCGATTTTACTCCAACATTTCGTATTTTAGTTTACAGACCGGAAGTTCCAATATCTTAAGTAAGGATACATGATTTACGTTCTTTTATCGACAATCTTTGAAAATGACTAAACTTTAATCATGAACGATAAAATATATACGGAAGTATATGATAGAACAATAATACTACATATTTGGTTGAATTATATCCTTAGACTTTTTTTACTTTGGACTATTTTTTTTAAACCGGAAACTGCATGTTTATTTTTAGGTATGTTGTTCGGTCGAAAAGTGGTTCCAAATTCAACTGTCAAGAAACCGAAAGTTTTGAGAAAAGACATTCTCGTTCTTGATTTGAATATTTGAACAATATTAAGAAACAAAGGACACGTTAACTAATTATGCAGATTGTCTAGTCCCCATGGAAAATTGCATTTCTTAGCCTAAAGACAAGTTTCTTATGCTAACATTTTCTTTTCTGCAAGTTCTGACATGCACTGCTCATCTGCTGATCCAATAGACGATCGCAGAGAATAATAATTGAAAAGGGTACATTTGAACATGAAAATCTCACGACTTTCACAGGTTCTAGTAGTTCTGGGCATTGTCACTCCATGGTCTTTTCTCCTGTAGTAGAGGCTGATCTTGAGACGTTAGGTGACTTCACTATCGCAAAAAGCCGTTTTTCTCAAATGTGGCAATACAATTTCACAAAACATTGATAATGAAATTTCCAATCAGTAGTCTGTTGATTATGGTAATGTCGATTTAAATAAAGATACAAAAAGTATTGAAGTCGGTGATTTGTAAAATACTTAAAATTAAACGTCCGTTGTGGGTTCCCTCCGTTGTGAATTGAAAGTAGAAGTTGTTTACATCTTCATGGCATAGTCCCTATTTGGAACGGTTAAATGTTATAGATTCTTATTTGTTTTTATAGATTGACAGACATTGACTATGTATCAGAAAACTGACATTGTTGGCTGAAGGATCACCATATCACCATGTTTGCTAAACCTACGAAGAAGCCAAATACAGCGGCACCGAAGGGAAAGGTAAGAAAATCAACTTGTCATCAGAAAATATAGGTTTGACCCCTAGTTGCAATAATGTAACCGAAACAATTTTGAATTTTGATCTGGGTTTCGGTTACAATTCCTTCCTATTCATTGCAATGGAGCAGGTGCTGGAATGATTCATTCCAGCAAGTTTAGCATAGTCAAACTTCAAAATAAAGCTATGGAATGTAGTAAGAATGTTACCTGACAACAGGTTAACTATTTTTCTGTCAATCCAGCATAGTTTAATGCTGAAATCACTTTCAAATAAAGTTCAATTCAATTTTGAAGCGGAGTACCCACCCATTTTATTCTACTGAGACTTGAATTTTCCGTTGGACGAAATAACTGATAACAATTCTTGTTGATACTTTTTAACTGAATATCTGCCATGGAATATCTTTTTATGGGATACACATCTGATTAGATATGTTAGTATTCAAAAATTTATGCAAGAAAATGTGTTTTCCACTATTTTGTCTTGCTCCACAAGAAGGAATAGGGTGGACTCGTAGCCACAAACCAATACCCATCATCAAGTTTGTGGCTACGATATCGCAGCTAGTTTGACCCCTTGCCAAATAACACATAATTAGGTTGGTCAAACTTGAAACATGGGGTTTGATAAACAATAAACAAAATATTGCATTTTTTGAAAAGCCAATATCCCTTTATCTGTTGCTGTGGTACATCAATGGTTTGTAATGTACCTTTCATTTGAATCATTTCAGCAAGGAAGTAAGAATAATAAAACAGTCAGTGTGAAGTCTGGGTTGAAAGTTCAACAGTCAAAAAGGTAAGACATTGTGTAAAACATGGTGAAAAGAGCACTTATTCATTCAAAAAACTAATTATGAGTAGTCCTGGCAAAGACTTGGACCATCAGACATTTCTGAAGTAATTTATCTCGGTCTGATACTTTTTTGCTTCTGTCAGATTGGGGTTTAATGCCCCTTTCAAATGTTATAGGAATCATTGTGGGTGCTTGAGCACCTAATCATGGATTCCTGTCGTTTCTCATACCAGTACTACCAAATCATCCTAACTGAGCCTCCAGCTGTTTGCTGTAGTCCAATCTCCATGTACAGCAACAGTGGCTCAGCTTCGAAGGGATGAAGAACAACACAGGGGCTTCGGCTACATCTGTTTAATTACATTTTGAAT
The DNA here is from genome assembly GCA_963680895.1 of Fragum sueziense. Classification (NCBI taxonomy): domain Eukaryota; kingdom Metazoa; phylum Mollusca; class Bivalvia; order Cardiida; family Cardiidae; genus Fragum; species Fragum sueziense. The sequence goes on from OY804609.1 coordinate 2,371,602, forward strand.
GTGACAAGTTCATCAAGATCTCAAATCCTCGTCTCCCTAATTGTATCTTAGCGGTGTCTATTTATACCAAAGTCTAAGCGGACATAGTCAACTGCAGTAGCTAGGGACAAGGATGCAACAACTAGGATAGCCTACATTTACCAGGACAAAGCAATAGTGACAATTAGTATCATATATATGTACATGTCTGCAGACTTTATTGTCCATTGGACCAAGGACCAAGGATATCCATTAATAGCGTATGATGTACATGCCTGCAGAACTGATTGTTGATTCAGGATCTAGGATACAAATTAATAACAGATGATGTACATGTATCAATTATGTACGACAATATGCTATAGAAACGGCATCACAAAATTAACTTTAATGTCATTTTGTTACATTTGCCCGCATAGGAAGTTGAAAGTCAAGATTAAATATGAAAGTCATGTTTTTAAAAGAAAATGCTGTTACACTTCTCACTGTTATTGTAGACCCAAGCCAGATGGTAAGACAGTCAAGACTAAGCCGTCAGTTAGACAGGATGCAGGTTACTCATTATACTCCACAGACTCCGAGGATCAGGTTGCTACTGCCTTCACGGAGATGGAAACTTGTGAGAAAATACTCACACACCTGAAATCTAAACAAAAAGGTAATTAACCCTTTCCCTCATTTTGAGGCTTTTTGACACCCTCACAAGAAAATGCTTCCAATGGAAAAAAAATTGTGGGAAAGTGAAGAAATTGCTTGTGACAAGCAATTTCTTCATTTTCCACAATGTTTTTTGTCCAAAAATAGAAAAGTTTTAAGCTTGCCCAAAACAAATATCTCGGAAGAGCCATTGTCATACCCTAGGATGTTGGCGTCAGCACCTGCAAAAACTTTAACCCGGCTCATATCAAGACTAAGCCAGCAGTTAGACAGGATGCGGGTTACTCATTATACTCCACAGACTCGGAGGATCAGGTTGCTACTGCCTTCACAGAGATTGAATCTTGTGAGAAAATAATCACACACCTTAAATCTAAACAAAAAGGTAATTAACCCTTTCCTTCATTTTGAGGCTTTTTGTCACACTCACAAGAAAATGCTTCCAAGGGAAAAACAATTGTGGAAAGTGAAGAAATTGCTTGTGACAAGCAATTTCTTCATTTTCCACAATGTTTTTTGTCCAAAATGGAAAGATTTTAAACTCGCCGGAAATAGACGTCTCGGAAGAGCTATTGTCATACACTAGGAAGTCGGCGTCAGTGTCCACAAAAACTTTAACCTGGCCCATTTCAAGACGAAGCCAGCAGTCAGACAAGATGCAGGTTACTCATTATACTCTACAGACTCTGAGGACCAGGTAGCCACTGCCTTTATAGAGATGGAAACTTGTGAGAAAATGCTTACACACCTTAAATCTAAACAAAAAGGTAATTAACCCTTTCCTTCATTTTGATGCTTTTTGACACACTCACAAGAAAATGCTTTCAAGGGGGAAAAATGTGGAAAGTGAAGAAATTGCTTGTGACAAGCAATTTCTTCATTTTCCACAATGTTTTTTGCCCTAAAATGGAAATATATTAAGCTTGCCCGAAACGAAAGTCTCGGCAATTTCTTCATTTTCCACAACATTTTAAGCCCAAAATAGAAAGATTTTAAGCATCCCAGAAACATAAGTCTCAGAAGAGCTATTGTCATACACTAGGATGTTGGCGTCAGCGTCAGCAAAAACTTTATCTGGCCCATATCAAGATTCAAGAATAAGTCTTCAGTTAGACATGGTGCGGGTTACTCATTATACTCTACAGACTCAGAGGACCAGGTAGCTACTGCCTTTACAGAGATGGAAACTTGTGAGAAAATGCTTACACACCTTAAATCTAAACAAAAAGGTAATTAACCCTTTCCTTCATTTTGAGGCTTTTCGACACCCTCACAAGAAAATGCTTCCAGGGGAAAAAAATTGTGGAAAGTGAAGAAATTGCTTGTGACAAGCAATTTCTTTATTTTCCACCATGTTTTTTGCCCAAAATGGAAATATTTTAAGCTCGCCCGAAACAAAAGTCTCGGAAGAGCTATTGTTATACACAAAGATGTTGGTGTCAGCGTCAGCAAAAACTTTAACCTGGCCCATATCAAGACTAAACCGGCATCAAGACAAGATGCAGGGTACTCATTATACTCCACAGACTCTGAGGACCAGGTTGCTACTGCCTTCACAGAGATTAAACTTGTGAGAAAATACTCCCACACCTTAAATCTAAACAAAAAGGTAATTAATCCTTTCCCTCATTTTGAGGCTTTTTGACACCCTCACAAGTAAATGCTTCTAAGAGAAAAAAAATTGTGGAAAGTGAAGAAATTGCTTGTGACAAGCAATTTCTTTATTTTCCACAATGTTTTTAGCCCAAAATGGAAAGATTTTAAGCTCGCCGGAAACAAAAGTCTCGGAAGAGCTATTGTTATACACAAAGATGTTGGTGTCAGCGTCAGCAAAAACTTTAACCTGGCCCATATCAAGACTAAGCCAGCAGTTAGACAGGATGCAGGTTACTCATTATACTCTACAGACTCTGAGGACCAGGTATCTACTGCCTTCACAGAGATGGAAACTTGTGAGAAAATACTAACACACCTGAAATCTAAACAAAAAGGTAATTAACCCTTTCCTTCATTTTGATGCTTTTTGACACCCTCACTAGAAAATGCTTCCAAGAGAAAAAAATTGTGGAAAGTGAAGAAATTGCTTGTCACAAGCAATTTCTTCATTTTTCACAATGTTTTTTGCCCAAAATAGAAAGACTTTAAGCTTACCCTAAACAAAAGTCTCGGAAGAGCTATTGTTGTACACAAAGATGTTGGCGTCAGCGTCAGCAAAAAGTTTATCTGGCCCATATCAAGACGGAGCCTGCAGTTATACAGGACGCAGATTACTCATTACACTCCACAGACTTGTGAGAAAATACTCACACACCTCAAATCTAAACAGAAAGGTAAGCTGCTATAGATTAGAGGTCAAAATTGATGTAATAAAGGAAAGGATTTGTGTCAATATAGTACAGAAAATATTGAGGTTATCAGCAGTTTGTTCTTTTGTCTCAATGTTTTCCCAAGCCATTTCTATTAGAGACGTCAATACCCGGTTTTCTTTGGTAAAGAGTTAAAAAGTCTTTTTGTACTTACTACAATAAAGCACACAGTGTCACAATTTCAAAATATATGAACCTTATTAAATGTAACTGGGTCATTATAAATTTTATGATGCTAGTTTTCAAATCCAGATTTTTGAAAAAGAGTATACCGGTAAATACCATTGGACTCCCAAAATTGTAGATTTGACCCCCAACTTTGAAGGTAATGGGGTCGCAATGACCCCCAAATTCTTATGTCCAAGGAAATCCCTTAGCACAGAATATATTGAAGCAAAAAGAGGAAATGCTGGTTACATACAACAATATAGCACAGAAAATATTGATGCAAAAGGCGGCAATTCTGCCCATCAGCAAATTCTTCTTTTACTTCAATGTTTTCCAAAGTATTTTGTACTAGGACCATCAAAAACAAGGTCTTGTTTGGGAAAGGGTTAATCAATTGTTAACTGTTTACAGAGAAAACAAAGGGTAAAAAGAAGAAAGACACATCCCCACAACCTAAAGCTTTAAATGATGGGCCTCCGCTCTCACAGGTTCCCACAACCATTGGTAAGTAATTGACCAAACGCCGACTGTCAATCAAAAACATCGATTAGCCAATGGGCGATCAGAAAAATGTCATGCCCCAATTGTTCTTCATTGCATGTGCTATTGTATCGATTTATCGACTGACAATCAAACCAATCGACATGCCAATTGCAAAGAATTTTGTGCTAACAATAGACTAGGTTAACCATATGTTTTGATAAACCGTCAGTGTTGTTATAAAATCTCGTAACTACGGCTTAGATTAAGCCGTAGTTACGAAATTTTATAACAAACCTACGAAATACTATTCTTTTTGTCCGAATTAACTTCACAATTTACTGGATAAAATCGTTCCCTATAAACGAACACATGTCCATTGTTTGTATTAAATTCTATGTTGGGCGGAGCGATCTGTCGATTGTTTGGTCAATTGTAAGACTTTTGCCCCTTGTTTTGACATTTATAATCAAGATTGTTCTAAAATTTCACATAAGCCTGTTTTCCACTGGAATGTTATGATTTCCAAGAACTTGTTTGTGTCCAGACAAAAACTGCTTACAAGTTTGAGTGATTGAGCCATTTCAAAAAACTAAATGAAAAACAACAACAACCCAAAAAAAACCCAACAAACAAACCTTTAAAAATGTTATCTTAACTTTTTTGTATTGATTTATATTGTTATATTATAAGGACATGAAATATGTGTAGACTGAGATTAGACTGCTGATATTATCATATCAAAGCATTTATAGATCAGCATGAATCCCAAGAATTAAGTCAAAACAATTTTCACGCTTTATTGAGCAAAATTTCATCATTTTGTCCTCTGTAATAGCTTTCAACAAATCGTAATAATTTGATGTTTCAGAAAGGATTTATACATTTTAATCAGTTTAGAGCCTGTACCTAAAACTTCGCATTGATAATAAGGCATGCTCTTCTCGAGGAGTTGTTACAGATATGTAAGAAGCGCAAGGACATGCAGATTTTGATCCATGATCCAAATGATTTTATTCCACAGATTACAGACTACCCTACAGTACAGCACTCTATCTGCACCATTTACAATCACAAGATCCCACCAACAATCCAGTCTATAATTCTAGACTGGTATCCTCAACACCTGACCCTGACAAGCTTCTGGCTGAACTCTCATCATCCAAGCTTCCATCTAACATTGATCAGGTGTCACATGACCTTGGACAACCTAATGCAGGCAGCACACCAGCAAGTGCTACTTATCATATAAATCAAACAGAGACTCAGGATATTCCAGAGAGAGATGTATCCGGGACATCTTCAGTACCACCCAGCCACAATCACCTCCGCAACATGGCAGAAATGGTGGATATGTATAAAAGGATAGAACTGAGGAAATATCAACAGCTCCAGGAAGCAGCCATGTTGGCGGAATTAGATAAATTAAACGCTAAACAACGAGAGAATCTGTCACAACATTCCAGTCAATCTGTGGTCAATGGAACTAATCAAAGTACCCCCATGGGACACATGTCAAAGGAAGGTCAATTTGAAGTGACCCCTCAAGGTGAAGGTCACATATCACATGAAGTTGACTCAGAGGTGAAGGAAATTAGACAGTCAGGAGGGTTTATTGCGACGGGGAGTCTAGGTTTTACCACTAGTGGCTTGAGGGCCAATGAAGCTGGGTCTGTGGTGACCACAGACCCTGCTTCATCGGTCTTCAAGCCTATACCATTTGATGCTTCTCAGTTGTCAGCTATAAACAGTGGCCTTCAGGGATCTCTTGACCTTGGCGTTGAAGGGGTCACCATGGATACAGTGGGAAGGGGCAGTAGTTTAACTGGGTTTCAACCCTTTATGGAAACACAGGGACAAGTGATGCCCCCACAAACTTGGATCAGCGATAGTCAGAAACAACTCCAGCAGGCGCAGGCTCTACAAGCCATCAGGGACCTAGATACTGGTTACCATGGTAACACACAAGGTCAACAAGGTAACACACAAGGTCACCCACAAGGTCAACAAGGTAAAGGTCAAGGTCAAGTGGAGCCACTAAAGTTGTTGTCGGACATCATGGAGAGTGATCGGGAAGCACAGAACACTGGGAGGACAGATTCTACTGGTGTGAGTCAGAACACTGACTATGCCAGGTTACCAAGACCAGTGAATCAAGGTCAAGGTCAGGGTCAGCCTGTAGGTCGCGAGGAAAATATTGAACTATCTAAACATAATGGACTATTCCAGATACACAGGGTAACGGAACAAGGTGAGACTGGGAGTAATAAGGACTCCGACACCAGCAAGTCCGGATCTGATTCTAAAAGCAACAATTCTGCTCAAATGATTCCAGAGAAAGACATTCCTGATGCTGGCCAGGCTATTCCAGCTTCTATACTGAAGGGGAGTAAAGACGAGAATGCTAAACTACCTACACAACGAGATGGTTCTCAGAATCTGTCAGACATTTCCACACCCAGGAACCAGAATAGTTCAGGTGCGGGGAGCACTGTAAGTCAACCTGGACGGGTGGTTTTTATCCCTAGTGATAATTCAGGTACACAGAATGTGATTGGATATTTGCCAGGTGTTCCCATAGTGACAGGGGTCAACCAGCCAATGAGCTGGCCTGTTACAGGAGAACTTCCTACAGATGGAAGTGTGTTGTCTTCTGTGATTGGTCCAAATCAAGGTCAGGTGACATTACAGACGACCTCTGGAGTGACCCCGGAGAATTTGTCCGGTTCGCAATATCCGAGTAGTAGTCAAGTAAACAAGATAGCAGCTGGAGATATCGGGGTACGCAAGCTGAGGTACTTGATTAAAGAACTGAAGGAATGTAATAAAGTCACAAGTAAGTCTAGTCTTCTTCATGCATGAAAATTATCCCTGTCCGAAATAATACAATTCTTTAAAAAAAGTCCATTTTGAAAACTTGCAGATATATAACACAACAATTGTTGATACTAATTGAAGGATTTTTTAACAGTATAGTAAAGAATTGAGACTAAAGGAGAAAATGCTGTTTATCAGGAAAGGGTTAACCCTTGTCAGTTTATCATGCACTTTCGGGTTGAAATGTTGAAAAAGTTCTGCCAACCTATGTGTCACACTATGTTCATATCACGCCTGAACCGTGCCTAAATCACATTGATTCCACCAACAAGCACAAGTTTACAATTTTGCTAGTATGCATTAACAAGCATGATATGTTGGTGCTTTGTTAGTGATTGAAATTAATACATATGCGGTTCATTATTTTTGTGATTCATTCATGATTAGTCAGTGAATTCTACACTCAATTTTAAGCTCGACTTTTCGAAGAAAATGAGAGCTTATACTGTCACCTGGGCGTCGGCGTTGGCGTCGGCGTTGCAACAAAGGTTAAAGTTTTTTCAATCATCAATAACTTCCATACTATCAAAGGGATTCAACCCAAACTTGGAATACTTATTCACCATCACACCCTCTACCTTACTATTAGGGCCCATGACCCTGGCTCCACTATATTTGGAGTTATGCCCCCTTTATACTAAGCAACTTAGAAAGTCGAGCGCGCTGTCTTCGGACAGCTCTTGTTTGACATACAAGCACACACGAATCTAAATATGTGCACAATTCATTCATGATTCATGCTTTTACCCTGTGTGACTGGCCCTTAAAATTTCGATGATAAAATTTTCTGTTTTTATGCCCCCGTATGGAAAGATCGGGGGGCATATTGTTTTACTGTTGTCTGTCCGTCTGTCTGTCTGTCTGTCCGTCCGTCTGTCTGTCAGTCCGAAACTTAACAACTTGTCATTTTCTCGACAACCATTATGCATACAAAGCTCAAATTAGGTATGCAAACTTCTTTCGGTGATATCTATCTGCTCCATGCAATTTGACCTTCCTCAAGGTCACAATTTAACCCTTATCAACCCTTAACATGCAACTTAACGCAGCAACTTAACGCAACAACTTAACGTTGGCCTTTTCTCCAAAAGTATTCCACATACAAAGCTCACATTTGGTATGTAAACTTCTTTTAATGATATCTATCTGATCCATGCTATTTGACCTTCCTCAAGGTCATCGTTTAACCCTTATCAACCCTTAACATGCAACTTAACGCAGCAACTTAAAGCAACAACTTAACGTTGGCCTTTTCTCCAAAAGTATTTCACATACAAAGCTCAAATTTGGTATGTAAACTTCTTTCAATGATATCTATCTGCTCCATGCAATTTGACCTTCCTCAAGGTCTTCGTTTAAGCCTTTTCAACCCTTAACATGCAACTTAACGCGCCAACTTTACATGTGAACTTAACGTTGGCCTTTCCTCCAAAAGTATTCCACATACAAAGATCAAATTTGGTATTTAGCCTTTTTTCAATGATATTAGGTTAAAGGGTCAAGGTCATTCATGTAGATCAAGGTCATATGTCCAGGGGTGTGGAAATATGGAATTTTTCCACTTGTCCTCGGACAAGTTGAACTCAAATTTCTACTTGTCCAAAGGCAAAGTTTACTTGTCCAGAAAAAAACAACATCTAGACAGGAAAATAATATTTCAGTTAACATATAAAACAGAATGAACACAATTCAAACAAATGTTAACCTTTTAAAATTAAAATGTGATTTGATTGAAATGGATTTTATCGTGAGCAAAAATAAGATTAAAATTTCATTTTTATCCCATTTTGATCCCCTTGATATGCACTTGCCCACGGACAAGCTCACTTGAAAAAAGCCCTTGCCCGTCCACCGCAAAACCCAGGTCGGGCAAGTCGGGCATGTGAATTCCGCATCCCTGCATATGTCAATTAAGGTCATAATTATAGAAAAAAAGCCATTTCGGGGGCATTTGTGTTTCACAAACACATCTTGTTACTTCTACAGTTTAGTAATTCATAATTTGCATACAACTGTATAATTACAGAAGATGTAGAAATCAGCAGACTGGTGGTTGACATTGATACTACAGTCAACTCTATACCACAATTGTCCTTGACCTTTAACCTGTATACAGAAATAGAACTTGCCATGCAACCACTCAGAAATGAGAATAGCCAGCTAAGAAGGTGAGAATTAAGAGTTCCTGTAAATTCAATTGATGAAGTATTTATGTGGCATCAATTTTTCATTCACTAAAATTAAAACTGCTCTTTTGTAGCTTTGAACATGAAATTTTAATCTCCAATTTTAGATTGGTGTTAAGAGCCAATTTGATAGACATTAGAGCTACTGATAAGCAATATTGATGCCTTTTCAAAAATTTAAAAGTGCATTTGAAATTGCAATTTCTGAGTGTCTCTGCCCACTTTTATCTGTTTACTCTGCATAAACACAAGCTCTTGTCTGTTTTTTTTTCTGCAGGAAGTTAAGATTGATCAATCAGCAGCTGAAAGATAAAGAAGAAGATGGGAATAAAGATATCAACTTTGAAAGTAAGTTAAAAGTCATTCTCTTATCTTTAAGGAACTCCATTTTTATATGCAGCCGGAGGCGGTCATATATTGGCGTCATCTTCTCTGTCTATCCGTCTGTCTGTACATATGTTCACTTTTCTTGTCAACGCAACTCCTCCTAAGTTTTTGGCTGGATCTCTTTGAAACTTGGTGGATGTTATCACCTTAATTGGTAGATGTGCATGATGTAAGGATTTTATGGGTCATTGATTTTTGCCTGAGTTATGCCCCTTAAAACTTAGTCTCTGGGGCTTATTGAAATTGTAGCAATGTCAACGCAATTCCTCCTAAGATTCCGTCTGGATCTTGATGAAACTTGTTGGAAGTTATCACTTAATTGGTAGATGTGCATGAAGTAAGGATTTTATTGGAAGTTTGTTTGAATCAAATCTTACAAGTCATTTTATCTTTTACAGAGCTGCATCTTCAGACGAGTAATGACACTTTACAAAAATTGTTGAAGGAAGAGAAGGAGATAAAAGCTCGGCTGGCTGGTGAGGTGCAACATGTCCATGCTGAACTTCACAAAATGAGGGTGGAACGATCCAAAATGATAGCGGAAGTCAGTGAAAAGGTGTGTGATATATCGCTGCTTTTCAACAAAAAACCTCGTAACTGCAGCTTAAAACAAGCTGCAGTTACGAGGTTTTTGTTGAAAAGCATTGATATGAAACAGAGCTTCATTGATTTATGCAAAACTGTTGTAAGTCCATTTGATTTCAATATACACTTTCAACATTAATGGACAAGCCCACCAGTTTGTATCAACTTACTTTTTGGAAAGGAAAGTGACATTTTTCTCATGTATGGCATAGAAAGAAAATGAACAACATTGAAAGTTTGCTCCTGATGTTTGTTTTTGAGTATCAGTGTGCTAGCAAAACATTTTTCTTGTATAATATTTCAATATGATTTTATGATTTTAAAAATCTTTGTCAATAAACCCACTTAATTTTACTAACCCAGGGGTCTCGTTTGCCAATATTTGGGGCCGTTATTGGGCCCCATTCCCAATGGCAAAAAGTATCTTTTTTTCCCAATTCTCTGGTGAAAATTCCCAATGAGGACCCAGAATGCCCCATGTTAAGACCTTATCTCCATTTACAAACATTTTGAAGACAATTTTAGAGTAGATTCTTAAACAAGAGTATGTACAAATGCATTTTACACACTATAGTCAAATTTGTAGCTGAAACTGAGTGACAGTATGAATACAAACTTGTTTTAGTTTTTCCCAATTTAGGTTAAAATGTCGCTATTTTTCCCAATTTCACTGGCCCCTGGCCCCAAAGAAAAATTGGTAGCAAGGCCCCTGTAACCAGTCCAAAGGAGAAGTAGAATTTACGTTTAGAAAAGGATTACGTTATAATTGGAATAAAATGCAAAAGCCTCCGCAATTTCCCAAACAGAACTTGGTTTACGGAAGATTCAGTAAAACATTGAGACAAAAGAAGAAAATGTTAATTACCGGCATCTTCTCCTTTGGCTTCAACATTTCCTCTGCTTCATAGAACACATGTAAATGGCAGTAATATCTTTAATTACTGGCATTTTGTCAATTGTAACTAAAAGAAATGATCTGTTGCAGCTTCTAATTTTGGAACAATCTAAAAGTTTGCTGTCTGGTAATGGATGAAGAACTATTTTTTGAATGACAAATAATTGATAAAGAACTTATTTTTAACCCATTACCACACAATGACTCTTTTTGACTCCCCACAAAATAATGACCATGGAAAACATCGTGCAAAATGAATAAATTGCTTGTGACAAGCAATTTCTTCATTTCCAACAATGCTTTCTTCCATGAAAGACCAAATAATGTAAAATGTCATCGTCTTGAAATTGTCGTCTGCATCATCTTTGAATTTGGGTAAGTCTACAAAATTGCTTTTTGGTAATGGGTTAAATGACCTGAATTTCAGGAAACTCTGAATCTGAAGTTCCGCCAAGAAACATTGCTTGAGACTCAGAAGATGGGCCATGATGTACAGATCATGAAGAAAGAGCAGGAGGGTATGGTGAACAAACTGGAAGCATTGGAGAAAGAGAATCACATATTACAGATAACCCTACAGCAGAGAGATGCAGAAATAGAGAGGCAACACCAAGTTGTGGAGTTAGTGGAATTTTATTTTATGCTCAAAAAGTTTTAAACACATTTTCACATTATGGCACTTTTTGACACCCCCATAAGTTAAAGGCTTTAGAAAACATTGTGGAAAATGAAGAAATTGCTTGTGACAAGCAATTTCTTCATTTTCCACAATATTTTCTACCCATAAAGACAATAAATGTAGAATTTTATTCTCTTGGAAATGTTGTCTGCAACATCCTTGAATTTGGAGCAGTAGATTATTTTGCAGTCTGGTATTGGTTTAATGTATTTTTCGTACAATTTGCTATGATAAAGCATTGGAGAAAGAGAATCACATACTACAGATAACTCTACAACAGAGGGATGCAGAGATCGAGAGACAACATTGTGGATTTGGTGGAATTATATTCCTTGTTTAAGCGCTTGTAGGGAAAACACATGAATAGTTTCTATTAGTTCAAAGTGAACAGGAAATGGTTTTAATAAATTAGAAATTATACCTGACCTGTTTTATGGACAAGGTCAGAGAAACTCCCCAGATGTCATGTTTTACATTGTTTGGGACTGAGGAGCTAGATCTATAGAGTAGGTCTTCTCGCTGCATGTTTCACATTACAGGGAGATGAAGAGCAGTATATCAGACTTTTTACATTAACTAGATCAGAGTAGATCTTCTATTGTCTGTTTCACATGTCATGTTTGACATTGCAGGGACATGAAGGGCTGGGCAGTATATCAGACTTATTGCATGAATTAGATTGGGGTAGATCTTCACATTGCATGTTTCACATGTCATGTTTCACATTGCAGCAGCAGGGAGATGCAATTCACACTGCATTATTCACATTGCATGTTTACCATGTCATGTTTCATATTGCAGGAAGATGTGATTCGCATTGCATGTGTCACATGTCCTGTTTAACATTACAGGGAGATGAAGGGCAGTATATCAGACCTGTTACATGAGTTAGACCAGAGCAGATCAGGAGAACAAGGCTGGGACCACAATCACAGTTATGGCCTGAATAAACTCATGAAAATTATGGAGGAAGAAGGGAGGTTGGTGATTTAATTTATTCGCAGACCACAAAATTTTGAACTGTTCAAATATCAAAGGAGTTGCAGCTGAGAATTTCAAGTTGATGAAATTGTAAAAGTCTTTCTATTTTGGTTTAAAAAAAATGAGGAGATTGCTTGTTGCGTCTCGATGAGACGATTGCCACAGTTTTATGAATGATAAATGAAAAAGCACATTTAAAGATCAACCCCTCGTATCTGTAGCCCTTTGACATTTATTTTTCAGTTTCACTCAGAAGTCATCTGGTCCGTCAGCTAGACAAAAGCTGGCAAGGAGAAGATCTCCAGAGCGACGACAGTTTGACTTCAACAGCACAGCCGATACATCAGGATCTACAGCTAGACTTACACGAGAAGCCCTGGCAGACCATGACAAAAAACACACGGTCAGCGGTGCCAGACTAGGACCTGTAGGGAGACAAGGCCCTGCGTCAGAATCTGAGTTAGATACTTTAGTCGAGATGAATCGTCGTGGTAGGGATCGGGATGTCTCGCCTAAGAGAGTCGACGGAGATAGATTTAATCAGCCGACACGTAGACGGACATCTAGCTCGTCTCCAGCGAGATTTAGAAAATCTCCCCAAGGTGGGGCAGAGTTTGACAGACGTGGTGCGGAGTTTGACAGGAATAAGGACTACCATACCGCATTGCGAGATAGGATTGATAATTCCAGAAACAGGGCAGGATATGAGATGTATGATAGGAACAGAGATGCTGGGAAACAAGCGCAGAATGGTGGGAGAAGTACAAGTAATGAGAGGGGAGGTGGGGCTAGAAGTAAGAAGGGCTTCAGTAGAAGTTGTGAGAGTTCTCCAGCTAGTAAAGCTATACCTGTACCCAGATACAGTGATGTGTCTCCCTCATATAGGGGCCAGACTGGTCCTGTAAGGGCTCAACAAGGGGCCAGTAACAGGACGGAAATCAGTGAGGAACAGTCTAGGTACAGTGTTACAGACTACTTCAGAAAATATCCCAAGTCTTCCCTTGAAGGTCAGAGTTCATCTCTGGATGACCCAAGGTCATTTGTACCTCAAGTTCATCAAAGGTCAAACACAGAAAGAGTTCAACCTTCAAGAAATTTATTTAGATCAAGACCGTCCAGACCTGATGTTCCTCTACAGACGTCCAGTGAAGTCGGGGATCCATCTAGCAAATCAGGACATTCTATCACAAATACAAATGTGAAACAGCGGACTTTGTTTAAAGGAATGAATTATGACGACACAATCAGTGCGATACCCGACGATGATCAAATGTCGTCAGTTTCCATGTCTTCGGTGACAACGGCGAACACAATTGATGATAAACGATTTAGGAGTGGTATAGCGACTCTTGATGCCAATATAGCCAAGCTACAAATGGCACTACAGAAAACTAAATCTATGTTAACATAAACTGTAACTCTTGTATATCTTAACATATTACTATACAGTGACGCTTTTAGACCACTCTTACGGAAAATGCTTTGGAAAACATTGTGGAAAATGGAAAAATTGCTTGAAGTCACAAACAATTTCTTTATTTTTAGTCCGTCCGTCCGTCCGTCTGTCCGCTCAAATCTGGATCCCGCGATAACTTAATAACTAAGCAAGCGTTTTTGATGAAAGTTGGTATATGACTAGATGGCAATGTGTAGATTATGCACATCATTTTATTTTTGTTTTTCGACTTAAATTGAGGTTGCTATGGTTACAGAAATAGTGAAAATATGGCCAAAAATGGGATCCTGCGATAAGATAATAACTAAGCAAGCTAGTTTGATGAGACTTGGTATATGACTATATGGCAATGTGTAGATTATGCACATCATTTTATTTTTGTTTTTAGACTAAAATTGTTGTTGCTATGGTTACGGAAATAGTGAAAATATGGCAAAAAATTTGGATCCTGCGATAAGTTAATAAGTAAGCAAGCTAATTTGATGAGACTTGGTATATGACTAGATGGCAATGTGTAGATTATGCACATCATTTTATCTTTGTTCTTTGACGAAAAGTGCGGTTGCTATGGTAACGGAAATAGTGAAAATATGGCAAAAAATGGATCCTGCAATAACTTAATAACTAAGCAAGCTAAACATTTAGATTACCGTTGTTCTTATTTTATAAAATTACACTTGCTATGGTAGCAATTACAAATCATTGATCTTTTAGTAACTTTATTCAAGTCATTTGAAATATATTTCCGAAATTTTGGGCATAACATTTCATATGTTTGACAATTATTTTGATGACTTGTTCATCTTAATCTATTATTGATTACCACATTGAGTCAATGTGAAGCCGGTAGGGGACTTTATGTGTTGCATACAACACCAGATACTTGTTCACAATGTTTTCTGCCCGGAATGACAATGAAATATGACTTTGAATTCACTTGAAACAGTTGTTTGCAACATCTTTGAATTTGAATAAGTCAAAAAAATGCTGTTGGGTAATGGGTTAACCCTTTACCAGATGGTAAAATTTTAGCCCCTAAATTCAAAGATGTTGCAGATGATATTTGCAAGAGAATGATAGCAAGAGAATGATATTTTACATTCTAATTCTTTCTGTGTAGAAAACAATGTTGAAAATGAAGAAATTGCTTGTCACAAGCAATTTCTTCATTTTCCACAATGTTTTCCAAAGTCTATTTCTTGTGAGGCATCAAAAGCGTCATTATGTGGTAATGGGTTAAAAGTAGTCTGTGATATTTATTTTTTTCCGTCCTTAATGCTAATCATCATGTCCATTTGATTATATCATTCCTAAATTACTATTTACCGTAAGTATTCTGATAAATGCCAGGGACTTTTTAGAAACATGGTCTATGAACAAGTTGGGAGTGGGCGTTTATTAGAGGTATTCTGATTTTGTAAGTCAAAACTTGCTAAGTCAGTGTCAATTCATAGGCTCAAGTTAAGCAATTCAAATTTTGCTAAGTTTTGCTATAAAAGGAATGCAAAATACGATTTTGTGATGAAAATCCTTCTTTTGCAACAGATTCTGGTAATTTCTGGAATTGGAAATCTTTCTTTGCTTTTAGAAAGAAATTGGAGATTAGGCTTTTATTAGAATCTCACATTTCTGCTTACTACTCTTGAAATACATGTACACTCATGGGACATAATTATTCGCCAGCCACCTATTTTTCAATGAAAAATTAAGAGATTTTCTGGACTAGAACTGCCACAGAATCTTTATTCTTTCACTTAGCAGAAAAACATAGATATGACTCAAAAGTATAAACACTACTGCATAAAGTCTGCTTGAAATTTCTTTCGGAGTATCTCAAAGACACGGTTGCTAGGCAACATAAGAAAATCAGTGAACATTTCTGCAAATCCTCCATAAACCTGTTGCTATGGCAACAGATAGTGACTTTTTTGATAACTAAGCAAATGAAAATATGCACAACATACAAGATATAAAAGTGACAAATTTTTTGTGAGATTAGACGGCTACTTACTAAGTACTATGCTTTAATTTGACCAAGTTACCATAGAAAAATGCAACGCTCCATTCACTCCTATGTTAATTTTGCATTTTGGGTATTTTTGCAACGAAAAACAAATTCAAATATTTGTTTCTCAAAGGAAACTTTTTGGATATTGCAGCAAACATAATAGCTAAATAGATAACCTATTGTAGATCCATTTTTCAATTAATCATATCTTTAGTGAAACTTATGTTACCATGGCAACTATGTTATGGAGGCTGGTCAGAAATTTTCACCGATTTTCTTAAGTTGCCTAGCAACCATGACTATGAGCCATTTGAAAAAAGTTTTTATACAGATTTTGTCCGCAATTGGTTATACTTTAAAATAATATCAAATATAGTGTGGTGTGTAAGAAAATGAGGATTTAACATCAGTTTTAGTCTAAAATTATGCGTAAAATTTATGAAAAAAATTAGCAGGGTGGCAAATAATTATGTCCCTTGACTGTATGTAGATTTTTGGCTGAGATTTATGAAATGGGCGTTTATTAGAATATGGACTTTTATTAGAAAAAAAGCTGTAACCCTTTCCAAAATTGCATATTTAGACATTAAACTTCAAAACTTATCAAGATGACAAATACATGTAGTTGAAGATAGGATTTGCATACTAAATTGCATAGAAAATATTTTTAGGGAAAATATGAAAAATCTGGTTATCGGCATTTTCTTCTTTGCTTCGATGACGGATGTTTTCCCAAACCTTTCAAACACTTGGGAGCGGGTGAATTTAAGTGTATTAGTATTGAAGGCTATGCTGTCGTCCGACTAGTGTTTTGCACCATATGTGATTATCAATGAATGAGCCATACTCATTCTCAAGGGAGACCAATATGTACAATTACACTGAGTGTCCGTGTTTGATTAGGCCCTTTGGATTCACTTTATAGAAAAGGCATAGGAAAACATAAAACAAACTACCTTAAGAAAGGGTTGATAGCCAACATTTTCGCTCTATGTCTAAATATTTTCTCTGTGTTTCGTACACAAATACTACAACACCCATTTTACTATCTGTAGTATCTTTCAAAATGGAACTGTCAATCTTATTCTGTTTGGGAAAGAGTTAAGTCATTCATTGACTTCGAAGTAGTAGACTTGTGAGTCATAGAGGTTCATCAGAGTGCTTTTTGCATCGTGCTCAAAAAAGCATTTATTTATACATCATGCATATACAAAAATGAAGCATTTTCATAATTATATGTGCAAATTTTTTTACAGTACGAGAATTATTTATTAAAATACATAAATATTTTTTCATGCGTTTCTGATATGTTTCTCGTCATCTTCCACAATACAATAACAATCACTGCATTGTATAAATTTGATCAACTTGGGACTTAATGTTCACAGCCCTATTGTCGTGGGTGTCGGCCAAGAAGACATCTTCGAAGAGAATGCCCTTTTGCTTGGACGTCCGTCCGTACAAGAAATAACATAGGAAGAAAATATTGATAATCAATGCCTCGATATTTTCCTTGCAATGATGTACGCTGGAGGCTCGGTAAGGATGTTGTAGTAATTATGGTATGAGAAATGACAGGAATCCATGGTAAGGTACTCCGTTGCCGCGATACGATCATAGCAATTGAAAGAGTCGTTAAATCCCGATAGATAAATCAACCCAGTAATGTACACAAAATCCATAAATTTGCCGCCTGAAGCAGTTCTCAAATTTGACCACCCTAAAGTTTTGTTGTTTGGGAAATGGTTAACAACATCCGTATCGATGTACATTCTGATATGTCAAGATTTGGTCTTTGTACACGTTGTTATCAGCAATATTACTGAACAAGACATTTATTTTGTAGCCTACAGCAGCTCTCAAATTGAGACATCATTTAAAATAAGTGTCGTTTTGGAAAGGGTTAAGTCTGGTGTTGTTCGTAAAAGAATTAACAACATCCGTATCAATGTACATTCTGATATGTCAAGATTTGGTCTTTGTACCTACACATTATTATCAGCAACGTAACTGCGTCGTGTTAACCCTTTCCTAAGCAGGGCATAGTTTTGACTTCTATATCAAACATGCTTGGGAAAACATTGAGACAAAAGAAGAAAATGCTGAAAACGATCCCCCCTATTTGCATATTCGAGCCCCCTCACAGAAATCCAGGATCCGGGGCTGACGTAGACATTCGGTGGTAGACCGTTCTACCACCGACTGTTTGGGACGTCGTCCGAATAGGTTCGAAATTCGAATACGTATGTTAACGACGTCGCACAAAAAAATCCGACGTAGAATGCATCTAGTCAGTGGTGGATTACAGTACCTTAATAACAGTATTGGATGTACATAGATTTGCCGTTTACCCTGTCCCAAAAAACGTGTTTTGACGCCTCTACGAAAATATTGACGCAAAACGTTGAAATCATGAAAACCAACATTGCGTTTTCTTCCTTATTATCAATACTTACACATACTTTGTCTTTAAAGGGACATTTCATTCCAATTTCAATTTTTTAAAGTATGTCTTGATGCCAAAATTGGTTATTCTAAGGAGTATAAATACTATTAGTTTTTTTTTAAGTTGTTGCCAATAAGCGAGAAACACGCATTTAAAGTTGAGACATAATCGATAAATTGCATATAAATCCGAACTGTTGTCCACAACAATTCGTTAAATTTTAACACAAAAATATAAATTACTCGTAAACGGCGCAATATTTTGGCTTGAAATTTTCAGAATTTTCATAAGGAAATATACTCTTTCAGATAAAACTAAAAGTAAAATTTATAACAAAAAATTCTGAAATGTCACTTTAAGGGAAATTAAAATGGGTTTGGTTTAGGAAAGGGTTAAACAAGTTTCTTCTCATTAGTACGGATTAGATAATTTAGTTTAGTTCACGATTAAACTATCATGGTATTGTTAAAGAGGATCGTGTTTTGTGTGACAATTTTGTGTATTTCTGTGGTGCGTACGGACGGACGGAGTGCTAGAAAAGCCACAAAACCATCGAGAACAAAGTCATGTCGGTTGATCGACCTGCCGGTTCAGGAAAATTTCGATTTGAGACGTTTTCAAGGTGAAAAGTTTTGTTGCGTTGTATACTATCCTTCTTTGTGATAATTGTTTAACCCATCCGAAAACAATGGCTCTTTTTGACTCCCTGTAAGATGAAAAGGACTTTGAAAAACATTGTGGAAAATGAAGAAATTGCTTGTGACAAGTAATTTCTTCATTTCCCACAATGTTTTTTCCCTAAAAGACCAAAATAATTATGTAAATTTTAATTCACGTATAATTGTCGTCTGCAGCAGCTTTGAAGTTGGACAAATCTAAAACTTTACCGTCTAGTAATAGGGGAACCGTTTTTCAGACAAGCCCTGTTTAAAAATTACGTCTTACTTAAAAAGTCTGGGAAAACAAAGACAAAGGAAGAATATGTGTCAATATTTTTCTATATGATATTATATTGTACAATATATTTCATCTTTATTAAGACCCATTTTGTCTTCTTTGACAGCATTTAACACATTCCCACATATTTGCGCTTCTTTGACGCTCACCAAGAAAAAGTCTGGGGAAAATTGAGGAAAAGGAGGAAATGCTTTAGAACCAGCCTTTGTCTCAATATTTTCTATGCTTTAACGTACATTTACTTCTTAGTGTCACTTTGATATAAATTGTCGTCTGCGACCCCTTTCAAATTTGAAATGTCAAATCTTTTGCCGTTTGGGAAAGGGTTAAATGTCTTCATTTCATTTCTTCGTTTCCACAATGTTTTCTAAAGTACTATCTTGTGGGAGCGTCAAAAGCGTCATTATGTAGAAAAAGGTAAACATAGTCGATGTTCTTAGTAAGTCTAATCAAACGATATATTCGTTATCTAATCATTGGCTAAAACCTGTTCATATGATAACGATAAGTGTCCCGTCAATATTAACCCTTTCACAAACAAGATCTGATTTTGACTTACATGATGAAACAGCTTGGGAAATCATTGATGGAAAGGAAGAAAATGATTACAATCAGATTTTCCCCTTTATCTCAATATTTTAAACGCTCTTTTGCAACTGCTTTCAAATTGGAACGGTCTAAAGTTCTTTTACCAAACACCAAAACTCTGAAATGGTCAAAATTGAAAGGGCATCCAGACGACAATACTCGTACATGTAGAATAGCCCGAAATATCGATGCTTTTCAACAAAAACATGGTAACTGCAGCTTGTTTAAAGCTGCAGTTACAAGGTTTTTGTTGAAAAACAACAATAGGGGCCTTTGTGACACGATTATGGAATAGCATAGAAAGCATGGGGGAAAGCAGAAATTACAAGTCAAAGCCTTACAGGAAAAGAAGAATGTGGTGATGATAAGCATTCTCTCCTTTTCATTCAATCTTTTTTATACTGTAATTATGACATTTAGTACACAATTTAGCATTCATATTGTCGTCTTCAACTCCATTTATTTTGACAAGCCTAAATCATTTGGAAAACTAAAGAATGAAGTAATCAGAGAAAATAGTTGTTGTTTTTTTTTTTTTTTTTTTTTTTTTTTTTTTGCTTTTCGTAATGCAATAGATCTATTTCAATTTGTTTATTAAGACCTATGGTGTAGGTATTCACTGGAATTGTCTCATCGAGATGAGTACCCACAATTAATGGTTTGGATTTGAAATAAGAAATTTAGAATGTGTTCACCCTCTCATCTGTTTCTGTGAATAAACTGATAGTAATCTTGATGATAATTCCTTATGAAATATTTCACAGGTAAATGGTATGGAACGTTCAAGACGAGTATGGGGAGTTCGTTATTATCGTACTTTGCGGAGATCTACGACCCTAGAATCGTATTTCAGCTGAACAGTGAAGGCTCGTACGACCTGCAGGCATGCAAGTGTTGCAATGAGTATTAAAATGATTTTGTCGATCAAAATTGTGGACCAATCAAAATTGAAATTAAAAAAGATCTAGTAAAAATGATTCTAACTCAAATTCAAACCATTATCTTATGCGACCCAGAGGAATTGGTTTGGAATGCTTTAGAAAAGACCAATCAATAGAAACGGATTGACATTAAAACGCTTTTGTTTCTTGTATTATTCTGGAAGCATATTTAAAAGAATACGGTTCCAAATTGAGAAGTTGCAACTTGTAAATAAAGGCTACTGTGTCAGCCACCTTCATTTGCAGATCGTCGGTTTTCAACAAAATTCTAGTAACAGCAGCATTTACGAGGTTTGTGTTGAAAAATCAGCCATATTCTATTTCTCAAACAGTTGGGTCCAAGTTCTACGGTGGTTGGTGCCCGAAAGGCAAAGGTCACGCCAAGATGCCCATCTCCGGGGAACCAGCTAAGATGACGATGTATTTTGATACCCGGATTGGACGACAGATAGGGATGAAGCCGGGCTGGATTCTAAAGACAGATTATATCAGGTTAGTGCGCATAGTAAACTTTTTTATGATAAATTTATTTCGATATGACTGAAAGTAGTTGAAAGGGGCATATTTTAACCCTTTCCCAAACGGCAAAATCTTAGGGTGATCCAATTCAAAAACTGATACAAATGACAAAATGGAAGGTATCAAAGATAGAATTTGTATAAAATATGGCACAGAAAATATTGAGACAAAAGGAGAAACTGCTGTTCATCAGCAGTTTCTTCTTTTGTTTCAATGTTTTCCTAAGCCTTTTCTATCAGGGACGTCAAAACCAGGTCTTGTTTGGGAAATGGTTAAATACTAATCCGAGTCCAGATTTGGACGAACACGTAAAATCTTTGGTAGGACGATATCCTCTTCACGGAGATTAGAGCATGACCTGAGGCACATTCATCAGAGCGAGATTTTTAAGATATCTTAAGATTTCTTTCGATATTTAAGAGAAAGCCTTCTCTCGAGTGAGATTTTTAAGTCGCTCAATGGGAGCACCATTACTGTACACTTTTTACGGAACAATACGATAAATTCTATAGAAATAATAATTATCAGAGAATTGACCGAGTTGATCCCCCATAATTTATAAACGACGGGGTTCGTAATCCTCCATACTTTATACAAATATTACCCTCCAAGCATGGGTCATAATTCATTATCATTTAACCCCTGCCGTCTTTACTTCATTCTCCGTCTATGTGTTGGTCATATCTATTTATAGCACAAAATTTTAATCTCGGTAAAAACCCAAAACGTTTGGATTTCGTACGCGCGGTCATGAGTGTAAATCGTCTAATGCACAACTCAACACTATATCAGTGTAATCGAAAAATACTCTGCTTTTATTCATTGCATGAATCTTCCTGTAATTAAATCACGACATGGAATTTGACGATCAATCGCAAAAAGTGTTTTGAAAACATTGGTGAGAAATAATAATCTGTAATACTCGCCACTATAAATAATTGTACACTATGTTCAACACCATTACGTTATTTCTATTTTTGGCAAATGACGGTAATTTCAAATTTCTGCCAATCAAAAAGTGTATCAGCTTTCCATGATGTTGTTCAGTTTAAAGCAATTCAATTCAAAATTCAAAATTTTAATTGCATAATATTACATAATATTGTTGCAATACAACAAATACATTTCAACAAAATATATAGGATGTGCACAAACATATTAAACAGATAGTGAAAACAATAGATCAACATATAAATCATATGGAATTTGTAAGTAATGGTCAAGAGTGTTGGGTAGTTTTCATTAAAAGAAAAGTATGCGATAACGAAATCTCTTGGAGTGTGCGATATTAGACGAGATCGCTTATAAAAACAACAGAGTGAAAACGTTTAGTACATGTGTACTATAATCGTTTGAGCGGCGTTCTAAGAGAGTATACAAATATATGTAGAATTAAATAAGAAAAAATCAAAATGTGTGATGTATTCTTTGTTAGACCAAATAAGAGTCTACTAATGACATAGACCATCATCTCCTGTTTAGACCCGCACATTGGAGAAGAGCTTTGGATAAGAGGGGGCGAAGGCAAATTTGTATTTCGAATCCAAACTCTATGTTTTGGAAACTCATGGAGACAATTCCAAAGAGTACCCACAATATAGAGTTTGTCGAACATTCAAAGAAATACTGCATTTTGAAAAGACTTAACCTCGTCACGTCCTTTTATTCGTAGATCTGTCCTGGGGGATAAACTTATTTTGATAGCACTGGAAGTAGTTGAAAGGGGCATATTTTAGGTCGACTTAACGCTTTCCCAAACGACACAATTTTAGGGTAGTCCAATTAGAAAACTGTTGCAAACAACAAAATAGATGTTAATGAAGATGGAATTTGCATGCAGTATAGCACAGAGAATAATGAGTCAAAAGGAGAAAATGCTGGTTATCGGCAGTTTCTTCTTTTGACTCAATGATTCTGTTCAAAGCAGTCTCTATGAAGGACATAAAAACTAGATATTGTTTGAGAAAAGGTTAAATAAACTAATATCGAACCATTTGTTTGTAACGATTCCCCTTTTCTTCCAGCTACGCAGTGATTTATTCTTGCTGGGCAGAAAATTCGGATGGTACCTGTGACCCGGACAATGCTTACGCAGCCGTTATACAGAGAAATATAAAAGCTCTGCCTGTTTCAAAGAGAACAGAAGTTGATAATGTTCTTAAAAGGGCATGTGTGAACCCCACCAAGCTGACCGCCGTGAAACATTATGGGTATTGTGCAGACAGAGTGGCGGACTTGTAGGTTATTCTCGCTTTTCAACAAAAACCTCGTAACTGCAGCTTGTTTTAAGCTGCAGTTACGAGGTTTTTGTTGAAAAGCAGCGTTATAGAATATAAGGAATCATGCGACACAACAATTATTGCAGAAAGCAGAGATGGGGGAAAACGCCAGGAATTAAATGGACACAGTAGACGGAAGCTAAAGAAAAAGTTATTACTGACGAACCAAAATTTTGGTATGTCGTCAATAACATTTTCACCACTCCAAGCAAATCCCCCACGTTTATCCGCCCTTTCTGTTCCAAACCGAATTCAAATTGGTCACATATTGCTAGGGATATTGAATAATTTCTGCAATAATTGTTGTGTCATGTGATTCCGGTCGTGTTATTTTCTTTTTTGGTTTGTGGTAAAGTCTTCCCGTGATAAACATTATTTCTTTTTCCATGACGGATCATATTAATAAAACGAACAAAAGTTTGTTTTTAATGAAACATACATTTATCTTACCGAAGTATTACATTTTTCAAAATAAAGTAGTATTAAACATTTCTCAAATTATTCCTAGTTATTAGACTACTTGGCGGGTTCCCGCAGTACCTAGTTTCGACGTCCCTTGTGGAGACAGAGCTGGAAAACATTGAAACAAAAGAAGAAAATGTTGTTGACAAACACTTTTTTTTCATTTACCTCATTTGTAACTTGTGCTAAATTTACTTTATCCACATACATTTTGTGGCCAGTAGCATCATTCAAATCGGAACAGTTCAAATGTTTGTCTTTAGAGAAAGAGTGAAACAAAAAATCCACCTATTTTGATCGATATTTCAATAAAATGGTTTACAATTATTTTCAATGTGGACAAGCCTGAAATTTATAATACAAAAACAAAAATCCAAATTTTGACGAAATTGTCAGACCCAACACAGGTCAACCATGTCCCGTATGCTAAAAATGAACATATAGTAAGATAGAGAAAGCTATCCGAATTTAGAAAATTACATAAAAGTGAAAAGTGTCGGTCCTAGTCTGGCTGCGCGGACTGCGCAGACTGACTAGGGTCGATATTTTTCACACTTCGGATAAGGTCCCTTTTAGCGTGACGGGTCACATATATAAATGTTTTAAAACAATATGTATACAGCTCACGATAAATGACCTGGTAGAGCATCTCTATCTACATGTATTTATCGTGAGCTATACTTATAGATGTACAATTATAAACAAACATTAAAAGAATCACAAAAACATTTAAAACAAGAGCTGTCACTGTAAGATGACAATGCCCCCGACACCGCTTTGATTTTAAATTATGGCCAATCTATGTTCAAGGTCAAGGTCATCCAGGGGTCAAGGTCACCAAAGTATGTGCCTACAGAAAGGTAATGTACCAAGGAATGTTGTGGTAAAGTATGAAGCGAATATGTTAAGTAATAAGGAAGTTATGGCCAATGTTAAAGTTTTTGGACGGAATGACGGACAGACAGACGGACAGACGGACAGACGGACGGACGGACGGACAAGTCAAATTTATGATGCCTCCCTATCGGGGGCATAACAAAATTGCATTGATTAATATGATAATCTCCATAATACTTGTTTAAACAACATACAACATAAAGTGTTAAGGTAAAACATCCCCAATGAGATTCACGCGACGTCGGTATTTTACAGGCGTCGTCGTAAACATTTCGGCGAATGAATGTTTACTCTAATAGGTTCGAGTATGACGAAGTTTCACGAAAAAGTTGCGAAGTCAAATGAATCTCACCAGAGGTTGACTACCTAAATAGGTTTTGTAATGCCGAGTCAGAAATATTGAGGTCGTTTTGGCATAGACTACATAATTATGCGCAGTCTATCTTACAGTAGATCTCGGCTAATTCTTGAACCTTTAGCTGTTTTTCCAAAGAAGACATTGTTTTGACGGCCATATTTTTAAAACGTCCTTCACAGTACTTGAGTGTTTCTTATTATTCATTTTCTTATTATTGTTATTTTCGGTCACCTTTTCCATTCCACTTCCTAAGCAAAATATCTAGAGGTGGAAAACAAGAGAGGAAAATAATCTAATGCCGATTGCAACCATCTGCTTCTTTCTCTTATAAAGGTAATTTTCAGTGGCCTTTCCGAAACCATGGCAGGGAATCACGTGACGCAACATTTTAGATAATTTTCATTATTTTTGATAATACATTACCGATTTGATAAAGGATTGAAGCAGAAAATGCGGGAAACACCAATGATTCGCTAAACACAATGGAATTTTAACAGCACATAATAAAAAAGTTATTCACGACCAATCTAAATTTTTGTTTGCTTGGAAATAATTGTTCACCATAATTATGTTGTTTAACATATCCGCCACATCCAGAAAATCTCTGAATTGTTTCGTCTTCTCTGCTTCAAACCATTTTCAAATCACGTAGGCTTATGACATTATTTGATTTAGTAATGTTACAAGGTTTTCGCAATTGTTGTTCCTTTTGTGTCACGAGATTCTCCGCCGTGACAGATAAAAACATAAAACAAAGACGCCTACTGGTGACAATCAGCATTTCAACATGGTAGACTAAGAATTTTGTATTTGAGTTAGATCTAGGTCTACATCCATTTTGTCGTCTGCAATACTTTTGATTTTGGACCAGCCTAAAATTTCTTTATGTTTTACTATCGATAGGCAAACGACTAGGAAGCCGGTTTGTCGTACGAATCCCGGATCTTTTTGCAGTAACCCTCGTGCTTTATTGGCTTTAGACTCTTCGGATCCATGCACGCGCCACTTATGACGTCATGTACTATTTTCAGAGTTTTTGGCGGAAGTTTCTGCGTTGTCTTGGTAACAATTACTGCGTAAGGCGCCGCACAGTGGCCACTAGGCGTCTCATCCCAACATGAATAAATTACCGCATAGCTGAAATAACAGGATAGAGAGCATGGTCATTTTCCTCAGAAACCTCGTAACTGTAACTTGTTTTAGCTTCAGTTACGAGTTTTTTTGAGGAAAAAGACGAATTATGTAGGGCCTACATACGTAAACAGCACAAACAATAATCCATTAATTAGGATATGAAAAAAAAAGCTCTATTGCTTTATGACGCAGTCTGGTCAGAATATGTACACGCAAAGGAATGTGTGCATTTGGCTATTAAAGGGACATTGTCAAATGTCAGTGAATGTAAATAAGCTTTCATTTAATACTTTCTTCTGAATTTTGATATTATATCTACATATTATTGTTGTATTATTTTGCCTAAGAATAAGACTAAGTATACAATATTTTCCTATAACCAAATGCACACTTTCTTTTTCTTGTCAGTATAATTTATCTTGTGTACAAGATTTTTTCAGAAGTCTGCATGAACTTTAATGGGACTGTCAGCTCTCTAGAATTGTCGCCTGCAACATCTTTGAATGTAGAAAAGTCTAAAATTGTGTTGTCTGGTGTTACTGATTCCATTTGACATGACACTGACCTTTATACAAAACATGTTCATATTTAGAAAAATGGCCGAACATACACTAAAGTGGGTGCGTTCAGGGTTCTCTCATCGGTAACCGAGTGTATTTACCGTCGGCTACCGATGGTACCATCGGTAGCCGATGGCACCGTCGGCAACCAACAAACTCTGAACGAAAATTGTGCAGATCGGTAAAAAAGTCGGATAATCAATTACCAAGATCGTATTCTCCCCGCAGAGTGATCGTTCGTTTTCAAAAATTATGAATAAAAAGATATTTTCAGAAATAAATGGCTAAATAAAATAACTGTTGCTTCAACTATTAAAAAAAGTTCTATAAAGAACGGTTAGAATGCTATTCGTTTGCTATTGAAGAAAATATATGATTAGGATCGCCGTAGTTGGATTGTTATCCGCCATCTTACTGTAATGAAAACGAGGCTACCGATGCTACCCGACTTGTCTACTCTCGGGACAATTGGTTACCAACAAAATATCCATCGGTATACCGACGGTTACCGATGGCTACCGATGGTTACCAACGGCACCAATGGCTACCGATGGGAGAACCCTGAACGCACCCAATGACTAGCATCATAGTGCACAGATATTAAAGGTACACATGAAAATAGTACTGAACTTTTTTTAAGGAAAAGCACAGGTGTTCCATTTATGATAATACAAGCAAAAGTTGCGCAATGTCAAATGCAATCTGCAATAATTGGTTGAAATTCTCTGGAGCATCTACATCTACATGGTACTGCTAACAATCTTTCAAGATTATCACTAGCGTACCTCGTATAATCCGTTTTGAGGACCCACCCTGGTTTCGTCCCAAACTTTTTGCCGGTGGGCGTGTCAAAAAACACGCTCAATTTTTGTGGAGAATCTTCCGATTGTATGGAGGCGTGTCCTTCACCCTCCGGGCACCACGCCCCCAGAAACTTCCCGCCCACTGGAATAAATAATAAAGAGACAAGAGGGATAAATATACATTCTAAATTTGTTATTTCAAATCCAAACCCTATGTTGTGGGTACTCATTTAAATCGTCTCGATGAGACGATTCCAATGAGTGTCCACAACACTGAGGTTTGATGGACAATAATTGAAATATTGCATTTTGAAAAGTCACCAATCCCTGTTATCTGTAGCTCTGATGATAATGATAATTTAGTTCTTTAGACTTCCCAGATTGTTTCTTTTAGCGCGAGGGGTCACAAAATTTTTAAAATAGGCTTACTAACAAAATCTTCACAAAAAAAAACTTGACCCAAACATGACGGGAAAACTTGATTCATTTAAAAGACGAAAGCTTTGACCCAAATTTTAAAAGACGACAAACTTGACACAACTTCAACGTTTCAGCTGACGATGCTCTATTGTGTCAGAATTTGGAAAAATGTCCCTTATGGCTATTACTCTTTCCCAAACAAGACCTGGGGCCTGTTTCATCAAAACATTTAAGTCGTATTTTTGACTTACCAATGTCTTAAAACTGTCTTAAAACAACAATCGCGTAACCCAGCTTTTGATAGAATGGCGATACACTTTTCTTACCCTAAACTTGTCGTAAGTCGTCGGTAAGTCAAAAATATGACTTAAATGTTTTGATGAAACCGGCCCATGGATTTGTCGTCCCTTTCAGTCAACAAGTTATTGGACAAAGTTATCGTGAAAAATGCAGATGACAAAAGATGTTGATGATAGGCATAATCAGCGTTCCCCCTTTATGCACTATGCTTTCTTGTGTAGGTCCAACTTTCCGATATTTTCACTATTGTGCATTGAAAACATTGTAGACTACTTATACAGAAAATGTAGGTTAAAACGTGAAATTCGCGCTATCTGCATTTCTCTTCCTGCATCCTTTTAAAATATTATTTTTTGTTAAAACCAGGTTTTGTGAAAGAAACAACCCTTTACTAAAATGTAAGAAAATTCAGGCTGCAAAATTCAAGGGAGTTGCAGACAACAGAATCGTTGTTAAGAGTCTCCGTGTACGAGAGCAAGGAAATGGGAAAACATTGGTTATTGTGACTTTCTTCCTTCTTGCAAGTTTTTAAAACCATATCAAATGGTTTCGATAGCAGACGTCGCATTTTGGAATGGGATAAAAAGCACTAAGTGACATCTCTTTATTTTTATGATCATAATTGGTTGTTTCCGATTATTCTAGTGCGGTACTTAAACGTTGGACAATTCTTACATCATAATAGATTCAAACTATCCACTCATTATACAGCAAACATCTTACTGTTTCCTTTTTGTTTGCTGCTAAAGGAGACAGAATGGCTGATATGTAAAGATAGAAATTTAATTCACGCACTTTATGACGCACCAAACAAAATACGAGGGACGGTCGGAAAGTAGTTGGACTTTTCGTGCTGCTGTCTCTCCATTTGCAACTGTTAGTGGGGGAGCTTATCCCAAAATACTTCACTTTGTGATACAAGCACCAAATTTGGCACAAATGTTCCTCAGAGTGTACTATTTTCAAAACAAATGGTATCCACGATGAAAAACCAATATGGCGGCCATTTTTCCAAGATGGCCGCCATCTCTAGAGGTAAAAAAATCAGAAAAATACTTCATTTCAAGATACAAGCACCAAATTTGGCGTAAATGTTCCCCAGAATATACTATTTTCAAAACATACGGTATCCATCATGAAAAACTAACATGGCTGCCAATTTCTAAGATGGTCGCCATCCCTATATGTAAAGAAAAGCAAGAAAATCCTTCTTTTTGAAGATACAAGCACAAAATTAAGCACATATGTTCATAAAAGTATACTATTTTCAAAACATATGGTATCCACTTTAAAAATCCAACATGGCTGCCATTTTTCAGAATGGCCGCCATCTTCATAGAAGAAAAATATCTGAAAAAATCCTTATCTTTGAGACACAATCACCAAATTTGACACAGATGTTTCTAAGAGTGAACTGTTTTCAAAAAGCAAGATATCCATAGGTGAAATAAACCTTGTGGCCATTTCCAAAGATGGCCGCCATTTCTATACTCAAAATGTTGGAAAATATTTCTTTTTGTGATATAAGCACCAAATTTGGCACTCATGTTTCTCAGAGTGTACCATTTTCAGACATAATGGTTTCCACCAAGATAAAACAACCTCATGGCTGCCATTTTCCAAGATGACTGCCATCTCTGTAGATCACATTATGTGTCAAAATGATTTCCTATGTTGCAAGCACCATTTTTTCAAGCTTTTGTGGATCAGGTATTCTTTGTGAAATATGATATCTTACATAGCCATAACGTGATAAAGACTATGACAGTTTATAGCAAAATTGTTCTTGTGCTCAATAACAAAATAATTTCCAAATTTGACGGACTAACTAGAATTCACTGTTAACCAAACAATTTTGTCAGTAGATCTATTGCTGTTCTTGTGAAATTGTCTTGGTCAAAATTTTCACCATGGTGTGTTAAAGAACTACTTGGCTACCACATTCCTTTAATTTGTAATTGACGATTAAATACAAATAAAGCCACAATTATGTATCAACAACTTTTAAAATATTAAGCCGCAACTTAGTGTCATTGTGATCATTTTGTAAATCCTTCAAATATTTGAACCTTTAAAAATTGTATACAGTTATCTCACAAATTTTGCAGCAGCTTTGTTATTGTTTCATGGTAGATACTATGTACAGTATTTTGAAGAAAATATAATCCAAGAAACATTTGTGCAAAATGGGGGCTTGCATGACAAAATCAAAGACCACTGTTTTGACTTTTGTAAAGGTGGACTTATTTGAAATCAAGAAGGTGTTTTGACTTTTCAGGTTGATACCATGCATTTAAATTTTGAAGGATGTATGTTCTACGAATTATATGTGACTATATATCAAAGTATACAGTAAGAAATATTTTGTGCATGTACATTTTTTTAAAGTGAAAGATTTGTCAAATATATCTAAAAAGGCCCAAAACTGTTTTTACATAAAATGTTAAGCGTTATTAATTCCCTTTTGACTGACAACAGAGTTTGTTGTTTATTTTCTATTTTAAAAATATGGAAAACTACTAGTATATTATTCTATTATCATTTGATGTTTATTCTTTCAGAATTGTATTTAAGATCTCTCAGCCCACTATATATATTTTGTACAGAATAACGATATTATGTAGAATACGTAGAACGAATATATTGCAGAAACAATCTATATTTTGTATTTCATAGTTTGTGGTTTATGATTTGTCATTGGCCATGAAGAACCCATGTCTTTAATTTTATACTAAGACAACTATTTTGGTGGGAAGCAAACTTTTTACGATGACAAAGCTTGTAAGAGATTACTTCTTGATGTTCCAATGACAATTTATGTCGGATTGAACACTATAAATTTATTTATATTGAATTATAGTTAAATACTTGTATAGATGATAATCGAAATGGCCACCATATAGGCCTATTGAAATGCCAGCTGTTTTGTCTTCACCTACAAGGATAGTATTCCATGAATAGGACCGCGCTATTAACATGCAGAAACTTTTATGCGCATTGCAAAAAACAAAATGGTAACACATTTAGTTACATTCCTCTAAAAACGCAAACATAACCAACAGCAAAAACATCACTGAAAAAAAACAAACTAAACGTTACAACTGTTTTGCAAATGTTATCAAAGTCAGGTTATACATGATTTTTTGAAGAAATATGTTGTAATGAATGTCGAAATGAATGTTGAAGTAAGGCGAATTGAAAACTAATTTATCTACATGTATATACATACTAAAGCCATTTTGATAAAAATGGAAGCAAATTCCAATATCTCACGTATGATAACATATTTTACAAAGAACATCTACTCCACAAAAAAAAAAACGTTTGTGTAATAAATTTGTCTTTTACATCGAAAATGTTTTTTATCCATATTGAGATCTATATATAGATGGCAGCCACCTTTGAAAATGACAGCCATGTTGTTGGGTTTTTACAGTGGATACCATTATTTTTGAAAATGGTTCACTCTTAGGAACATGTGTGCCAAATTTAGTGCTTATATCACAAAAAGAAGCATTTTCCAATATGTTGAGTTACAGAAATGGCGGCCATCTTGGGAAATGGCCACAAGGTTGATTTCACTATGGATATCTTGCTTTTTGAAAATAGTTAACTCTACGAAACATCTGTGTCAAATTTGGTGATTGTATCTCAAAGATATGGATTTTTTCAGATTTTTTTCTTCTATGAAGATGGCGGCCATTCTGGAAAATAGCAGCCATGTTGGACTTTTAAGGTGGATACCATATGTTTTGAAAATAGTATACTTTTATGAACATGTGAGCTTAATTTGGTGCTTGTATCTTCAAAAAGAAGGATTTTCTTGATTTTCTTTAGAAATAGGGATGGCGGCCATCTCAGAATTTGGCAGCCATGTTGGTTTGTCATGGTGGATACCATATATTTTGCAAAGAGTATATTCTGGGGAACATTTGTGTCAAATTTGATGCTTGTATCTTGAAATTGAGTATTTTTTCTGATTTTTTTTACCTCTGGAGATGGCGGCCATCTTGGAAAAATGGCTGCCATATTGGTTTTTCATCGTGGATACCATTTGTTTTGAAAATAGTACACTCTGAGGAACATTTGTGCCAAATTTGGTGCTTGTATCACAAAGTGAAGTATATTGCCACTTTTTGGACTTAAGCTCCCCCACTATGTATAAACACAATATCGTCGGTGCTATGACAAAATTGCGTAACAAATTAGTTACGCAATTTTGTCATTTTTTTATAAACGCTTTCTACTAAGTATGTAGGGGCGCATATCCTGTCAAAACGGCGTTTCTCTACACCTATTAGAACCCTTTCAATTACCATGTGACAAAATTGCGTAACTCGATTTAGCAGACAAAAATGCGTTGTACATAGAAACATTATTTACACGAGAGTAATAAAAGGCTGAGAAATGGCATTCTCCTTTGTTTTTCTTCTACTTCGACCAATAAACAAGAGGACCATGATGGTCCTATATCGCTCACCTGAACCAAAAAGATATGAGCCACTGTTTTGTATTTAAGACTGAAAACAAACTTATGGTCAATAACATTTTGTCAAGTTTTGTCTTGATTAGTCACTATTTGAAGTTTTTAGAGTAAAAGTTTGAACGGCAGATAACTATTCTGATTATTCTATAATTCATTTATCCAAGATCTTATCGTAATAACATCATAATCCAAATTTCGTCTTGATTGTTCATTCGAAACAGCAATTTTGTCAGATTTAAGGGCACATGCATGACTGACCACTTTCTCATTTGATTGCAGAAAATTCAGCTCATGCAAGGTCTTACAATCAGCAGCATAGTGCCAAAGTATTGTCTTGGTTGATCAATAATTGTAGATTCTAGAGTGTAAACAGGGTAGAAAACAGTCAAGAACAGCAATTTTGTCAAATTCAAGGGCACATAACTCCTGACTTTCTGGTTCAATCAGACCAAAAATCAAACTTACGAGGGTTGTCCCAGAAAATGTGAGACTTTTGAAATATTTCCTAAATGTGACGTCCGATTACGTTCAAATTTACACAGTATGTTATTTAAACATTTTAACACTTTTTGATATACAACCAATACCAAAACAAATTATATTTCTACAAAACATTGAATGAAAATGAGTGCATGGTAAGGGTACCCGGAGCACGTCACATTTTAATATGACACACGTTCACAAACTCGATAGACGATCTGGTTTTCGCAATTATAAAGACATCAAAGTTACACCTTTGTGTAGGACATGATGCTGTGATATTTTGCTGACATTTTTATGTAGATAACATCATTAATGTTGATGCTTTGTAAAAATGTTTTACTACACCTTCATTTAAAATTGCGACGTTGAAGTGATCCGCGGCGCAAAAATATTGCGTCGAGCGAGGAATGGCACCTTCATAAACTAATATAAGAGGTGACATAAGCAGAATATTGGTATAGATTAACTCCTACACTTATGTTCAAGCGACACAAGCATTATTTTGGTTGGCTGCTACTTACAACGATGGAAATAAGAGCATGAACTAGGAAGAGTAAATCTACAGATACGAGTTTAAATTAAAACGTTCTCGACCTCGGCCGACGTCAAACAGTATGTGAGCTTTCTTTATAACCGGGAAGCAGTTTATAAGTCTGCTTAGCATTCAATTGTCGAAAATCTACAGAAAAGTAACATGTGCTTATCCAGGTTGGGGACCCGTGGACGTCATCTCCCCTGAAATTTAGCCTAAAAGATGGTTACAAAATGGTTTTCTTTCATGAGTTAATGCGCATACCTTAATCGGACACCCCCTTCCCCTGGGAGACTGCCATTTCGGAGCACCTTGCCCCTTTTTGAAAATGGATGGGACCGTCCTTGAATAAATGTGTGTAAGCTGTGACTTGACTTTTGAATGGAAATGATATTTTACGCCTGATTTGGCTTAAAGTCCTGATATTTCGCATTTTCTGGCTTTGAATTCGAATTTACATTGGACTATATTTAAAACTGTGGATGGAATTAGAGTTTCGTTTAGAAAGTTTGAAATAAGATTAGAAAAATAAATCAGCGTTAGTTCCAAGAACTTATGTAAAAAGTAGATTGAGGGTCGCAGAAAGTATACTGAACGCAAAGAACGGTTCTTTGAAAAGAGTGACGTAATAAAAATGACGTTATACACATGACGTTACGTTACCGTGCGCCGCCACACCTTCACTAACAATATAATTTTTCGCATATTTTGTTGGTTTTCGAGATATTCACTCAAAAATTCATACACAAGTCACAAACATCTTGTATAAAACGATGATGAATTTATATCAATGTACGTTGACTATTGTATTAATTACAAACATTGTCCCACTTTTTCTGGGACAACCCACGTATTTGAGACTTTATGGTCTCCAACATTGTATCTAAGTTTTGTCTTGATTGGTCAATATTTGTAGATTCTAGAGTGTAAACAAGGTCGAAAACAGCAACTTTGTCAAATTAAAGGGCACATAACTCTCGGCTTTCTAAACAGATTTGACTGAAAATCAAACTCATCTGAAATTATATAGTCCCAAACAATGTGTCCAAGTTTTGTCTTGGTTGATCAATAATTGTAGATTCTAAAGTGTAAACAGGGTAAAAAACAGTCAAAAACGACAATTTTGTCAAATTCAAGGGCACATAACTCTTGACTTTCCGGTTCAATCAAACCAAAAATCAAACTCCTTTGAGATCTTATGGTCTCCAACATTGTGTCTAAGTTTTGTCTCGATTGATATATAATTGTAGATTCTAGAGTGTAAACAAGGTCAAAAACGTCCGAAAACGGCAATTTTGTCAATTTTCAAGGGCACATAACTCTAGTCTTTCTGGTCAGATCAGGCTGAAAATCAAACTCAACCGAAATCTTATGGTCCCCAACAATGTGTCCTAGTTTTGTCTTGATTGATCAATAATTGTAGATTCTAGAGTGTAAACAAGGTTGAAAACATTGAAAACGGCAATTTTGTCAAATTAAAGGGCACATAACTCTCGTCTTTCTAGTCAGATCAGACTGAAAATCTAACTCATCCAAGATCTTATGGTCTCCAACATTATATCTACGTTTTGTCTTGATTGATCAATAATTGTAGATTCTAGAGTGTAAACAAAGTCAAAAACAGCATTTTTGACATTCAAGGGCAGATAACTCAGCACATTCTGGTCCGATCAGGCCCATAATCGAACTCATCCGAGAACTTATGCCCATACATACTTTGACCAAGTTTGATCAAGATTGGCCAACTTTTGTCGATGCTAGAGTGTAAACACCAAATTGTTGACAGACAGACGGACAGACGGACAGACGGACGGACGGACGGACGACGGACATTGAATGACCACAATAGCTCACCTTGAGCACTTCGTGCTCAGGTGAGCTAATGAACCGTAAGTTATGTTCAATTACCTTATTTTACCTTACAGAAGCTGTATTGTTTATGTAGTTATTGAGTTACGCAATTTTGTCGGCACATCTTTTTAAAACGGTAAAAAGTACTAAAAACGTTTTTGGCTCTCCTGAAAAAAAAATGGTTTTCGAGGAAAATTTCTATTACGCAATTTTGTCATAGCACCGACGATACAAAAGAAATGGTGAAAACTGTCATTGCCAAGTAAAATTCTGAAATATTTCAGAAAAATCTAAGAATAAATACTGAAGTAAACGCGTCCCAGATTAGCAAAGAAAAATGTTCCCTACTTCACGATTATGCACGCTCCCATACTACCGTGTCTACAGAGGAGGTTATCAACTATTACACATGACAATAGTTGTTTTACCCTTCTTATAGCCCAGACCACACCCCACGTGACCTTTTTTATGTCTAAAACTGAAAAAATACTTGTTGGGAAGAAATTTGAGACCAGTGCACCTTTGATACCGGCTGTTACACTGTACCTAATACAGTTGGTCTACGTCATGGTTAATATTGGGAATAATAAAGCTTCCACGAAGATGGCGAAAATGTATAGACATAGATTGACAATTTCCTCATACAGTGTAGAAAGAATTTTGTTAGAAAGTTGAATGGTTTCAGAGTAGTAGTCAAAAGTCCAACTACTTTCCGACCGTCCCTCGTAGTGTGGCAAAATGAGAAAAAGTTGGACATCAGCATTTTCTTCTTTTGAAACAATGCCCCTCCCCCATTTTTTTCGTTCTTGGGAAAACCAAGATCAGGTCTTGCTTGTAGAAGCTGCAGTGTTAACCCTTTTCCACTTAGCAAACTTTCAAACCAATCCAGATCTAAATAACTTGCAGATGAAAAATCAATGTGAGCGAAAACTTACACGTTTTTTTTTTCTAAAAAAAATAATTGCATATGATTAAAGTAAAGTAATTATCGATAACATTTCTCCAAAGTTTCAAAGCCAGACATAATAATGGTGGGGGAAAGGTTAATAAATGTCAAGGTCCGTCTCGTGACCTAATGCCTTCATCCTATTTCGAACTTGTTATCCACATTATCAGTGTAAAGGTTAAGATCAAATCACAAACAAAGGCTAATTACTGATTGTACATTTAAGGAGTCGAACCCAAAACTTGGAACGTCAAAAACAGGAGTGGTATCATGCGCGTATCCAGACATTTTTTCCAAGAGCGAGCCTAATTTCCAGGAGACGGGGCCCCGACTGCACATGCGCATGAAAATTTCCCAAAACTGGCTTTGATAATCCTTTTTTACAAATTCGAGGGCGTCCCATGCCCCACCCTTGGATCCGCACACATGCCTTTACTTACTGAACAGCCTAATTCTCAACTTACGCAAATCACACAACAATCAATCCAATTGGTCGAGACATATGTCTCGTCTAATCAGATTGCTTGTACTGCAATATAGATTTAGACAAGTGAGTTGGAATGCTGGTGAAATATGTCCAAAGTCGTGTTTGATAAAGGGTTGAATTATGAAGACTAATCGTTGAGTGTGGTTTGAACTTGTTTGGCATCGGTTCTTACCCTAGCTCAGCAGTTTGGCATCTTACTATATATAAAGTTTGCCAAATACTGCATAAGTTGATCCTTACTATTTGGTAACAAAACGAACAAATAAAAATCATGTTGATTCGTAAAACTTGGAATGTTAAAACTGGTATGAGACAAATGGCGGTCGAATGTCGGTTTCAATGGGAGTATCCGTAATAATCAAAAAGAATATTAAGCCATTGCTTGAGAAAGGTTTTAACCACAGGGGCTCGGCATCCCATTTACTACACACATGCACTTATAATTAATGAACCTTTTCCCAAAACGGCAATATATATATATCGACTGTTTCAGTTAGGAAGTTGCTGTTGGCGGCGAGATGGATATTAAAAAGGATAGGATCCGTATAATACATAGCACATGAGGCAAAAGGTATCATCGTTATGTTCTTTTGCCCATTTTTTCCTGTTCCTTTTCTGTTACGAGACGCCATCAAAACCTCTTCATGCTTGGGTAAGGGTTAATCAATTAAGTTATCAATATGTTATCTATAGATACAGGTTAGGCCAACATGAGGTCAAACAAATATTACGTCAGAGATTTTCTTGTTTCAGTCCAAATATTTGGGAAAAGTGAGACGACAAACACTTCATGGGCTACCCGTGTACTTTTGGAACTATGGGGTCCTTCCAAAACAACACTTGGTTTTGAATGTCCCGAGAAAATATCAAGAACTCCCTTGCGCATGTGCTATATCTTCCAGAGGAAAAGATGGTATCGCAAAGAACATAGCCTGAAAAGATATCTTGTAAATAAATCATACCTGATACAATATCAAAGTTTCCATCGTCTTTCAGAATAAATTTTATCTTCACGTCATAGAACTCCAAAAGTTTGGCCATAAGCGAGTTCGTTAGTCCTTTTGTGTAGGCGCCATACCAACTTCCGGCGAACCGCTCTTTGTCGAAGTCTTCCTCAACTTCAATGTCACTTAATTTGCATAATTCTCCGCGTGGCGGTTCACCAAATATAAAACTAGAATTCAACATTAAAACTATGAAAACTGAACACGTAAATATGGAAATAAATAAACATTTATTCCTCCGCGTACACAATGTTGATCTCGAGGACATGTTTAAGTGCACAAATCCAAATGGAGTCTGCGAGTCAGCGTCCTTATAAACAGCTGGGTCGGAACTACTTTTTATCAAGTGTTTACGATCCATGTAAACTGTGAAAGAAAGATAAGCTTCCTGTAAGCGTAGTGATATTCTACACAAGCGTTACTGGACCTTGGTCGATCCTCCTTAATCTTTTTATTCGTTATGATCATACACAATCACCGCTGAAAAAGATAAATATAAAATTAACGCTTTCCCAAACGGCGAAATTCTAGGGATGTCAAATTCAAAAGCTGCCAAAGACAAAAAATAATAATAATAATAAAAAGATAAAAATAAATAAATAAATAAAATAAAATAAAAAAAAAAAAAAGAAATGTTGAGAAAAAAAAAAAAAAAAAAAAAAAAAAAAAAAAAAAAAAATACACGTAACTACCTTCGAAGTTTTCTTTCTTTCAAATGTCGTTAATCAGCACTTTTGTTAACAATGAAACCGTTATCGTTATTTTCGTGTAAACATCAAAGTATCAAACAGATAATACAATACATACATGTATAGGTTCCGATAAATAACCCGACAGAGCATGCCTAGCCAATAGCTTGCGATTCTCTGCCAGGTCATTCATCGAAACATATACCCTGGTATAATGTGAAATTAAAGTTCAAAACTAATTAAACTATCCATCTTTCAGAACATTGTAAACGGTTCTTTTTAAAGTACGTAAACAATTTGAATTCAGTTTCAAAAGGAAAAAAAGTTGGAAAACGTCAGGAATTGGTTGGATGAAGTAGACCGTTTATAAATCTGCTGATAAAAAAGTTATTGAAGACGAAGTGATATTTTACTTGGTCGTCAATAACTTTTTATCAGCTGAATTCTAAATGATCTACATCATACAGCAAATTCCTGGAGTTTTTCCGCCTTCTCTGCTTCAAACGAATTTAAATTTACAATTATTGAAGATTTTCGACAATTTATGTCAAACGAATTTAAATTTACAATTATTGAAGATTTTCGGCAATTTATGTCAAACGAATTTAAATTTACAATTATTGAAGATTTTCTGGAATTGTTGTGTTACATGGTTCCCCGCCATGCTGAAAGCAGGTTGAAGTAAAACGTCACTTTTCAAAAAAACAAAACAAAAAAAAAAAAAAAAAAACAAAACAAAAAAAAAAAAAAAAAAAAAAAAAAAACCAAGCTACAGTTGCGAGTTTTTTTTATTGGAAAGAAACGAAAACAAGAACTTGCGTTAGAATCTAGGACAACACTGTTCACAAGGACACTCGTCAGTTTTCGTCATAGGGCCTACATTTCAGTACAAGAGTCTTAACCCTTTCCCAAACGACAAAATTTTAGAGTAATCCACTTCAAAAATTGCCACAAATGACAAAATGGATGTTATTGAAGATAGGATTGGTGTAAAAGATGGCACAGAAAACATTGAGACAAAATAAGAAACTGCTGGTTATCAGCAGTTTCTTATTTTGTTTCAATGTTTTCCAAAGCTTTTTCTTTTAGGGACGTCAAAATCAGGTCTTGTTTGGGAAAGGGTTAATGTAATCCTTGACATCCGTAATGATGTCAAAATGTCATCCAGGTGGTGCCTTTTTAGCCCTTTCCCGAAACACAAGCACTTATTGTAACGGTTCCAATTTCAAAGCTGCTGCAGACGATAAGCTGGATGTTTATAATACAGGACAGAAAATATCGAGACAAAATGAGAGAATGCTGATTAGCAGCACTTTCTTGTTTTGTCACTAAGTTTTCCAATCACCTTTCTATTGATGACGTCAAAACTAGGTCTTTTTGGGAAACGGTTAAGGAATACTGCACGTATAAGTAGTCTGGTATCATTTTATGCTGCCTGTACAAAGCAATGGTTGGGAATCACGTGGCACAACATTTATTTTCGACATTTTTCAATAATTCTGTAAATCTATGAAAGATTTGAAAGGCTCGAAGCAGGGAAGACGAACAAGTGCTAGGGATCTGCTGAAAGCAACGGATCATCTGATGAAATTGTTATTGACGACCATCCAAAGTTTGTTTGGTCGTCAACAACTTTTTTATCACTTTTTTTTTTAAATCTATAACACCCAGCTAATTCCAGGCGTTTTCCCACAAATTTTCTATTTCAAATCAATTTCTAATTGGTCCTTAAAAAAAAAAAAAAAAAAAAAAAAAAAAAAAAAAAAAACATTGACGATATTCTTAAATGACTGTGTCACACGACGTTATTCTCCAACGTGAAAGCGTCCGAAAAAATTCTCTTCATTTGGGATCAGAGGGTTCAACCCCTTCTGAAACAAGACCTGATCTGACGTCCCTAGTGGAAACTGAAAAGATTGTCAGAAAACTTTGAGGGAAAAGAAGAAAAATGCTGATAAACAACACTTTCTCATTTTCGTTTAATATTTATTATGTTATACTATACATATACGTACATCTACATTTCAAATCATTTACTTCCATTTGTCGTCTGTAGCAGGTTTCCTCTTGGAACAGTGTCACTTTTGCCTGGTTTAAAGTCCGTAATAGGAAATACTTGAAAAAACAGTGGGACAGAAAAAGAAAATGCCAATATATGTAATAAGCATTTTGTCCCTTTGTCT
This sequence comes from Fragum sueziense, assembly GCA_963680895.1. Classification (NCBI taxonomy): domain Eukaryota; kingdom Metazoa; phylum Mollusca; class Bivalvia; order Cardiida; family Cardiidae; genus Fragum; species Fragum sueziense. Next base: position 2,412,631 of record OY804609.1, read on the forward strand.
CAATATTTTCTCTGCTACATAGTACATACTACATTAACATCTATTTTGTTGTATGAAACATGGGGGATCCCTTTATAATTTTGCCGTTTGGGAAATAGTTAAGAATAAATTGCATAAAATTTAATATAGTCAAAAATGAATAAATAATCATAATAAGTTTATAAACTCTCACCAAAACGATCCTTGTGAAATACAGTGTTATCAGTACATGTATACATACATGTATATTTGATGTCATTGTTCGTACCACGTCATGACAAAATCTCATGTGTTTATATACTCAGTTCCAAAAGAAAGTATGCACTTTTAAAATGTGAATTTCCCGAAATTTTACCGTCCTAAACTTTTGTACAACGCAAAAGATATCACATAGCACGTAATAGTTTTGCGCCCGGTTGAGACCTTTGATTCTTTAGTGCTTTACGTGTGCGTCACGCGCTGGATAAATAATCGATCCAAAATTACATTCACTTCGATCCTTTTTATTTGGCTTGGATAATCATAACATCACATATTCATTACATTTTTACATGGTGCGTTAGCATGGAACGAACTACAACTAACGTCGGTGAACAAGAACATACCATGTGAAAATAAATCCACTTCACAAATTTGAATTGTACGGTATTTATGTTCTAATAGAAATTGTCCATTTGTATGGCATGTTTAAACACGTAGACATTTGCTGCAGAACGCTGTTGCACCGTTTGACGACAATTTACTTGACTTCTGACATAGCGATTACTAACGTTGACGTACACGTAACGTCTACTTTAAAATTCAAAGTTTTGCGTGAAAATGGCTTTGAAGGCCTGGCCAAATCCTGCAATGGCATATAAGCATATAGCTCTTTCTAGAAAGGAAGTTGTAAGGCGCGCAAATCTCAACACCATCAACGCCATATCATATGCATGCGTATAATGCAGTGTGAGCAATTTTAATTCGACATCAGTCTTATTTCCTACTTTCTCTAATGTCTCCACACTTTCTCTTATGTCTGACCTGAAGTATGACATCGGGTTTTCTCCTTAGATTCCCTTAAAACATTGTAAAATTTAAGGTAAAAGCAAAAAAGTGAGAGTACACACTTTCTTTTGGAACTGAGCATACAAGTATAAAACCCAATAATTATCACACATTGACTCTTTTTGAATCCCCAAAAGAGACTTTGGAAAACATTGTGGAAATGAAGAAATTGATTGTGACAATCATTTATTTCCCACATCGACCTCGTTTCCTCAACCCACGTTTGATAAGTCTTTAGCGTATAAACATAGCAGTCGATCGGCATGCTTGAATTTTCGTGGGTGATCGAGCTTGGTCTACATCGATCGGGCTTCCTATTCGATTTTCCCATGGCAAGCGTACTCGTCTGTGATCGAGGAGAAATTTGATCGGGTAGTGATCGTGTATTGATTGAGTAGAAGGTCGACCTGATCGAGAATCAATCGTACCTGCAGATCGAGTTGATATCATTTACCCGACTTGCACCAAATCTATATTCAATCACTTCGACTTGTACTCGAATTGTACCCGAGTGATTTCCTACTTATCCCAATCAACTCGACCCTTACTCCATCTGTTTACTAGAAGTCAGGGTTTGGTCAACTAGAGAGGGCATAATGATCGGGTTTGATCGTGGGTATAATCAATCCAGTTGATTTGAGTACAGCATTTGCAAGGTTCCTAACGCGGATGAAATCAACACGATCAAGCCCAATCAAGTTGACACTGATGATAGGCAGCGGAAACCAAACATTATAAAGGCCAAATTTTCATCTGGTTTCTATTGTGATAATGCTATGAATTGGTTCATTATATTGATGGTAAATACTTTTTCAGTACAGATTCAACAAGTTTTTCCTTCGACCCAGGCTTGATTCGCTTTGCTGGGAAATTTACTGATGTGCATTCTTTTTCGCCCATAGATAAATGCGTTCGTTGAAAGAAAAAAAAAGTATTACTCCATTCGAATATATCGACGCAAAGTAATTTTTCAGCACACATTCCACTAGTTACAACATTCCTTTATCCAAGCTTAATTAGCCTTGTTTAAAATGTTGTGTATGTTCCCATTATTTATTTTTCATTTATCAATAAATACGATCATCAAACAGAAACTTTCGTCGTTGTTATTCTAAAACCTATTAATCACTGTTTTATTCAACCTGTAGTTACGAGATTTTAGAATAACACCGACGTTCAATTACACCAAATACTAGGACTTGTTCGAATATATCGACGGAAAGTAAATTTTCAGCGCAGATTCGATAAGTTCAAACGCTTCCGCAACCCAAACTGATTAGACTTGTCGGAAATTATGTTTATGACCCCCTTATTTCTTTCTCGTTTATTTCAAATGAATACGATCACCATGAAGAAATTTTTAATACACCAAATACTAGGATTTGTTCGAACATTTCGACGGAAAATAATTTTGCAGCACATATCCGACGAGTTCCAGGGCTCCATCGGCCCAAGCCTTATTCGTTTTGCTGGAAATCGTATCTTTGTTCCCCTCATTTATTTTCATTCATTTACAAAAAACCCTTATTTATTTTCATTCATTAAGAAAAATTATTTATTTTCATTCCTTAACAAAAACAATCACCATGAATGAATTTTATATGCACAAAATACTAGGATTTGTACGAACATATCGACGGAGAGTACAGTACAGCTCGCGCGTTTTTTGCCTAAAACGCTCGCCCACCGCGGTCAAAAAAAATTCGGGTGGAAAATCGCGGCGATTTGCCATCGCGGCCACAGCGTTTTTCCACTCGAAATTTTCTTGCATCACGGCGAATCGCCGCGATGGGGGGAAAATCGCGGCGATCGCGGCGATCGCCGCGTTAGGGTGGAAATGCCAGGTAAGGCCAATATTATCCTACAGCGCTCAGTATTAAATGCGTTTTTGTTAAGTTAATATTATTTCATCCTGAGAGTGTTTTTAAATTGATTTACAGAACTATTTCAGAAATACAGAGAATGTTATATTAAATACAAACGTTTTCTATAAAGTTCTATGAAGTCCGGTAATAACACATCGTTTTTGTAAATTAGAATATACATGTATAGGTATAGGTTATTATATAATATAGAACAGGTTATATCCGCTTCTTTGTACAATATATTATGCTTTGTTATGCTTGATTTAATTCAATTAACTTTTTATATAATATTCTGTTTTTTGCAGATACATGTACGTGAAATCGTAAACTGCATGCTGGCTTCCCGGTCATAAATACGAAGAGTTTCTCTGTTTAAATTACATATAAAAGTAATGCGTATTTGACTACTTTTCAGTTTACAAAATAAAACAGTAAACCTGCGACTGGCATTTAAGGTTTATTTTTACCATGTTGGAACTTGCATGCATGTTGAAAGAAACACCGATGTTTTATGCATGACGCTACATTCTTAGTTACGCCATTTCCAAAATGGTTACATCCCAGTTGGTCTAATCCCATTTCGTCTAATATATAAAAATTTTGGATTAGACGAAAAATTCCCATCTCGTCTAATACCTTTTCAGACCTTGTCTTATCAATATCCACATTCTTCTAAAACTTTCATTTGTGTCAATAAGGTGTAAGTGTCAGAAAATGTGTGATATACAAATGATATCCACAAAGATGAATTTTGAATTCCATAATTTTATTGATATTTCTTAATTTAGAGTTTTAGACGAAATGGGAAAATTGAATTTTAGACCAAATGGGATTAGACCAACTGGGATGCTACGATTTGGTACGTCCTATTAAAAATCTACTCATACGATAAGTTGGATGTTGCTGAAAACAGGATTGTGAAGGATATATTACAACAATAGGAACTAGATAATGAGACACAAGAAGACCAGGGTAGTAATCAGTATGTTCTTCTTTTATCTTAATATTCTCAAATCATTTTCAACGATAGCCCTCCACTCTCTTTCGAGGGGAAGAATATCCGAGGATCCAATAACAAAGCTGAACACGACAGAAAACAGATCAGAAAATATCGATAAAAAATTGTCTACAATATACAGGTAGCATAGAAAATATTGCGGTAGCAGGGGAAATGTTGATCATCAGTATTTCTTCTTTTGTCTCAATTTGTTCTCAAGCCTTGTGTATGTATGTATTATTCTATAATTACATGCGCTTCCAAAAAACTAATTTTGTGCAATCATCACTGCACAAAGTACGAGCAATTTTTATACGCCCGTCGAAGACGGGACGTATTATGGGATCACCCGTGATGTCCGGCGTCCGGCGTCCGGGCGTCCGGCGGCGTCCACTTCTTTGTCCGGAGCATAACTCTGTCACCTTAAGTCCGATTGACTTTAAACTTGGCAGTTATATTCTTCTCATCATTACGGAGTGCAGTGCACAAGAACCATAACTCTACCTGGCTTATTTTTTGAGTTATTGCCCTTTGTTGTTTTTCAAACTTGAATCTTGTCCGGAGTATATCTCTAAAAGTATAATAGCTAGGATCATGAAACTTCATGGGTGTATAGATCTCACAAAGAGGGAGTGCAGTGCATAAGAACCATAACTCTACCTGGCTTATTTTTTGAGTTATTGCCCTTTGTTGTTTTTCATACTTGAATCTTGTCCGGAGTATATCTCTAAAAGTATAATAGCTAGGATCATGAAACTTCATGGGTGTATAGATCTCACCAAGGGGGAGTGCAGTGCACAAGAACCATAACTCTACCTGGCTTATTTTTTTAGTTATTGCCCTTTGTTGTTTTTCATACTTGAATCTTGTCCGGAGTATATCTCTAAAAGTATAATAGCTAGGATCATGAAACTTCATGGGTGTATAGATCTCACCAAGGAGGAGTGCAGTGCACAAGAACCATAACTCTACCTAACTTATTTTTTGAGTTATTGCCCTTTGTTGTTTTTCATACTTGAATCTTGTCCGGAGTATATCTCTAAAAGTATAATAGCTAGGATCATGAAACTTCATGGGTGTATAGATCTCACCATGGGGGAGTGCAGTGTACAAAAACCATAACTCTACCTGACTTATTTTTTGAGTTATTGCCCTTTGTTGTTTTTCATACTTGAATCTTGTCCGGAGTATATCTCTAAAAGTATAATAGCTAGGATCATGAAACTTCATGGGTGTATAGATCTCACCAAGGGGGAGTGCAGTGCACAAGAACCATAACTCTACCTGGCTTATTTTTTTAGTTATTGCCCTTTGTTGTTTTTCATACTTGAATCTTGTCCGGAGTATATCTCTAAAAGTATTATAGCTAGGATCATGAAACTTCATGGGTGTATAGATCTCACTAAGGAGGAGTGCAGTGCACAAGAATTTTAACTCTACCTAGCCTTTATTTTGAGTTATTGCCCTTTGTTGTTTTCATACTTGAATCGTCCAGGGCATATCTCGAAAAGTATAATAGCTAGGACCATGAAACTTTTACCAACCCTCTCCCCCTGTTGACATAAAGCAGTGTTACGGGCGTATCTTGTGACAGTTTGACACCTTGTTTTGTAATCTATATGCATGAAGGCCGTGTAGCAAAGATAAAAGAAAAATAACTTCGAATACGTTGAAAAGAAGGCCAAAGGGTCATTGTTCTGTTGAAGTACAAGAAGAATCCACAAACCCATTCAAAATTAACAAAAATCAAAGTTAAAGGCATTCTTATCTTATCAAAACCTAATATATAATTATATAAAACTCAATAATTACGATAAATCAGCCAGAAAATACAGGCTTACCTGTCTGCGCAAATCACCGCGAATCGCGGCGAAAAAATCGCGGCGATTCCCGCGATTTCGGGTGGTAAAACACGCTCGCCGCGGCCACCGCGTTTTTCCACCCGAAACCACCCGAAATTCAATCGCGGCGATGCGCGGAAATAGGCAAAAAACGCGCGAGCTGTACTGTACTTTCCCAACACAGTCTCGACAAGTTCCAGCGCTTTCTCGACCCACGTTTGGTTCGCCTTGGCCCAAACTGTATCTTTGTTCCCCTTATTTCTCTTTCGCTTATAATTATTCATAAATACAACCATCATAAGGTAATTTTATTACACATGGCACGAAGATTTATTTGAATGTATCGAAGGAAAGTACTTTTTCAACACAGTCTCGACTAGTTCCAGTGCTCCCTCGACCCACGCTTGATTCGCCTTGCTCGAGAACGTGTTACTAATTATAAAGACATCGTCATCTTTAGACGGCTTCAACATATAATCCCCGACCTCACTCCATATATAACCGGGTCTGTAGTAGTACCACGAGGCTCCGATAGGGTACTCGTCCCAGATCTTCATTATCTGAAGAAAATAAAAAAAATACTTTTATCATCTCCGACCTCACTCCATATATATCCCGGTCGGTAGTAATACCACAAGGCTCCGATAGGGTACTCGTCCCATATCTTCATTATCTGAAGGAAAACGAGAAGTTCAATTTCTTTAAATATTTTCCCAAAACGGCAAAATTCTAGGGTGATTCTATTTGGAAGCTACTACAGGTGACATATTGCGTGTTATTTAAGACAGGTTTTGTGTGAATAATAATATGGGAAATATTGAGACAAAAGAAGAAAATGCTGATTATCAGCATTTTCTTCTTTTGGCTCAATATTTTCTGAACCAATTCTTTTCGGAAAGATAAAATAAAGTTTCATCTGGGACATTGTGAACGGGTTGCTGATAATAAAGACGTCGTCATGTTTGGATGGCTTCAACATGTGGTCTCCGACCTCGCTCCATATATATCCCGGTCGGTAGTAGTACCACGACGCGCCGATAGGGTACTCATCCCATATTTTCATTATCTGAAGAAAAAAACGGTTAACGCTATTTTAACTATTCCCAAAAACAATGCCTACTTTTGACATGGCTAATCACTAATACTTTAGGACAAATTGAAAAACGCAAATTACACAATTTCTGGCAACTATATCGGATTTACTAACACGCATTTTCTCCTTTTCCTACATATTTGCTACGTACTTAATTGAATTACAAGTTGTCTGCAACGCCTGTCAAAATTGTATTTGGAACAACCATATAAATTGATAATAGATAACTTATTTTATACCTCTGTGAATATTAGCAACAATCCAATACGTAAAATATTGTTTTATTAGTAATTTGCAGGCCCGTAGGAACAGGGGGGGGGGGGGGGCAAGTGTTGACTTACTGAATGGTTGGGTTTTGGAATATCCGACACTGAAACACCGTATATTTCTGCCAGGTATTTTCTTGTCATGTCCTGTGCCACGTCGGTCATTTGCATGGAATCATCGTCTATCCCTGGTATCGGTTCTCCTTGTTTTAAGATGTTTCTCCAAGACACCGTATCTGCAATTACATGGCGTATTCTAATATCAACCCAAACAAGACAAGTAATATTGGAACAAAGTTTATATATCGCTGCTTTTCAACAAAGATCTCGCAACTGCAGTTTATAACAAGCTGCAGTTAGATCTACGAGGATTTAGTTGAAAAGAAGAGATATATTTGTGCCAGGTTTTTCCTCGTCATATTATGTGCCACATATATTTGCATAGAATTGTCGCCTATCACAGGCACGAGTTCTCCTTGTTTTAAAATGTTTCTCCATGACACCGTATCTGCAAAACATGAAGTATTTCAACATTAAATCAGTAATTTGATCAGTATTTTCTTTTCTCTCAATATTCCCAAAAAACACAAATAAGAGACATCTCAATTGTACTTGGGAAAGGGTAAAATCAGTTTTTCAACAGCGTTTATCTAGTAGAAAGTAGGCAGTGTAACCTAGGATCAGACCGTATGTCTGTTCAGACTGATCTTAGTATATACTACCTGCCAAATCTTAACACCTAACAACAGGAATGTGATTTGAACAGTATGAAAAGGAGTTATTTAAGGTAAGAAGGGCCTAATTAGCACCAAAGAGCCAGCGGTGAAATTTGGAAAGTGCCAGTAATTCATAAACTGTGTTTCATTTCCATTCCAAATACAAACATAAGCATTTCGTACGGTTTAGAATTTTGAATTAATGCATACTTATGGAAATATTTGACAAAAATGCTCAAAATTACCTCCCTTGCATATGAATATAGAGTAAAATGATATTTGTAAATTATTTTCTTCTTAAAGCATAATCTTGAAATCTGGCACGGTGAATCAACTTATGTGAAGTGTATTTACAAGTGTGTGTAATTGTATACATTTCATATGGCTAGAAAGTGGTGTTTTTAATTAGGCACTTTATACCTTAAGGGGGAATGCTCCAGTTTCCTGAATTTTTTCCCAATAATAGAATTTATTTATATTTTGTATGTTGAAATTACATGTTATTGCCAATTGAAAAATAATTTTTATAGGCATTCGTATCACATACCCCTACAGCGAAAAAATGCACAATTTCTTGCACATGTCCAAGGTCACTAAAATGCTAATAAAATGATGTATATTCATCGTTTAGTCCCGAAAACGGATTTAAAGTAACGTCTTACATTTAATAAGAACAGAAAACCCTAAATATGTGCTATTATAAACGTGTAAATGTATAAAAAAGCATGCTCACATGTTCGGTTAGATCAACGAAGCTGGAGTGTTTTATGCCAAAATTTGCATATTTTTGGAAATATTTCACGTTCTACGAATTAGAATTTGATTAAACTCCCTCATTGTATTAAGCAACATGTCCTGGTAATAATTCAAAAAGAAAATGTATAGGTCAGCAGACTTATTAGTGAATTACAGCAATTTTTGTCAGCCACTCAAGAATAAAATGACGCAAAACAGTGGTAAATGCATATACACTTACGACTGTCTTGCTCTAAAAAATCGATTTCCATCTTGAGGAAATCAGTTTCGCATAATGAATACACTTTTAACGTCGAAAATGGTAAATTGTAATGATGTGTTATATTATTGAAAATATGGTAGCGAAACATATTGGTACGAAACATCTAATTTACTACAGTAATGGCCGAGTGTTCCGAAAAACTGGAGCATTCCCCCTTAAATCAGCGTACTTACACAAATCCTGGTAGGCGTCGTTCAGAATTGCATGTCCGTTTACTTTCGAATCCCCAAAGTCTCTGGTCGTCATTAAAGGCGTGGTAGAATAAACACGGCGCTGAACAAGGAAGGTCTTTGGGCATTATTCTACAGTAACTGTTCTACTCATGCGACTTTGTTCTGTTTCAATTTAATTCATAAATGAAATATAGTAAGAAAAGGAGAGAAATTGCTCGAATCGATAAGGACTGGGCCATATCTTTGCTTTAACTACTGCAGAAATTCGATTTATCCGATGTCGAGATAACGAGTGTCCAATGTACTTACATAAATCCTGGTATGCATCATCGACAGAGTAAATATTGAGAGAAAAGGAGAAATGTTTGACAAATTAGATGACAAACACACTTACACAAATCCTGGTAAGCGTCATTCAGGATTGAATGACCGTTTATGTTCGAATCCCCGAAGTCTCTGGTCGTCCTTAACGGCGTGGTAGAATAAACACTGGACGCCGAATAGGCAAACATTCTGGACATTTTTCTGCTGTTCGACTCATTCGATTTTGTTCAGTTTCGATTTAACTAACATTTTACGTTTTTGTTACTCATGAAGTACGATCATAATTGAAATATGATAAGAAAAGGAGAGAAATTGCTCGAATCGAGCAATTTCTATCCTTTTCTTACTATATTTCAATGTCTATATTTTTTAAAAAAAATAGTTCGTTTGAAGTTTATCATATCGATTGCTGAGGACTGGCCCATATTTTCGCTTCGACTAAAGCAGAAATTCGAGTAATCCGATGACGAGATAGCGAGTGTCAACTCACACAAATCCTGGTATGCGTCATTCAGAATGGCATGACCGTTTATGTTCGAGTCTCCGAAGTCTCTGGTCGTTCGTAAGGGTGTGGTAGAATAAACACTGGGTGCCGAATGAGGAATTTCTCTGGACATTATTCTACAGTTCGACTCCGATTTTGTTCAGTTTCGATTTAACTAACATTTTACCTTTTTTGTTACTCGTTACTCGTTTCTTGTTACATGGACACCAGTTTGAGAAACACAAGAAAAGACGGACCTACACAAGCCAGCGGCTTCCCGATGGTCTCGTAACAGTAAGTTCGAGTCAAGTACAATCATTATAGAAATATGGTGAGAAAAGGAGAGAAATTGCTCGAATCGAGCAATTTCTATCCTTTCCTTACTATATTTCAATGGCTATATATTTTGAAAAAATATTTCGTTTGAGGTTTATCATACCGATTGCTGAGGACTGGACCATATTTTCGCTTCGACTAAAGCAGAAATTCGAGTAATCCGATGACGAGATAGCGAGTGTCAACTCACACAAATCCTGGTATGCGTCATTCAGAATGGCATGACCGTTTATGTTCGAGTCCCCGAAGTCTCTGGTCGTCCTCAACGGCGTGGTAGAATAAACACTGGGCGCCGAATAAGGAAACTCTCTGGACATTATTCTACAGTATAGTAACTGTTCTACTCATACGACTTTTGTTCAGTTTCAATTCAATTCATAAATGAAATATAGGAAGAAAAGGAGAGAAATTGTTCGAAGTGAGCATTATCTATCCTTCCCTTACTATATTTCAATAACTATACTTATTAAAAAAATTCTTTTGAAGTTTATGATATCCATTGATGATGATTGGACCATATTTTCGATTCGACTAAAGCAGAAATTCGACTTATTCGATGTCGAGATAACGAGTGTCCAACGTACTTGCATAGATCCTGGTATGCATCATCGACAAAGTAAACATTGGGAGAAAAGGAGAAATGTTTGACAATTTAGATGACAACAAACACACTAACACAAATCCTGGTATGCATCATTCAGAATGGCATGACCGTTTATGTTCGAATCTCCGAAGTCTCTAGTCGTTCGTAAAGGTGTGGTAGAATAAACACTTGGTGCCGAATAAGGAAACTCTCGCCACCAAGGATTGTTGTATGAACTGTAGATTTTACCGGCCTTCGCTTCGTATAGGGAATTCTGAAATTACAAGGGCGGATCTAGTGGGGGCCAAGGGGATTATATAACGTAAGTATAACGTTACATATTGAACTTTTAAAAAAAAAAAAAAAGCGTCATTTGGGCTTGGACCACCTGGAAATAAATCCTGGATCCGACCCTGAATATGTATAGATGTAGTGAGCTCAACGGGATCGACAAAAACATCATGAGAAAAAAAAAATAAAAAAAATATATAAAGATAAGTCCACATGTTTTCAAACCACAATCACAAGGTTTGTTGTATTTCTACACGAAACAATCCAAAACAAACAAGAAATAAATAAATAACCAAATGCTTTCGAGTTATTCCATAGAATTATCGTTCCTGAGTTTTTGGGATCTAATAGAGATTAGAAATCAGAAATAAACCTACTTGCAGATAATCAGCGGTCGTCGGTTCTCTGAGAGCCGCCCAGTCTAAATGCTGTAGAGCCATCTTTGGTATGGCCAAGAACACTGTTTTTGCACGAACGTGTATTCTGTCCGAGTCCTTGAATATAAAGTAACTTTATCATTTCCCAAACAGTGAAAGTTTGGACTATCACAGATATTTGACATAACAGAAGACAAAATGGATGTAGATCTAGATCTAAATTAACATATGAAATGTGTACAATATAGCATGGAAAACATTGAGAAAAGAAGGAGGAAATGCTGATTATCAACATTTTCTTCTTTTGTCTCAATGTTTTCCCAGTCTTTTGTATTACATGTATATAAGAGATGTCAAAATCAGGTCTTATTTGAGAAAGGGTTAACAATAAGACGATTTTCAAGGTACGGAAACTACAGAGATAGGGTGATTAGAAAAACATAGATCTCCAGATCAGCATGTGTGCGTATACTGTATGTACACAGGCTGATCTTGGTCCATATTGATCGGAGATACAATATATGCTCTTCTTCTATATTCCTTCCTTTTTTTCACCTAATCTAAATAATTAGAAAATTGTCAGTCACATTATAAAATATCGTAATTACAACATATTCAAAGTGTAATTACGATATTTTCGACGTCAACGTAAACAACGTAATACCGTAACGCTGGTTGTAACTCTCCGAATAGTTTGTGTTCTGTCGAACGTTAGCTGATAACTTATGATTTTGCAATTTGAATACTTTATCGTCAGTGATGTTATAGAATGCTCTAACTACAGCTTATTAAAGCTGTGATTGCGATATTTTCGACGTCAACGTAGTAATCAACGTTATACCGTAACAATGGTTGTAACTCCCCGAATGGTTTGTGTTCTCTCGAAGGTCAGCTGATATTGTCCGTCCTCAAGTTTTACGATTGATAGAAGGTGATGATTCGACTTAAAACTGTGTCTGAAAATAAACATTAATGTTAACCGTCAAACTAAAAGAGACCTTCTGGAAAGATCATGAAACCAATATATGAAAAGCGGATCAGACATAACAGACGTCAATCAGACATTGATTTCGGCAATGAACATATTAATATGCGTGTATTTTAATTAAAGATAGGAAAAACAACTGAGATCCAGAAAATTACCCTAGGGTGAAAAGTTTCGATCCTTTTTAGGCTGTGCAGACTGACTAGGGTCGACACTTTTCATAATTACCACAATGTCCATTTTAGCGTGACATGTCGTATTTCAGAACGTAAATGTAGATGTGAATCGAATAACAAAAAAAAAAAAAAAAAAAAAAAAAAAACAAAACAAAACAAACAAACAAAAAAAAAAAAAAAACAATGGAGAACAGCACACGCGAGTAATTCAGAATTAAAGAAAAAATGGATAAAATTGAAATTAGTTTCAAATGAAATAGTAACTATTTTATTAGCGTAACTAAGAACTTGGTATTGTAAACAACCAACAGTTGCTGGCGTTTTAGAAAAGGAGGGTCCAGAGAAAGAAGAAAATACTGTCTAGTCTGTGATAATCGGTAATCCGTGTGCATTTGAGTATTAAGAATGCCAACAACGCAAATCAGATAAACACTTCCTTGGTAATGATGAAACTGCTTGTTGGCATGTCTGTAGACGCGTCGTTTTCCTGTGACGTCACGTCAAAAACAACAATAATAAACAACAAAATTGAGATAAACAGTCGATTACAGGGATATTATACAGAAAAAGTAAAAGAAAATAACTCAAATCCTTTGATATAATTGTTTTAGAGAAAACGCATCAGTTTGTAAAACATGTTAAATGCGTTTTAGTATTCAGACGTCACACTGACGTCAAATTACAAACATAATTGCTCGTTGCTTATATGAATGGTTTTAGCAATCTTTTGTTCATGATCACACACAATAAAGGTAACACCATGAAAATATTATATCAAGAGTCACATCTTCTTATTACGTAAAAAGATAAATAACGCCGATGATAGATCAATTTTATTTAATACATATATCCACTGTATTACGATTGTAACGTGAAAAACCCTTAAACTTTAACTTTTTAATGTTCCATTATGTGATTTCCCTGCGATATTTTTGCTCTGACTCCTTAACGTCAACAACGCCATTGTAACGTCGTTACTAATAATCATATAATGTACATCCAAACATCCTGATGATTAATATTTGTGAAACCAGTACATGAACATTAAAATTCTTTAAACTTATAAGGCTTGTTATTCACTTTTCAAGTTTGATTTAGGTATTTACCGAATATTTGTCGAATATTTATTCCACTTACCACTGTTTCATTTTTTTTTATTTGATTTTCCTTTATAAGTTTAAAGTTGTGTGGAAAATGTAATATACTTTATTTCAAGATCCGTTTCTCTACTTGTTAGTGCTTTTAAAAAAAGAAAAAAAAAAGAACTATCCTAAAACTACTAGTCTAGTAGATGTCAAGGTTTAACTTCAAGTTTTCTGGCATAACTGGATTGTGGTGTACAACTATGAATAAAAACAGAATATTCGTAGATTAAGAAGAGATTAGACAACGATTCTTAAAGAAATTAAAGTATGATAAGATATACGGTGTACAAAATCGAAAAAAATAGATCTCTATAAAGCCACACCATAATTAGCTGAAGTGCGGTAGATGACTGAAAACATTTATTAATCTGTAAATTGTTATGGATTCAAACAAGCATCTTTGTCCGCTCCTTTTTACCAGTACAGACCAGCCCGTTTGACTTAAAATGTACGCCTTGATGGCCGACACATTGTCTTGATACAGCGACACATTACAAGTTCCCAGAGTGCATGTCGGTCAAATGTGTAAGGAACCCCTTTGTAACCTTCATGTTCCGATTGTGTTACATCTATACAAAGTGTTAAGGTAGATCTCTGTCTGATTTAAAGATGCTAGTTGTTTGAAGGCACTGCAACAAAATCATTGCTTCAAGAACTGTAATTTCTCTGTTTCAAGGTCAAAAAGACACCAGTGCCATGCTTGATATTGCCTTTTCTCTGAGTATGGCCGTGAGTAGTGTTTCATGGCGTTTCTTTGCTCGTTCTTGCACAGTCTTTTTTGTAGCACCACTGTATTACTGTCTCTATCAAGAAGCTTTATTCTTTTGACATAAATAGCTGTCATCAAATATGCTGAAACGTTGAGCAATTTCAGGTTTTGTCCCCATACTGGGACATGATATCTATACCCTGAAGTAAAATCTCACAGGAATCTTTTGTTGGTTCACTGACTAGAGTTCTATCAAGAATTTGGCATGATACAATGACTCCATTGGGTAGATATCCTTGGCTTTTTAGACAGATAATCTGCTCGGCATTATATGTTTAATACATGTACAAAAAACTAATCCACACGGGTATAAATATCACCCACAATAATGTACGCAATACATGTCTTTGTACAACAACCACGTAGTTGTAAATTCTTTTGTATATAAGAACTAGATACTTATGTAATTGAATACCAAACGTACAAAAATATAAACTAGATACACACTATTTGGGATTCAATACATGTACGGTCGCATGAGGACAGTTTCGACTGACAAAATTACCATATAATTGATACTGGTTTTCTTAGAAAATGATTGAAATATGCCCTCATGATTCCCGAGACACAAAATTACACAATATGTTCAAAATTCTTTTGATTGTGATAATTCATTGTGCAAAAAGGATTGTGACCATTGTCAATAAAAAGAAGACTGTTTTGAAAATTAAAACACCATGATTTACCCCACCCACCACTTTTCTCTTTTTGCTGTACTCATCAGAAATACAAGCGTGTTATTCATTTTTTTCTCCATTGATTGGGTTCTGCTTAAAAATCATGTAACTTAAAATGATTATAAATGCATTATCTGAAGTTCTACGACGATTTAGAGCTTTTTAAGCTTTACTCATATAACATCCTTACTTTCAGTGATAACTAATAACAAATCGTGCAAATTGATCTAATTAGTACTTTTTAATTCACATATAAAATTTTATAAAGATATCATAATTATTCAAATAATTAGGTACAGTCATTTGTAATGTGGCGCTTTAGAACTTTCGATCAGTATAGCACACACACATGGGGCAAGTGCATGTACGGCTATTGAAATCTATGAATTCGATATTTATTTTTACCCGATATATCGTCGAAGACGTCCGATAAATAAGGTTATAACCACTACAACACCCGCACGATTAAATATAAATGTCAAGATAGATGTCAAGTAGTGCAAAAGTAAAGAACGTTGAATACGTCAGTATTTGTCTCAATATTGTTAACGACGGCATATCTATGCATCATATGGATTATTCATTTCAAAGCATTTTATATCTATATCCAGATATCTGTTAATAGAAACACACATAAACAAAAACAACATCTTTTTCATATGTTTCACTAAACTCGGTTTGCAATTAAGCAAATTGACAACGTTACGTAAACGGCGGAATACGACGTAATGACGCGTTTCCAGATATGCCAACAAGTGGATCATGAATGTTCAGATATTGGAGCACACAACTGCAGTTGTTGGCATGCTTAATACTCTAATGCATACGGGACGTGATTTCCGGACATACCATCACAGACTAGTCCAGAAGTTTCCCTTTTTATCGATGTTTTCAATGCTATAACATCCACATTTTCTTCATTTCGAAATATTAATTCCTTAGCAACAACAGCGTTCGTGAACATCTATTCGTTAAACACGTACTTGCTACTACTTTCCAAAAATCCTTTGACCATATTCTCCGGTACCGACTGAAACCCCTCCTCTATGGTTTGTACTGTACTAGTCGAGGCTGGTGCGCCGGGAGGCAATGCTTTAAGTGGCAGACTTTTTGAAGCCGACACATCGTCGTATATACCGTTAAGCCCGTTCATATCCTCCATGTAGGAGACCACTTCGGGATAGAGGAATTTGTTGCTGAATGCTTGATGACTGAAATAACAAGGATGAAAGAACTGAATGTACTGTAACTTGTGACTTTAAATGAGCATTATTATCTTTACATTCTTGTCGAAAAGCAATCAGTTATGCATCTTGTAATGAGCTTTATCTATATCCAGTTATTTATGTAATAATTATATAGATCTACAACAATTCCTTGAACGGCACAACTTTAAACTGCTCCAATATGAAAGGTGCTACAGACGACCAGCTGAATTTTGACAAAGATAGTAATTGTGTACTCTATGGCACAGAAAAATTGAGACAGAAAAACTCATTGAATATCAGGAGGGCACACATATTATTATGAGTATGTTTTATGTATTCCAGGCATCATTAGACATCAATATGATACAGCTTCGCTGTTTTCTATGACAACGCAAATTGACGAAGTAACCCGATTTCTTTCGAAGTTTCATTACTGCCTACCTTTGTTTATACAATGGAATACCGTCCGGTGAAGTATACTGTAACATACGAGCCGCACTTTTATAGCCCTCAACTGATGGATCAACGTTCGTAAAGGTACTGAAAATTTCCCTGAAAACAAAATGGACGCCGATAAGAGATTTTGTGACCATGGTCTTTTAAGGAAATTAAGGTACATGTATTCCAATATCATTAGATACCAAACACTTCGTGTGGCAAAGACGTGCAACTCAGTGGGTCTTACATATATTAAGCGTAAAAAGTTAACAGACATAATCGCTTCCAGATTAAATTTGATATTATTATAATGACGGTGTCAATGTCAAACGTGTTTTCGATGTTGAGCTAAATTTGCAAGAACAAATCATTCATCTTGTTTTACTATTCTTATCATCTACGACTACCATTTTGCTAAGAATTATTATCTGGTAAAGAAATAATCGTCGCTTTTCTACGAAAACCTCGTATCTGCAGCTTGTTTTAAGCTGCAAATACGTGGTTTTGGCAGAAAAGCAGCGCAATGCTATCACCATTTAAGCCCCGACTCAGTTTTTCTATGTTCCGGTTTAAGCTGGTAAGGCGCATGCTCAGGCAGCTGTTCTTCCGTCATATGTTTACCACGGAGATAAAACTTCTTCTCCACTGCTGGTTTAAAGTCGACTGCATGTAGGCCTAGGTCGGATATCGCAGTTTTCAGTAAAACATGGTCTGAAACGACACAAGATGAATGAAAGATATCAACCAATAAATTAAAAGATGACTTGCTAGGTCAAATTGATAGACTCTATGTGGCTATTGCAATTCTAGTAAAAAAGGGGAACTATGACTAAAACGTACAATAATAAAAAGAATCTTTATTGGTATTGAGCATGGACATCAAGCTAATCTGTTTTTTTTACATTTCACATAATCGCTGAAATATCCAACATCGAAATTGTTGTTTCTTTGGGTTGGAGAAACAAGATGAGAGGGGGTAGATTGAATGACACGTGGCGTTAGATGTGCTATTTGATTGACACAAATATTGTAACCGCGAACTGTCAATTGCTCTGTCGACGTTAAGTTTGATTTTTTGTTTGTATTTCATTACGTTTTCTTTAATTCTTATTCATGATACATGTTTTGCATACAACTTTAACTTACGTTAAAAACGCATTGAAGCAGATGAGGTATGATATGCAAAAATTCAATCGGGTTAGAACAAAATGCTATACCTGTCATTCGTCACAGATCGTTCTATTCCGTGACGTCCCGATGATTACCGAATGCCATACAATATTTACCTGCAGGGTTGAACCTCATGGCGCCCAGTTCCACATTAATATCGGGTATATCCGGAAACTTGACTGTGTGACATCGTCCTCCTATCCTGTCCGAATATTCGTACAGTGTGATCTTGAGCCCGGCTTCACGTAGACGCCATGCTGCGTAGGAACCAGCGATTCCAGCACCGATGATTGCCACATCTTCAACATTAGCAGGAACCTCGTTTGTTTCCATGTCTATACCTGCAAAAATACGGACAACGTAAGTTTTCTATGGTAAATGAAAATATTTTTATGTCCAATTTTTAAACAACATTATCAAGCCCGTATGAAGCCGAATTTCATATTGGGGCTATAAAAATCGCCTGTCCGGGCAAGTGTCTGAATATTTGAGGGGCTAAATTGTGCTTACCTAGAAGCATTCAGTGTGAAATAAGGAAATTGCTGTATTTTGGCCATCTTTGGAGTGGGGGCTTAGCCCCCTGGTCTATCCATGTTCCTGACGGGCCTGATAATAATCAGGTTACAATATTATGGAACATATTTACAAAAATCATCAATGTAAACAATCGTAGCCTATCAAGCTTGCCTATAGCTCATGATAAATGACATGGAAGAGCATTTCTAGCTATGAGCTATAGATGCTCTGCCATGTCATTTATCGTGAGCTTTCCCATGAAATATCGAACTCGATACATAAAATCTAATTTTTCATGCGATGGTTCGAATCTTGCAAGTGTCTGATACCTCTTGCAAGATTAGAAGCAACGCATATAAAATTGTTTTGAAAATCAAGACATGAGTAATCTGCCAAAGCACGTCCAAAATTCACTCATGCAGCTGTTTAATCACGATTAAAGATAATGGAGAAGAAGAAGCAATTAAGACTTTCAACTTTTGACGCCCTTTTTAGCCTAAATACAGCATTGGAAAACAAAGGGAATAAAACAGAACATGCTAACCAGTATTTCTCTCTTATTTTGACTTTTATATACTATACACAGAGCATTGACTGCGGATATTATCCTTTCACTCTAGGAATTCAATACTATGTCGAGACTTAGGCTTCGAATAAGTGTTAAGAGTGTATTTTCAAAAAGATAAATTGCAAGTACGCCTTTATTATAGGGAGATTGACACATAAAGCTCAATATGTGTAAAGCAAATCTAAATCCTACATAAGTTGACTCTTTCTCAAACGCAGTATTAAGATAGGCCTTGTTTCACAAACTGAATGTTGTTTCAGATGACAATATAAATTGAATATGAATTAATACCTTTTTGATGAGTGCAAATGTGATCGATTAGAAAACTTAAGAAAAAGAAAAAACGTGTAGATCATCTGCTTTTACTCCTTCTCCTCAATTAATTTGAAATATTTTCTACAATAGAAAAAGGGATTAATTTTGTTATCATATTTAATTACATTAATTACATTTTCTAATCACCTAGCCTACTTGAATTACCTGACTTGACCTAACACCAAGATAACATGCTACACTTTAAATCGAGTAATGATAAAAAAGCACAGGCATCCTTACACACAAAAATGTGTTCGGTGGAACTAAAACATAAAGAGAAAACGAGAAAATGTTGGTTAAGGATCGCATTTCTTCATTTAGGCTAACTCAATGATGTCCGAATTGGGGTCATTAAAATGGGAGATTGTTTGGGAAAGAGTAAAACAAACACAATCGAATTTATACTCACTGTGTGAAACAGCTTGGAGACTGCTCCTACCTTGTAAATATAATTTTGATAAAACAGGTATGCAAAATCCACGACAACACAAAAATTGTGGGAAACCCATTGGAAAAACCCATAATGTCTATTTTTGGAACATACGGTATTAAACTTCAACAATAATCGATAGCAGGTTATAGTTAAACCTGTCAGATATTATCTGGTTTTTCTAATGAATGGAACAAAAGAAGAAATAGTGACAGCCTGTAAATTGTCTTTTTCTCCAGATGCTTTTTTATGTTTAGGCCTACAATACTATTTTGCAAATTGAAATATTTCTACAATAGGTACTGTATATAGGCCTATTCCTTACATGCCTGTAGCCCCCTGCCCATAGGGGTCTGTAATTTGACTCTTAGTACCTTCTACTCTTTGTTAATAATGTATAGAATCTACCCATTATTAGTAAAGAGTAGAAGGCGCTAAGAGTCAAATTACAGACCCTATGCCTGATCCTACATTATTTTTGAATCTTGACAAATCTTAATTTCGCTTGTTTTTGGACAGAGTTAAATGGACGGTCACCAGGTTGACTATGCAGACTGTACGGCGATTAACCCTTTCCCAAACAAGACATTGTTTTCACTTCAATAATAACACCACATTTCAATGACTTTCAGGTGATAGTAGGCCTAAAATGTGATAATGGGGCATGTAGGGAAAAGGAGAAACATTATTGATGGACTGCAATTTCATCATATTTGCAATGAAAAATGTCTTTAATGTTTTCTCAAACAACAATATTATAGAATTGTCCAAATGCAAAGCATAGGTAAAATATCGGTCAATGTACAAAAATGGGTATCTCATTGCATGGAAAATATTTTGAGAAAAAATGTGGATTATCACAAATTCATTCATTTCTCTCAACATTTTATACGGCCGAAGGGTCGCATTATGTTATGGCCCCGCTCGTCCGTCTATCCGCCTGTCCGTTAGCAATTTCTTGTGTGCGCAACTCCTCCTACAGTTTTGATCGGAATTTGATCAAACTTGCCCCAATGAATCTCCATGGTGTCTAGTTGTGCACACCGCTTACGAAATTCAGATTACTCTTTTCGTTCTTGAATTATCTGCCCTTGAATTAAAAAATGTCCATTTTTTTGTGTGCACAACTCCTCCTACAGTAGGGTGGTCACACTTTTTTCCAAAAGCATTCCAGCCCCTACAAAATATATACCAGCTTACAGAGAATATTGAGAGAAACATAAAACTGGTTGAATTGTGAAAATCGGACATTGCGTTATGGAATAATGCTTATTCAGATTTCTACAAAGGGGAGATAATTCTGCCGAATCACGTTATTGTTTATTTTTCAAAGAACTTCAACAAATTATATATCATTTGCAAGGTATGAATGAGAGGAACTCAAAACTGCTTACGTTTTTAAAATCGGACATTTAATGAAATAGTTACACCCCTTTGACGTTTTACAAAGGATGGAATTATTCTACCAAACAATCTAGTTCTTCAATTTCTACCCAACAACAATTCGACTGCTGAACGCAATACTGTTCTAAGTCACTTTTTGGCCAAAATGAGTTTTTGTCATAAATGTTAGTGTTTATCATAGGTGCATATACTGACAAAATTTTAGAGTGGAATACAAAAAGGTTTTAGAGAAATTCAATAATTCCATAAAAGTCTATCTCAATTGTTAAAATTATTTCCCTGCAATACTAGTCTAAGTTGACTTGGACTAGTATTGCGGTGAAAAACTGTATCAAAATGGACCAAATTTTGAATGCAATACTAATCTATGTATCTCTTTTAGTACTTTTTAGTGTTTCTTTTCGTAGAATAGGGGGCTATTCTAGTCACCCTGACATCGCATTTGCGTCAGCATTAATTTATGCTTTGGCTAAGTTTTTACATGCATGTTTGTCAAATCTCTGTTTCTACTAATGCTATTACTCTGAAAATTTGCACATGCCTCTGTGACCATAATATCAGCCTCTAGGCAAAGATTCATTGCCCTAACATGTAATTTAGGGGTATTTTTAACCTTTTGGACATAGAATACCTCATGCCCCAGTATCAAAAGATGGGGGGATGGGGGCCATATTGTTATACTCCTATCCGTATGTCTGTCCAACTGTCTGCCCGTTTGTGTGTCATTCTGAAACTTAACATTGGCATTTTCTCAACAAGTATCAGACATACAAAGCCCGAATTTGGTATGAAACCTTTTTACAATGATATCTATCTGTTACATGTAACATGACCTTTCTTAAGGTCATCCTTTAATCCTTATCAACCCTTGACATGCAAATTAACCCGAAAACTTAACATTGGTATTTTCTTCAAAAGTAAGACACATACAAAGACCAAATTTGGTATGTAATTTTCTTTCAATGGTAGCTATCTCCTTGATGCAATATACCTACTTCAAGGTCATCTTTTAACCCTTATCAATCCTTAACATGCAACTTAACATTAAAACCTAGAGCAGAAACTTAACATTGACATTTTCTTTACAAGTATAACGCAAACAACTCAACAATGGGCATCTATAGTTCCAGCCTCAAGGTATATATAGGTCAAGGTCATCCACTTAGGTCAAGGTCTTAGTTTTAGAAAAATAGCCATTTCGGGGCGTTCCTGTTTCATGAACACAACTTGTTGATTAAGTTTTTAAGTGCAACTTCCATGATAAATTTGTGGTAACTTTTTCTGTAACAGCTATGGCTTTCAAACATTGCACATGCATCTGTGCCCATAATATCAGCCTCTAGGGAAACATTTTTTACTCTAACATTTAATTTAACGGATCTTTTACCCTTTTTGGACTTACAATTTTCAACTAGCCAGGACTTGATAGTCCAGCTTCAACGGCAGTCCTGAAACAGCTCTTGTTATTGATTTTTCAGAGCTAAATATACAAGTGAAAATCAGGTTGCAATTCTGATTGTTGCTGCTACAGGCTTGATTAATTGATAGTTCCTATTGCGTCTTATGTCATCCAAAACATGTTCAGATGGGATTCAAGTTGAAATTATTTGAAGACCAAGGTTGCATAACTGGATTTTCTTTCTAATCTTTGGGTGCATTCTATTGCAACTGATTCTTGCAATCTGTAGTGCAGCTGCTGCCAGTTTGTAGACATGTTTCGTGATAATGAGGGTACCAGGTAGCAGCATCATGTCTGGTCACAAGGCATTAACAGATAAATCCATTACTATTAGAAATTGATTAACATTGGACAACAAGACAAAAGTTCAAAGCTATTGAATTACATATTTTGATAATGAACCTGGTTAATATTTGACAAAATTAAGGTCAACAGGTGCTTCCATGATCTCTTGGGCATTTCTCTCTAAAAACTACATGAAATGTTTAGGTTGAGAACATTTTTCTTTCCCAATACAAACTTTTGAATGTATCTTTGTTGGCACAAATCTAATGATGGATACTTTCTTTTGCTTTTGAGTATAATACAGCACAGTATTCCTTTTGAAATAAATTATATTGTAAATGCACATTTTATATGAATCCTAATTATGTGAAAGAATTTGTTTTGAAGTATTGTATCTTTTCTATTAGATTCTGGTGACTTTTATACATGACTGACATCCTTTTAGTGAATGGGAAAAATACAGTTAGCCAGATCAAGTCTTGCTCTCCCTCAAAATGGGCCATCCTATACATACATAAATGTTTTTTGGGGGAAAAATGCAAAGGAGACTTGATTTGTATGACCATAAGTTCAGTTATAAACCCATTTTCCACAATTTGTTATGGTAATGTGCCGTTGTTACATTTCCTAGAAGATAAATTCATTTGATGAGACACATAAAGATATCATACATTTAACTTGTGTTACTTTTAATAACTTGTATATTTGGCATGATTGATATTAAAAATAGCATTTAAGAAAAGATTTTGGGGTGTATCAAGATATATTTAGCTAAAAAACAATACCGGTATATAAGGCATTGCCAATGGCATAATTGCCACAAAATCAATTGCGAGATTGAATACATGTATTGCTGATAATTTCTCTGTTGTGTTGTAAATGGGTTCTTAATGGATTAATACAAAAACAGTACTATTAGCTTCTGTCTCTGGATTCTCCCACCAGCTCAACCCATACATGGTGAAGTGTATGGTTAGGTTTTAAAATAATTGAGCCAGTAGAATCAAAAGAGCAAATCTGTCTAGCCAAAAAAGTAGCAAAATGGGGAACAACTAAAGAAATGCCAGTAATAGTATGGTTCCCATTTTTGCATGACACTTCCTTTTATCTTATTCTTTGTGAATTATCACTCTCAAATAAATTAAAGTATTAGAGAAAGAGCAATTTTCTAGTAAACAATTATTTGAAATGTAAAAGGGAAATAATCCAAGATTGTTTAAGCTAGAGTTATTGCCCTTGTCAGGGGTAAAAGTTTTCAGGCATATGCCTGAAGTTCAGGTTTTTGAGTATTCCAAAATGCCCCATTTTCTCGATTTTTACTATATAAATACAGACTTTTCCAGGTTTTCAGGTTTTTCAAAATTTTCAACTTTTACCCCTGCCTTGTGCATGACACATCCAATGATTGTCAGATATGTATGTAAAGTTGTAATCAAAGTGAGCCAATGGGTAATAGATTGGGAAATAGTGACTTAATGATTGGTTTAAACAAACTTCATATTAATGCATGAAATTAAACAATTAGAATGTTTTTGCAACCTTATCTACGTTTTTCTAAGTTTTTAACATTCCCCAATTTCTATTTTGCACTATTTTTATAATTCAAACCTTTCCCTGGATACGGTGTCTATGAAGTAAAAGAACAAGAACTGTCATAGGACAACAAAGCATGACGACTATCAAAGCCTGGATAGTAAAAAAAATTGTCCACGGACAATGTAGCTTGTCACAAAACAGGTCAAGGTCAAGGTCATGGTCCCAAATGAAATGTCTTTGCTGGAGGCATGAATGTGTGAAATAAAAAGACTCTATCTCTAATAGTGCCTAAATCATATTCCAGGTTAAAGTTTTGTTTAAAAGTAGGTCAAACTCCAATGTCAAGGTCACAAGGTCAAAAGTCATGGTCCCAAATGAAAAGTCTTGAAAGGAAGTATCCATGTATGAAATATCAAGGCTCTATCAATAATATTGCATGAGATTTAGGCCAAATTTAAGTCTTATAAAAGTAGGTCAAACCCCAAGGTCAAGGGTCATGGTCCCAAATGAAAGGTCTTGGCAGCAAGTACCCATGTGTGAAGTATGAAGGCTGTATCTCTGATAAAGCCTGAGATATAGACCAGGTTGAAGTTTTTGAAGATGCGACACGACGCTGACGTGACGTCGACGCTGGGGCTGTGACATTAGCTCCCCATAAGGTTCTGGCTTGCTAAAAAGAGTTTAACCCTTTCCCAAACGAAAACATTTTAGGCAGGTCTTATTTAAAAGCTGCTGCATGCGACGAAATGGATGGTAATAAACATGGATATTGTGTGTGAAATAGCCAAGAAAATATTGAGGCAAAAGGAGAAACTGCTGGTTATCAGCAGTTTCTTCTTTTGCCTCAATGTTATCCCAAGCCTTTTCTATTAGGGACGTCAAAACCAGGTCTTGTTTGGGAGAGGGTTAAATTCCACTAAATTAAATGCGAGAGTAATTATTCTTTGCCTAGAGGCTGATATATTATGGTCACAGAAAGATGTCCAAAGTTTGAACGCAATAGCTCTTGCTTAAAGTTATACTAGTTTCATGTAAAAACTTAAATTAAATGTAAGAGTGATAAATCTTTGCCTAGAGGCTGATATAATAATCGGAAAAGGATGTGCAAAGTTCCAGAGCAATTATAATTATTAACAGAAACAGAGATATGACACTTGTACATAAAAACCTAACCAAAGCCAATGCTGACAGCAATGCAGATGCTCGGGTGACTGGAATAAGCCCCTCTTTTCTATGAATAGACGCTAAAAATGCTTGGAAAACATTAAAGGGGGAATGGCACTTAAAATCATGCAAATTTTCCGAGAACTTCGTACAAAATAAATATGTATTATGAAAATATGGCCTTTAAATTGCTTCTATGCCAAATCTTAGCTTTCTATCTTGTGTATTGGCTAGGATGTCGACGGATTTAAAACCCCATATGTTCCATTATTGTAAATATTATCCCCGGGACAAAAAATCATGGGGTTTTTAATCCGTTGACATCTAAGCCAATACACAAGGTAGAAAGCTAAGATTTGGCATATATGCAACTTAAAGACCATATTTTAATAATATATATTTATTTTTTTGTACGAAGTTCTCGGAAAATTTCCAAGATGTTAAGTGTTATTCCCCCTTTAAGGAACAAGAGCTTCGCATAGCAGCGCATATACGCCCGAGAGGGGCTTGTCAGTAAAAATGGGCATTTTTCCTTAAATTCAAGGGCAGATAATTCAAACTTGAAAAGTTATCAAAATTTTGTTTGCACAACAAGACACCATAGAGATTTATTGTGGCTAGTTTGATTAAATTCTGGTTGAAACTGTAGAAGTAGCGCACAGGAGAAAAT
Source organism: Fragum sueziense (assembly GCA_963680895.1). Taxonomy (NCBI): domain Eukaryota; kingdom Metazoa; phylum Mollusca; class Bivalvia; order Cardiida; family Cardiidae; genus Fragum; species Fragum sueziense. The sequence goes on from OY804609.1 coordinate 2,438,936, forward strand.
GGATATTTTTGAGAAAATGGGCATTTTTCCTTAAATTCAAGGGCAGATAATTCAAGAAGGAAAACAGTTATCTAAATTCCGTAAGCGGTGTGCACAACTAGACACCATGGAGATTCATTGTGGCAAGTTTGATCAAATTTAGATCAAAACTGTAGAAGTTGCGCACACTAGAAATTGCTAACGGACAGACAGAGGGACAGACACAGACGGACGAGCGGGGCCTTTACATAATACGACCCTTCGGGCGTATAAAAAGAAGAAAATGCTGATATTAACCAATATTTTCCAATTTTGCTTTAATTTTTTCGATGCTTTACTGAGTATTTAAATTATATCATCATAAACATCCATTTTGTCATCTACAGCAGCTTTCAAATTAAGCCATCCAACTATTTTGCCGTTCAGGAAAGGGTTAATTTAATCTTTGTTGTCTACAAACTTTTGCAAGAAAAAGAGAAAGAAAGATAGATTAGTATTGCAGTAAATAATTTTGTCTCACTTATCCAATTTATGCATGCAATACTAATCTAAGTAAACTTAGACTAGTATTGCATTCAAAATGTGGGTTCAAAACTGCTAATATTTCCCCGCAATACTATGCTAAGTCAACAAAGTCATATTTCTCCTTTATTACTATTTTGATTGAAATATATAATATTTGTAATGTAATGTTATCTATCAGATTGTATCATATCAAAAATTCAGACCATTCTATTCAGATTTGACAAAATGAGAATGTTTTTTCCTTCTCCTGAAAAATCATGAAAAATGACTTAGACCAGTATTGCGTTCAGCAGTCGAATTATATAAATATTTGTTACATTATTTCAACCCTTCCCCGAACAAGACATGATTTTCACGATCATATATGAACAGGTTTTGGAAAACATTGAGACAAAAGAAGAACATGCCGATAACCAACATTTTCTCCCTTTGCGTAAATATTTTCTGCGCTTCGTCGTGCGCATATAATTTCCATGTCATTGCCTCCGATAAAAACAAGATTTTACGACATATAAAATAGGAATTTCAAACAAAAAAATAATTCAAACTTTCAAGTGATCGATTATTAACATTATATCTCTGGTTCGTGAAGAAATAGGCTTTCAAAACATTGACCCAAAAGAGCACCATACATTTGAACATGTCCATTTTGCAAACTCTAAATTCAATCTAATTTTGGCTGCCTCACCCTTTCCCGAACAAGACCTGGTTTTGACGTCCTGAACGGATTTTATTGAAGGTGAAAAGATTTAGGCGAAAGAATCTTATTTTCTTTTACACTCATTCTGTCGCCTGTCACAGCTTTCGAGTTGGATGACCATAAAGTTTTACTGTTTGGGAAAGGGTTAAATGGATGTTTAGGAAGCCCATGAGAAACGCCGATTTTGTAAATCCCTTTGGACTGAGCACGGAGTGCTCAAGATGAGCTATTGTGGTCACTCACCGTCCGTCCGTCCGTCTGTTCGCTCATAATTCATTGAAACACCATCTACTCCTTAACCATTGGGCCGATTTTGACAAAACTTTACAGGAATGTTCCTTGTATGACCATATTCAAAGAGTGTTCGCGATTTTTTGATTCGTCAAAAAAAATATGGGCATGGCAGGGCAAGTCTTATCGAACTTTGAGAAATCATGATTTCATTCTTAACAAATCAACCATTCTGCCAATTTCAACCAAACTTTGCAAGAATGGTCTTTGAGTCACTGTCGTCAACATTTATGAATAAATTTAGGATAAATGGAGTTTAGACAGAAATTATCGATAAATCACGGGGAATTGAAAAACAATTCCCATTGTTAAAGACTTTGCGCTTGAATGCGCTAAGCTAAAAGCACAAGATGTTTTATTATTTGAATAGATAGGATGTTGAAGAAAATATATAGGCTTTTCTAGGCTTTTCTGCCGCATAGTTCTTGCCATTTGAAGCCGAGTAAAATGACCTATTTTGAATACCTAATCATCGACTCATAATTCATCGGTTCATCGTATTAACATACACGGATGAATAGATCTATTTTCCCTCTTTAATTTGATATACGATTTATGAAAATCCTTTAAGAAATGGCAGTGCCAAAGCAATTTTATCACACATACCCACGCGTCCTTCTGAGGTAACAACCGAGTTCAAACAAAGAAACGTAGTGTTGACCCACTTTTTCAAATAGAGATTTAGCACGAAAAGAACGCGTAAAAGGTAAAAGTATTTTATCATAATAAAATATAACTATTTAGCTTTAAGTTTTTACACACTTTTTGGCAATTTAATGTGTTATTTAGGCTGAAAATGCCGTTGGTAAATTACTCATTTTTACATAGAATCAGATAGAGGCAGTATTTTTAACACGAGACTGTGACCACACTACCTACAGTTTTCATTAGGATTTTTTCAAACTTGCCACAATGAATGAATCGAAATTTCTAGATAACTGTTCTCATTCTTGAATTATCTGCCCTTGAATTTAAAGGAATATGCCCATTTTCTCAAAAATGCCCATTTTGTGCACAGCTCCTACAGTTTCAACCAGAATTCAATCAAATTAGCCAAAATGAATATCTATTGTGTCTGGTTGTGCAAAAAACTTTTTGATAACTTTTCATGTTTGAATTATCTGCCCTTGAATTGAAAATAATGGCCAATGTTACTGACAAGCCCCTCTCAGGCGTATATGCGCCGCTCTGCGAAGCTCTTGTTCCAACCTTTCTAGAATAGAAACTTTGGACACATAACATATTAAGGCGATAAAATTAATACTGGTTGTCAGCATTTTCTTCTTGGTCTCAATGTTTTCTCATGCCTTTTCTGCCAGGTACTTGAAAACCTGACCTTGCTTGTTAAAAGGTTGATATGAGAGAGTATTGGCCTGGTCCCGGTTTCTCGAAAAAAACTTAAGTACGTTCTCAGACTGAAATCTGATCACTGTACTCAAATCACGCGAAATCCACGTATATTTCAATCGAATACCATTCAACGTTGGATAGTATTCCATTGAACTTGAGCATGTACTCATGAATATGCACTTGAGTTAGTTTTTCGAGAAACCAGGACCTATGAGTGGTGGCGAAATGAAAGATGATTTGAAAAAGCACTTGATTGTCATTTTATTGTGGGTAAAATGAATATTAATTATGCATGCATAAATGCTTTTCTTTTTAAAAGTGTTTTGAATAAGCAATTATTAGCATTGAGGTACATTTGATTAACTGTTTCCAATTATTGGTAATAAAGGATAAAGAACAATACATTTCTTGATCAAGTCCAATTTGAAGGAGTTTCGGACAATAAAATAACTGATGTTCTAATTTGATAATTCATATCTGTTACAGAAAAGCAAAACAATGAATGCCATGTCAACTTTAACGAGTTTCGGACAACTAAATAATAGTAGTATATGTAGCAAAGTCTGGCAGACCAGGCCCCGGTTTCTCGAAAAAAGCTTAAGTACGTTCTAAGACTTAAATCTGAGCACCGTACCCAATTCACACGAAATCCACAGGAACTTCACACCCAAAATCACTAATGACGCCCACATTGCTCGAAAAAAAATCAGAAAAATGAAAGTCTTGATAGACGTGTGAAATTGGATGTTTCCACAACCTCTATATATCGTGAAGGTAAATCCAAATTTTTGCCCAAGAGATATCCGTCGTTAAAAAGTTGTATCTGTTTAAAAAATGTCGTTTTTCATAACATTTTGTAATAGAAATACATACGTAATTACTGTTTTCTGCTTGAAAAAAGCCTTTCAAATACAGTCTAAATGATTCTCTTTGTTAAAGTTTGAAAGAAGAGGTATTGATAAAATGATTTTGATATCTATTACGGAATTTTGCTTCTGAAATATTTTTTTCTGGTCATTGATATGAAGTCATCTGTGCTTGCAAAGAGCAATTTTATTCAAGTTTTGAAAGATAACAAGATTCACAAACATTTAACTTTTAAACACAAAACAGGTTGAGTCTATAAGGTACAGTTATTTAACCACAATCCATTCTAAATATAAAAAAAAAACAGGCGACGATTGCACTACACACACTTTTTTAAATTTCACAAGACGCATTGACAAAGGGGTAAATTATAACGTTTGTATCAAAACTTGGTGTCCTTAAATAGTTTTATACTTTGCATATTTATTTCAATTTTTATAATGTGTCGATGTTTGTTCTATGTGTAGCGTCGCCTGCTATGACATATTGTTTATTGTATTCAATTTGTTGTCACTTTTTATCACATTACGTCACTTATACAGGTATCTATATTTTATTATATTATGAAATATCGTCTTTGTTATATCACAATCGAATGTTAATGCGCGTTTGTACGTAAAACTTGATCAAATGACTAGCAAATATTTGTGAATTTCCGACAGTATTGTTGTGAAATCTTATTTTTCAAATTTTTATTGTCACGTATGTATCATGATGTAGGTCCTAGAATTACAAAGCATTGATTAACGTCAACTTAGCACATATCTCTCTGATTTATTGATTAAAAACGTTGTGTAACACCAAAGAACGGTAAAAACATCTCGAGAGGTCTTAGCATCGACAAAAACTGTTAATATTCTTGTTCGGATAACGTATGTATCAATTTGTTTTCTCATCGAAAATATGCATGACTTTTTGTCTTTCATCGCTGTCTATTTTAAACAGCCTCTGTGTTTTTCCAGACGGTTTCAACGATCTGATACAACAAAGGATATTGTCCTGGCTAATCCAAATGCGATCTTCTATCTTGGGCCACCTGAACATGTCCTTCGCATTCTCCATGAAGAGAATTTCATATTCATCATCTTCCGAATCTATCGCGACGACTTTTCCGACGAACCATTTATTGTCATAAACTGCCGCAATATAATTACCGACATCAATGTTGATATCTTCATCGACATGTTTTGGATCAGATTGTCCAGCCGTTTGTGGTTCGTTCAATGTTAGATCGTATAGATCCCCTTCTTTCTTTTCAGCTGTTTCTCTTGGTCTTGTACTTTGGCACTCTACCTGTTGCCAGGTATCGCAGTATGTTCCTGACAAGCAGGTTGGACAATAGCATGATGTTTCCCTTGTCATAATTCTACCCTCTTCTTCTGATGCACCCACTGCATGCAATTTCATGGTGCCCTTCACCGGCTTTATCTGGATTGTGCGCATTTCCTCTTGCTTTATTTTTGTGTCATCTGTTTCTACCAAAATAAACTTTGCGGTCATGGTTGAGTTTACTCCCCACTGGTATAGCTCCTGAGCACTTTGTATCTGTGTGCGACCTTGTCTTATTGCCACATCAGCCATCCTTTTGGTTGTTCCACCAAGACCATCACACGGCCCTTTCCCATGACCGCATTCGAAATAGTTCCAACGTGCTCTGCAGCCATATATTTCCTTGTGGTTTACGATGACATGGAATATGAACCGGTTCCGGTATTGAGAAGACGGGGAATCTGTCCAGTAATGCAAAGCTTGAAGATTTGGTTTAATCAATTTCAGCTCGGGAATGACTTTATCAAGGAAGGCACACACGGTACTGGCGCTGTGTGTCATTTCATCGCTTACTATTACAAAACTTCTATGTTTCAATTCTCCATTTTCGCGATAGTAAGCTACAGTGGGATGAATCGTGACCATAGTTTGATTCCAATATGCGGTCTGAACTTCATTTAAGGACCTACAGCTAAAGTTTTCTGCGAAGTCCATTTGAAGCATCATTTCGTCATCTGGTAAATTCTCCTTTAGCATTTTCACTTGGTGGTATTGCTCTCTTACTCTTTGTACGTGCTTTTCAAACAAGTCTACTTGGCTTTTCATATCTTCTTTGAACTTTTCCCTTTCTTCTTCTTTATCTACCACTTTCATTTTTGTTTTCCCATTTCCAATATCTGTTTTCTCCCATCTTTTGTAACTCACTGTAGGCGGGAGCGTGCTCAGTAGATCCCCAATGTCATGGGAATGGATAAGGATATTTTCAGGATTTTCGCTTACTCGTATTCCGGCCTTTCTCAAGCATTGCATCTTTAGAGCCATGTTCTGGTGATGAAGGCATTGACAAGTATTTCTAGATATGAACGATGCTAGTAGCACATTTGTTGGTCGTAGTCGGGTGAACGTGGACAGGGACATTTTGGTTTCTGGAAACTCGCTTGTGTATTTGCAATGTAGATTTTTTAAGTAATCTGTTAAAACTTTAGTTTGAGTTTTCTCTGTATCCCCGGCAATTTTTTTTGCATCTGCCTTACCAGGTTGTGCACGGCTGTTGTCTTCTCTGTTGTAGAACTCAACGACGCTGTTTTGAACATTTTTTGACAGTGAGTTACGCTTTTCCTTACTGTAATTTAATCTCTTTCCATCGGACTGTGCTAGTGCTTTGCGACACACGCTAACACCTTTCCCAATACTTTTTATACATCTGTATTTCTTCGCAAGCTTGCCAGCTACAACTCTGTGTATATTGTTAACCCGTTTGTTCCCAGAAACTTCCTTTGCAGCGTTGATTTCGTGCATTAGTACATTCGATGTAAGTAACTGACGCTTAATGAGCCTTTGTCGTTTAGGTGTAAGTTCTAGCTTTTCAATGTCTGCCATGGTTTTTCTCTTAGGTGTCATCTGCGTATCCTTTGGTCTCATTTCGCCTGTTTTTGGTTGTCTGGTTTCTTGCTTCTTGCTTTGTAGCCTCTCTATCCGTTTAGACTTAGAAAACGAACTGCGTTTCAGGTTTTGAATTTCCAGCTCTAGTGACTTGATCTTTCTATAGGCCCTGGATAAGGCCTTTGCATTACGTCTTCTAACATTTTGTCCAAGAGCAGGTAATTTCACAACGAGAGGTGTTGAACTTTCTGGTGCATCTGTCAAATCTGTACTCTCTTTGACCTCCTCTATTTCAGTGTTAAGAGTCTCATAACCACTTGTTTCTTCAGCGATCTTTTCGTTTTGCTGACGACGCTTCTTTTCCCTACACAGACGATTTCTCATCTTATTCTTCTCATTTCTCTCTTCTCTCTTACGAGTGCTTAATTGGTCTGCAGGCACGTAATATTGCTTCTGTCTACGACGTTCCTTTTCTAGAAAAGCCGGGCCCTTTGCCTTTTGTCTCTCTCTGTAAGCTTTTTGGATCTCGCTTTGACTTTTACCCATCCTACAAAGAGATAACAAAAATGACGTAAGTATCGATACATACGTTATCAACTTAAGCGAGCACTTTCTTTACCTAGATGTAATTTATCAATGTGTTAATGATTTACATTTCACCATCAATGCATGACAAAGATTTGAGCAGGACTTTTAAATGGCAGATAGACAAAGGGATGTCAATTTGAACACATAAAACATATCCATGACAAAATTTGTCAAAAGAAAATGTTCAGAAACATACCAATCTTTCAATCATTATAATTCCACTTCAATCTAGTTTGTAATTATAGAAATAAATATAGTGCGAATTATCTATTCGTAACAGTATAAGAAAGACATTGAAATGCAGCTTTATTTGATTAAATACATACGTTATCAATAATAACGTATGTATCCGTTGTTTTGGTGGGTTTTACTACTCAAAAATAACTCTAAAGCCGCTATAGACTGTCGACATGTATTCAATAGCATCTAATCTAAATGTAAGCACACAGTTCATATTTAGAATTCTAAATTAAACATTCACTAACCTTCTTTTCCAACGTAGCTCAAATGAGAATTTTGTTTTTCATCAACTTGTGTCGATACGCGTTCTCGAGGTCACGATTTTTAATAAAATGGCCGATATTTCATGTACACGTAATATTCTTACGTCATCAGTGTCATGTGTGTGACGTAACAGGTACTTTTCATAAATTGATTCCGTATGTATCGATAACGTATGTATGAGAAAATACGGTTAAGGACGTGTAGAATTTTAATTGTTAAATTTTATCAAATTCTTTTGTTATCTTTTTATTAAGAGATGCCTTTATGACAAATTGATGTAATGCTGTTCATTGAACATTACATTTGTCGTAACTAGAGGCGACTTCCGTAGGTATCGATTAAAAATTACGTTTTGTAAATTTACGATTGTTTGGTGAATGTAGACCTCGAACTTACAGTATTCACCAAAATATTTTTAAATGCGATATCGCACACATATTAAGCACTGATTTATGTGTAGAAACCCTTGTAATGATGCTTTTTATGACCCGTAAGTGCTTGATTATCTAAGGTATATCGTATGCGTCCTACATCGCGCGACATCCACTTGAGAACAAGCCATACCATGCAATATGGCGCAACTAGATCAAAAAGATGGAAAAGTAGTGCCTAAATATGTGCCTGACCTAAAAAATATAATTTATTAGATCTGACATGTCATGATTCGTTTTCAAGTCCGATTAACGCGCAATTATAGGGTGTGCGACACTAACGTATGTATCGTTTTACCAACTTTGACATGAGATTTATCGGAAATTATTTGACTCCTGTGAAAATCATTATTTTTGAAGACAACCGGGTACAAATGACTTTATTTTGACATACAGTTTTCAATTGATATCTCTTTCTGAAAAGTCATAACCCCCTGCGACAATAAAAAAATGAAAATGGGCGTCATTAGTGATTTTGGGTGTTCAATCGAATACCCTTCAACGTTGGAGATAATTCCATTGTAGTTGAACATGTACTCATGAGTATGTACTTAGGCTTTTTCGAGAAATCGGGGCCGGGAACTTTCCCCAATGCATTTCCAAAATTTCTCATATTTGGTGTTGGTTGAGAAGCTGTTAATCTGATCCTGTATTTACCCTTTCCCATCAGTCAAATTTTAGACTCTTTCTATTCACAAGGAACTGCAAAGGACAAAACGAGATATAATTTGTGTATGGAAGTTGAATATTATAGCATATAAAATATTGAGACAAAAGGAGAAACTGCTGGTTATCAGCAGTTTCTTCTTTTGTTGCAATGTTTTCCCAAGCCTTTTCTATTAGGGACGTCAAAACCAGGTCTTGCTTGGGAAAGAGTTAAACAATATGCACATACTAATTACCATTAATAACTGCACTAAAATGAGTCAACAATCTTTAGTCTACCCTCTAACCAGGGCTTGTTCACACATCCGTAACAATTTGTCCGCAATTTCTTGTTCGTTCTCTTATTATCTGACCACATTAAACTGATACTGATTAATTTTCGTGCGCTTAGTCCGTTAGATGAGCGTCTTAACAAAACATCGCCGAAGTGGGGTCATTACATATGCAGATGTACCGGGTTAATCTTGCTGGACAATACCAGTGAGTATTGTTTACGCGTCTATAACTGCACTAAAATACGTTTACATTTTGTCAACAACTTCTAATGCACCCCCAAAACAAAAGTACTTAGATTCAGGAATATTTAAAATGTCAAAAAGTACAGTTCTCTATAATAAATGATTTTTTAGCCAACGGAAATCAAATAAAAGCACCACTGGTTCCATATTCTAAAGAGTTAAACATTTCCGATTACAGATGACCAAGGGTGCTCGTACTACTTTCATTCCCTGACAAATGGCCGCTGTGCGACTTTTCTATATATTTATTACAGCTGGCTTTATTTTTTCATGTTATTTGTATTCCTGAATCCAGATTTCATTAACCAGATGTCATTAATTCACTAACTGCACTAAAATACGTCCTTAACATTTTATCCACGATTTCTAGTGCACCCTCTAACCACGCTTGTTGACATGTACTGGAAAACGTATTACTGATAATATAGACGTCGTCTTGTTTAGAAGGCTTCAACATGTGATCTGACACCTCCGGCCATATATAACCAGGCTTAAAATAGTACCACGAGGCGCCATACGGGTACTCGTCCCAGATACGCATGATCTACAAAAATAGATTAAAAAGAACAATTAAAAAGTTCCAAATTATCCCTTCCCTTTTATCCATTCTCTAAATCCGTTCGCGATAGTATAACCTATTTTTACAAATTTTCCTATGTAAACAATATCATATATAACTCCATCGTAATTTTGCATGCGATGGTTCGAATTTTGCAGGTGTCTCACACCTGCAAGAATTGAACCATTGCGTACAAAACTTTATTCAAAACCAAGAAAACTTTTTTTTCTTGAATCCGATTATATTGTTTGCTTGTTGACAAGTACTGTAGAACGTATTACAGATAATATAGACACTGTCTTGTTTTGAAGGTTTCATCATGTGGTCTGACACCCTCCATATTGTAACCAAAATTATGCTGTATGAGTGACTATATTTGTACGTGATACGGCCATGAGGTGAACGCGATATTGTGTATGTGACCAGGTCGTAACAAACTTTACATATGAGAACAACACAATAGCGAACTCCAAACTACTGTAATTTTGCATGCGATGGTTAGAATATTGCAGTTGTTTTTTGTACTTACTGAATAATTTGGTTGTGGAACATCGTGTTCTAAAACACCATATATTTCAGCTAGGAACTTCCTAGTCACGTTAACAGCTATATCAGTCATTTGTATGGTGTCATCGTCAACTCCAGGTACAGGCGTTCCCTGGTTCAGCGCATCCCTCCAAATATGTGTGTCTGTAAGTAGTAAACATCATTATATGGTCAGACTACACGTATGAGGATATTGTTCCTAGTCATGTTAACAGCTATATCAGTCATTTGTATGCTGAAATCGTCAACTCCAGGTACAGGCGTTCCCTGGTTCAGCGTATCCCTCCATATCTGAGTATCTGAAACGTCGAGCATTAACACTTTCTCTTACAAGACATTGTACTGAAGTCTCTAATCGACTAATCGACAAGGTTTGGAAAAGTCTTGACGCAAAAAAGAAGAAAAATGCTGATGATAGGCATTTTCTCCTTTTGTCCCAATTTATTCTGTGTTTCTATTCACGTGTAGTCAGCATGGACAAAACCATGTTCTTAAACACAACTACAAATAATTGCTACAAAGGCAAATCGACGCAGGCCCTTAATTTCGGACTCTTTCGTTAGCATTCTGGAAATTTCAACGTGAAATCCCAACGAATGAACACATACGCTTTCTTGTCAACGCAAATAAAGATTCCCGTGATTTTCTCGGATACTATACAAAGTACGTAATTTGTATCCATTTATGCTATTTCATGTTGTCGCCTGCAACAACTAAGAATCTCAACAGGACCAAAATTGATGTTTTGGAAAGTGTTAACATACTAAGATCTGTGAAAGCCGGGTTCAACACAGCCTTGCCCGTCTGTCGTGATACACCAAAGTCGTTAGTTAGTCGTAAAGGCGTGGTAGAATACACTGTTGAACCAGAATTCGTGTCCTTTCTCCACCACGGTTTGTCGTATGAACAGTAAGATTTAGCAGCATACGCCTCGTATAATGAATTCTGTGTGAATAAAACAGAACAACAGATAACAGGAGTTGAAGACATTCTGAATTTGTTACATCAAATCCAAAACTTTATACTGTGGGTATTCATTTGAAATGTCTGTGTGTCGGCGGGAAAAATGAGTACCCACAACATACAGAAGGATCAACAAGTTATGATATTTTTCAAATCATTTACCCCTTCTCTGTAGCTCTGTCTTCGCAAATCAAATTCAACATGAACATTTGTTTAAGACAATTAATTGAATGGGGTTCAAGTTTTAATAAGCGATTAAAAACTTTTCTGTTTTAGTTGGTGCACCTATCCATATCTCTATAATAAAATAGAATTCATTTCATATAATCTAAAAAACGGAGAAAAACAAAAGTTTTGAGCCAGGTTATTAGCCAATTATTGATAATTCAACTACACACACACAATCTATAGGAAACACTTGCTTTCGCATTTCTATCTTTAGAAATGTGTTCCCTCTATAATGAACTGATTCTTTATTTGGATTGTTTTTTCGACAATAATAATAATATTGAAAGACATTAGTACCTTGATGTAATCTGCTGTTGTTGGTTCCTTAAGAACATCCCAGTCCAACCGCTCTAATGCCAATCTTGGTATCGCGAGAAATACAACTTTGGCACGAATCTTTAAACAGTCACAATCCTACAAGAAATATTTTGAAATATAAAAACACAGGTCTAGAGAATATGGGACAATACTTTTTAGAATGTAATACCAGCATACTCTCCGAGATCTATAGTGATTAAGATTTGATCTATTTGATTGTCTACAACAGCTTTTAATTGGATTGGTAGAAGTTTTGTCGTTTTGGAAAAGGTTAAACTAGATGTGTTTTATTACAAGTAATGAAACTTTGTGGCTGGGAAATGTTAGGTTTTAAATGTGTAAGCAAATACATGTAGTAGTGAATGACGCATCATATAGTTTGGAAATTGATCTTAGATGACGGTTCTCCCTCAGACTGTGTCTAAAATAATCACCGTAGTCAGGGCTTATATTCACAAACCAGTCTAATATCTAATGACGTCATTCCTGCTTATGCGAAGTCATGGGGCGAAAGAGGCCCATATACTGTTCTAGATAATTACCGATTCCTTTGTTACACTACGTGTTGTTTGTGTTGGTTGGAATATCAATGTGAAGGATTCATCTTTGTGTTTGGTAATTGATTTTAGATGATGGTTCTTTTTCAGCGTGTGCCTAAAATAATCACCGTAATCAGGGATAAAGGTTTTGTCAAAATTCATAGTACAAAGTGTTGTGTACATAACTCTATTTTGCGGTACTCATTGGAATCATCTCCTCAAGACTATTACAAAGAGTACTCACAACAAAGAAATTAGATTCAAATTAATTATTTCTAAAAAAAAATTTACTCGTCTTACATGTTGATATGTGTAACAAGATTCTATGAAGATTTTACCATTATCGTTCACGCCAGCGGATTTATAAGTGTAATATGAAAATAGGCAAAATCTATGTAAGATCGAAAATGTGATTACATAAATTGACAATTTATTCCCTAGCCAAGCCCACTTTAGAGAAATGAAAAGAAAAGGAGGAAAATATTTTCTGAAAAAAAGGAAAAAATGCGCCCTTCTTTTGCTACTATCAAGAAATATCTTCACAATTATTTCAGGTACCGCTTGGAAGCCCCCACCCCCATCACTGTTTTATACACAGAGTAGTACGTTGGTACCTGTGGATTCCTCACCGCTATACTTTTAGAGGAGGACACTTCCTGATATATATGGTTAATAACGGGGGATGGACAGATACACATAGGGCCTACCTTTTGCTACTATCAAGAAACCTCTGCACCATGGTTTTTGGCACCGCCTGAAAGCCCTCCACCACTGTTTTATACACAGAGTAGTACGTTGGTGCCTGTGGATTCTTGACTGGTACACTTTTAGAGGCGGATACATCCTGGTAGATAGAAACAGACCCGCTCGTGTCTTGTAAATACGAGCTGAGTTCTGGATACAAAAACTTGCCGGCGAAACACTCGTGACTGAAATAACGATACTATATAGTAGTACAAATCGAATTATGTTCCGATTAATTACAGGGTTTAAAACATCATATTTGTGACCCGTCACGCTAAAGAACTGGAACGCGCGAAAAGTAATGACCGGTCTTCGCAGGCTGACTCGAATTTGAAAAAGAAAATAAGTTTCTTAATCTAGGATTTTTACTTATCGTACTGTACATTAAATTACCAGATGCGATACTGGTGACTATTATCTATTATATAGATAGATAGAACAGACCCTGTTTTTTACCTCTGTCTATACGATGGAATTCCGTCTGGTGTCCGGTAGTTCAATATGTTTGGTACGTCTTTGTAGTCTGCGTCAGCTGGATCCACGTTTGTAAAGTCTTTGAACATTTCCCTAAAGTGAATAAACGACATTTTGCGCATATACAAACAGAGACTGTTTCGTTCTACGTTCGAGGGGTATAAATGTTTCAGCTCTTAAGTAGTATGAAACGTCATATCATGTCGGTTACATTAATACCAAGGTTCAGAGTAATCCATGGGTTTAGCGACAATTTCATCATTTGTAGCGCATGTTCAACTTCTGAACATCATCATTCTGCAAGCGGCACATGGACTTATCGACCACAATCAATAATTTCAGTAAATAACTGTCATGCTTTTTCATTTCCTTTATTATCAGTTCTTTAATAAGCTCTAACTAGGCATTACTAGATGTAGAATATTTGACCGATTCTTAATGACACTTTCTTCTCTTTATAGATGACCGAACTGTTACGTTAAGTACTTACTGAAAGCAAATTCTGATCCGGTAAAAAGTTCCCAAAACTAAAAGCGACTTTGTATATAACAATTATGCGAAAAATTCCTAACAAATAATGTTTGTCTTTCAAGCAAGTTCTCGTCTTTGGATGCATTTTAATCAGTAAAAATACAATCGTATTCAGATTAACGCAATTACACGTACCAATTCAATTCACTGGGTGGTTTCCTATGTTCTGGTTTAAGCCCGTACGGAGCATGTTCAGGCAGGTCCTGGGGTGTTAAATGTTGACCACGCAGATAGTACATAACATCCGTGTTGTCAGGAAGAAAACCTGTTGTTTCTAGACCAAGATCAGATATCGCTTTGGTTAGGAGTCTATGCTCTGAAAATAGATATACAAATGCAAAAGAAGACAAAAAATGTACCAACCCATCATTCGATACCAAATACGCATTGCAATTAAACCGCGATTTTCTCCATTTCCCTTGACAAGGGAAATTGACGATGGTATCTGGATTTTCATAATCTCGGTTGCACAGAAAGACACCGAGTTTGTACGAAGCGTTTGGTATCTAATGGCGGATGGAAACTAGTACCTTAAATATGAATATGTAATGGTGATTGTGAATCCTATCGGATTTCTACTTATCCCCCAATGATTTCTTAACTATGTATTGTCGTCAAAAACAAGGCTCATTCGGAAAATGATTAAGAGAAGAATTCAAGCATGGTCGTGCATCATCTTGTCAAAGAAAAAAAATTACTTGCTGGCAGACCTCGCTTCATTTTAACTCGTTTGTGCACAAATTATTATTATGAGCATATTCCGTGCATTAAAGTGACATTTCAGATTTTTTTGTCATAAATTTCACTATCATTTTTATCTGAAAGAGCATATTTCCTTATGAAAATTCTGAAAATTTCAAGCCAAAATATTGCGACGTTTACGAGAAAATTATATTTTTGTGTTAAAATTGAACAAATTGTTGTGGACAACAATTGGGATTTATATGCAATTTATAGATTATGTCTCAACTTTAAATGCGTGTTTCTCGCTTATTGGCAACAACTTAAAATCAAAGTGCTGAGAGCACTGTAATTGGACGTCTCTGATTGATTGAGCGGGATTGTACATGAACGAAAGATATTTTATTCATTCTTCTGTGTTTAATTCTATAAGATCGGTTTCGGACATACGAAATCGGCTTTAATACCAGAAAACCCTTCTCAGGCTTCAAATTGATTTGATTGCCGTTTCAAGACAACTGATTTGTCGCTATGAATAATCACTATTAATTTGATTACCAAATTCAATTAAGGCCATGCGATTAGCACTTTTGTCTTCTTGTTTCGGTTTACTATGAGTATTGTCGTCAGTTATACTTTTCATTGATTTTATAAAGTACGCTACAAAGCAATTTATTCAAAATGTAAGCCAACGCGCTACATAAATGAAAGCCGCGAAAGCTCACTTAGCAGAGCACTCACCTTGTACTCTTTACACATGTTATACCCGGAAGTCCCTGGGTTAGAATTCTACTCAGACATTGTTCTTTTTAATCATCTTTTTTTATACGCCGCCGAAGGCGGACGTATATATATTGGCGTCATCTTCTCCGTCTGTCCGTCCGTCCATCCGTCCGTCCATCCGTCCGTCCGTACGTCCGTCCACTTTTCTTGTCAACGCAACTTCTCCTAAGTTTCTGGCTGAATCTTCTTGAAACTTGGTCAATGTTATCACCTAAATTGGTAGATGTGCATGAAGGAAGGATTTTATGGTTCGTTGATTTTTGCCAGAGTTATGCCCCTTAAAAACTTAGTCTCTGGGGCTTATTGAAATTGCAGCCTTGTCAACGCAACTCCTCCTAAGTTTCTAGCTGGATCTTAATGAAACTTGGTCAATGTTATCACCTCAATTGGTAGATGTGCATGAAGGAAGAATTTTATGGTTCATTGATTTTTGCCAGAGTTATGCCCCCTTAAAACTTAGTCTGTGGGGCTTATTGAAATTGCAGCCTTGTCAACGCAAGTCCTCCTACGTTTATGGCTGGATATTAATGACACTTGGTCAATCACCTCAATTGGTAGATTTGCATGAAGAAAGGATTTTATGGTTCATTGATTTTTTCTAGAGTTATGCCCCCTTAAAACTTAGTCTCTGGGGCTGATTGAAATTGCAGCCTCGTCAACACAATTTCTTCTAAGATTCTGACTGATACTTATGAAACTTGGTGGATGTTATTACCTTAATTGGTAGATGTGCATGAAGTACAGATTTTATGGTTCATTGATTTTTGCCTGAGTTATGCCCCCTTCAATCTTAGTCTCTAGGGCTTAATGATATTTCAGTCTCGTGAACGCAATTCCTTCCAGGTTTTTGACTGGATATTTATAAAAACCTTTTTGTGAACACAACTTTTTACAGGTTTTTGTGTGAATATTTATAAATCCTTGTCAATGTCATTTTTTTTTGTCTCAAGTTTTATAAGTGGCGGCGTATATTGTGACCATGGCACTCTTGTTCGACTTCTATCTCCACCATCGTTGGCGAAAAAACGACCGCAGTGATTTAGAATCGATCTTAACACAAATTCAACGAAATAAAGTATTGAAACGCCGATCATTTACATACAATTCCGCTCAATCAATGAGAGGCGTCTAAATATAGTGCTCCAAGCACTTTGATTTTTATTCCTGTTTAGAGTAAAAAAAGAAAAAAAAACACGGTAGCAGTTTTCCCTGGTTGTGGTTACAAAACAAATTCAATACATACTTTTCCTGAAACAAAATACCAGATGAATTGGAGCACCTAACCATGGATTCCTCATACCAGTACTGCCGCAGCATCCTTACATCTACAGATGTGCATAAAAAGAAGAAATTGGGAACGTGCCGTCGGGAAAATGGCAGTGGAGTACAATAAGCAATTTAATTCTTCATATCATTATCAACGAAAATTTGAGAATAGCAATGTCCCTATCTGTAAACATATTCATACGATCATCCAGGTACCATCTGTTGCAGACCCATTGCTTCATCTTCTTAGCTCAATACACGTAAACGGGTCTCTTAAACGAAATAAATACAGATCGCTGTCACTTAGTCTTATACTAGTAATAATCATTGTTGTCATGATCATCGATCAGTATGTAAATAGGTCATGATACTGTCGAATATCAGTGATACAGATGCTGGGGAAAAAAACTCATAAGAGCAACTATTTTTCTGAATAGGTGGATTTCACTAGTGTCTCATCTGAGGCTGTTCAGATGGAACCCCGATTTGTCATCGAGTCGAACCCGAGTTGCGAAATGAACTCACTCCCCGATAATCAATTTCAAAACCCTGGTTCCAAAGTACGTCTCGTGGAAACCCCGTTCCTTTAAATATGTCAAAGACTTAAACAACAATGATCAAAGAAAAGGAACCTATCATACACAATACGTGCATTAAATTGGGTAATCATTCTAAAATGCGTGTTTTCAGTAAACACATCAAGAAAAACAAACGTTTTACAGAAGAAATAATCCGAACTGGTTTTGAACCAACGGCGTTCCAAATTTCAAACTGAAAAAAGGTTGCGAGGTTAATCCTTTCCCGTTTGAGCTATCGCTGCTGCTGATGATATAGGGTGTCTGTTTACATTATAACCATAGTGTATGCATGTATCGCTTTCTAAAGATCTTACCCTTTACACAATAAATATTACGAAAGTCAAAAAACTACAAGAAAATGATTAAATCGAAAAAAGATCGTAAAGTTGGTTAAGACGTGGCATGAATTGAATCGGCCAATGAATCTTATAGTATTTGTTAGAGAACACATAGAAAGTAGGAAAAGATACGACAGTTTTCCTGTATGGCCGCAAAATCTATTTTGAATTTTGGTCAACTGGCAATTGAGTCTGAGAAAGGGTTTTTTGGTAATGAAAACCCATTTCGCCTGTCCAAAAGTGGTTATAAGAATTGTACGTCCTTTCGGACGTCCAATTAAAAACTAATAGTATTTATACTCATTAGAATAACCAATCTTGGCATCAAGACATACCTTAAAAAATTGAATTTGGAATGAAATGTCCCTTTTAGAACATAGGAACAACAAAAAACCTATGCCAATTTGGACAGGGTTGGAGCACCGAATTGGTAACATTTTGTAAATTATACCTGAGGGATAGAACCTCATGGCGCCCAGTTCAACATTAATATCGGGTATATCCGGAAACTTGACTGTATGACATCGTCCTCCTATCCTGTCCGAATATTCGTACAGTGTGATCTTGAGCCCGGCTTCACGTAAACGCCATGCTGCATAGGAACCAGCGATTCCAGCACCGATGATAGCTATGTCGTCAACATCGTTGTCGCCAACTGTATCCCCTCTAGCTATAATAGGTATTAATATATACATTGTATTGTGCACCAAATGGGTCACAAGTCTATTTCGAGTCATTTGTATGCATGCGCTGGCTGATCATGTGCAACGTTGATCTCAATACTAAAGTGACACGATTTAAAAACACAAAAAGTACTTTAACAGATATCTTTTACCTTCTATATAATCGATGTATAACCATGTAAAATTGTAAATGTAAAAATATTTTTATTATTAACATAAGAGGACAGCAAAATGAGCTTTAAGGTCTTGAATAATGTCTGAATGAACGTCAGATTATGCCCCAATGCACGTTGAGTGAATAGCGCGTCAATAGCCTAGTATAAAAGAGGACAGTGACTGCGAACCTCGTGTTCTCGCATGTGATTTATCATCATGTCACGATGTATAGGCCGCCCGCGATTACCAACCATAGAATTTGATGTAGGTGCATACGTCATAAGCTGTTGCGTTAGTGACGTTGACGTATATAATAGTGTTGACGTACAGTAGTTATACGCAGCTGACCGGGACAAGAGTGGTCTGTGGGTATTCTTGTTTTGTTTACACGTCTCATTAACCTTGAAAACGTCAAACCGGGTACATGAAAGGGTCTAGCTACCTCTCTTTGCGAAACACGGCTAACCAAAAGCCGTATGACTTGGTTCCCTTCTGCAAAAGTAATCCTCGCTATTTTGCATACAAAAATATCCGTATTTCCCTTTTATTTTCAATGAGTAAATCAATGTGGCAGTTTGTACTCAAAATATCTTGGTGATTTAAAACGTGGTCTGAATGCACGTATAGCTCACGATAATTGAACTGACAGAGCAGAGCTAGTCAATAGGCTGGGATGCTCTGTCAGGTGATTTATCGTGAGGTATAACACGCAAGTATTTGGTGATGGGCGGATCAAAATGAGATGTCCGTGTATTTTACAGAGGACACTATATAATCACTGTGACATGAAGGGTATATATTGTCTCATACATGTCCACAAATATGATTCCGATCGAGGCTGCGGTAAAGAAATGGTTGATGAAAATGTCTTTTGCGTTTTTAAATCGTGTCAGTTCATAACAACCGTTTTTAATTGGACGTCCGAAAGGACGTACAATTCTTATAACCACTTTTGGACTGGCGAACTGGGTTTTCATTACCAAAAAACCCTTTCTCAGACTCAATTGCCAGTTGACCAGAATTCAAAATACATTTTGCGACCATACAGGAAAACTGTCGTATCTTTTCCTACTTTCTATGTGTTCTCTAACAAATACTATAAGATTCATTGGCCGATTCAATTCATACCACGTCTTAACCAACTTTACGATCTTTTTTCGATTTAATCATTTTCTTGTAGTTTTTTGACTTTCGTAATATTTATTGTGTAAAGGGTAAGATCTTTAGAAAGCGATACATGCATACACTATGGTTATAATGTAAACAGACACCCTATATCATCAGCAGCAGCGATAGCTCAAACGGGAAAGGATTAACCTCGCAACCTTTTTTCAGTTTGAAATTTGGAACGCCGTTGGTTCAAAACCAGTTCGGATTATTTCTTCTGTAAAACGTTTGTTTTTCTTGATGTGTTTACTGAAAACACACATTTTAGAATGATTACCCAATTTAATGCACGTATTGTGTATGATAGGTTCCTTTTCTTTGATCATTGTTGTTTAAGTCTTTGACACATTTAAAGGAACGGGGTTTCCACGAGACGTACTTTGGAACCAGGGTTTTGAAATTGATTATCGGGGAGTGAGTTCATTTCGCAACTCGGGTTCGACTCGATGACAAATCGGGGTTCCATCTGAACAGCCTCAGATGAGACACTAGTGAAATCCACCTATTCAGAAAAATAGTTGCTCTTACGAGTTTTTTTTCTCCAGCATCTGTATCACTGATATTCGACAGTATCATGACCTATTTACATACTGATCGATGATCATGACAACAATGATTATTACTAGTATAAGACTAAGTGACAATGATCTGTATTTATTTCGTTTAAGAGACCCGTTTAAGTGTATTGAGCTAAGAAGATGAAGCAATGGGTCTGCAACAGATGGTACCTGGATGATCGTATGAATATGTTTACAGATAGGGACGTTGCTATTCTCAAATTTTCGTTGATAGTGATATGAAGATTTAAATTGCTTATTGTACTCCACTGCCATTTTCCCGACGGCACGTTCCCAATTTCTTCTTTTTATGCACATCTGTAGATGTAAGGATGCTGCGGTAGTACTTGTATGAGGAATCCATGGTTAGGTGCTCCAATTCATCTGGTATTTTGTTTCAGGAAAAGTATGTATTGAATTTGTTTTGTAACTACAAGCAGGGAAAACTGCTACCGTGTTTTTTTCTTTTTTTACTCTAAACAGGAATAAAAATCAAAGTGCTTGGAGCACTATATTAAGACGCCTCTCATTGATTGAGCGGAATTGTAAGTAAATGATCGGCGTTTCATTACTTTATTTCGTTGAATTTGTGTTAAGATCGATTCTAAATCACTGCAGTCGTTTTTTCGCCAACGATGGTGGAGATAGAAGTCGAACAAGAGTGCCATGGTCACAATATACGCCGCCACTTATAAAACTTGAGACAAAAAAAAAGACATTGACAAGGATTTATAAATATTCACACAAAAACCTGTAAAAAGTTGTGTTCACAAAAAGGTTTTTTATAAATATCCAGTCAAAAACCTGGAAGGAATTGCGTTCACGAGACTGAAATATAATTAAGCCCTAGAGACTAAGATTGAAGGGGGCATAACTCAGGCAAAAATCAATGAACCATAAAATCCTTACTTCATGCACATCTTCCAATTAAGGTAATAACATCCATCAAGTTTCATAAGGATCCAGTCAGAATCTTAGAAGAAGTTGTGTTGACAAGGCTGCAATTTCAATCAGCCCCAGAGACTAAGTTTTAAGGGGGCATAACTCTAGAAAAAATCAATGAACCATAAAATCTTTCCTTCATGCAAATCTACCAATTGACGTGATTGACCAAGTGTCATTAATATCCAACCATAAACGTAGGAGGACTTGCGTTGACAAGGCTGCAATTTCAATAAGCCCCACAGACTAAGTTTTAAGGGGGTATAACTCCTTCATGCACATCTACCAATTGAGGTGATAACAATGACCAAGTTTCATTAAGATCTAGCCAGAAACTTAGGAGGAGTTGTGTTGACAAGGCTGCAATTTCAATAAGCCCCAGAGACTAAGTTTTTAAGGGGCATAACTCAGGCAAAAATCAACGAACCATAAAATCCTTCCTTCATGCACATCTACCAATTGAGGTGATAACATTGACCAAGTTTCATTAAGATCCAGCTAGAAACTTAGGAGGAGTTGCGTTGACAAGGCTGCAATTTCAATAAGCCCCAGAGACTAAGTTTTTAAGGGGCATAACTCTGGCAAAAATCAGCGAACCATAAAATCCTTCCTTCATGCACATCTACCAATTGACGTGATAACATTGACCAAGTTTCAAGAAGATCCAGCCAGGAACTTAGGAGGAGTTGCGTTGACAAGAAAAGTGGACGGACGTACGGACGGACGGACGGATGGACGGACGGATGGATGGACGGACGGACAGACGGAGAAGATGACGCCAATATACGTCCGCCTCCGGCGGCGTATAAAAAAAGATGATTAAAAAGAACAATGTCTGAGTAGAATACGAACCCAGGGCCTTCCGGATATAACATGTGTAAAGAGTACAATGTGAGTGCACTGCTAAGTGAGCTATCGCGGCTTTCATTTATGTAGCGCGTTGGCTTACATTTTGAATAAATGGCTTTGTAGCGTACTTTATAAAATCAATGAAAAGTATAACTGACGACAATACTCATAGTAAACCGAAACAAGAAGACAAAAGTGCTAATCGCATGGCCTTAATTGAATTTGGTAATCAAATTAATAGTGATTATTCATAGCGACAAATCAGTTGTCTTGAAACGGCAATCAAATCAATTTGAAGCCTGAGAAGGGTTTTCTGGTATTAAAGCCGATTTCGTATGTCCGAAACCGATCTTATAGAATTAAACACAGAAGAATGAATAAAATATCTTTCGTTCATGTACAATCCCGCTCAATCAATCAGAGACGTCCAATTACAGTGCTCTCAGCACTTTGATTAAAATTTCGACTTATTCTTTTAATTTGTCACATAGTTTTACGTCCCACTCAACAGCTATTGTGATTTATATACCAAAATATTCCTTGCGCTATTTTACGCTTGTGTTGATAAAATATACATGTATTTCTATGTATACAGCAATAAAAGCCAGTACTAGATACTTACACATTCTGATGACGATCCATCTGCTGCCTACAAGATCAGCCTGAATAAAGAGTACAAAACAGAGAGTTTGTAAAAACAATTAGAATATGAAAATATATAAAATAAAACGAATATGAAGAGGTGTAATAGCTGTTATTTAAAAATGGAAAAAACCCAATTCGTATCCAGTCGTCTTCTTGTGATCCATTAACAAATCGGAAAACAGTTTACCTCCTGCAGCAGCCCTCAAAGTGGCGAAGTGTATTTTATCACTTTTGTAAAGGATTAGACTATTTATATTAGACTAACGACAAAAGTTTACACAGGCCGAAATACAAGAGATCTTAAGAATTACCTCAAAACATGGACATACGGATAAACAAAACATATTGGCTATCCCTTTTTTCTAAATATTTCCAAACTTTCCCTTACGAAGCTATCAAATCATTGGATTAAGAAAATGTTAAATAGATATTTAAATTGACCACATGATTGCCAGTTCTTACCTATACGATTACTTATCCTTTGCAAAAAAATGTTTATTTAACTATAGCACGGGTGGTAAACAGAGAAACTAGCTCCAAAAAGAGTCAATGGTATTTTGTTTCCTCGTGACATCCGGCCTCTACCGAGGTAGTTGCTTAGAGCGAAAATCTGTAAACAAAGGTAGGTCACGAACACATTTTTCTACAATTATTTCTTTTACAACGAGTTTTTCAAAAATCCGGCGATGCTGTAATATGAAGAAATGGTCGAAGTTTGTTGTGCACGAGAATATTCGGTGTTATTAAGCAGAGTTTGAATACAATCGTTGAAAAATATTTCAAAATCGAAAGGAAAACCTTTTTTACTTTCGATTTTGAAATGTTTTTCAACGATTGTATTAAAACCCTGCTACTAATACCGTATACTCCCGTGCACAACAAACTTTGACCACTTCTTCATATTACTGCATCGCCGGATTTCTCAAAAACTCGCTTTAAAAGAAATAAATTTAGAAAATGTGTTCGTGACCTACAAATTTTCGCTCTATGCAACTACCTCTTTTTGGAGCTAGTTTCTCTGTTTACCACCCGTGTATAGGGGTCAGACATTTGTCAAAGGTTGCAGACGAAGACATTTCAAAATTTCGTAAAATGTTTAGAATGAAAAACATACGAGGATAACGTTGGGTTGATGAAACGTTGTTGTAAGAGCGATTAAAACAAATATGTACTTACGACAGTCTAGCAGTTATCTCCAGGCATAATTGTGTTTTCTCAACTACTTTACACCTTATCATTGTACCACAACTGCTTACACATTTATGTCCAAAACGAAAGTAGGACCTAAATCCAAGCTTAACATTCTACCCACTGAAAATGCATATCGTCGGTGGGAAGTCAAAACCTCGTAACTCCAGCTTATTCAAGCTGTAGTTACGAGGTTTTGACTCCCCACCAGCGTTATCTTACTGATTGATAAAAGTAAGCTTGAATAATTTCTGTTAGAAAATTGTGAGTCAGTAACGCTTACAACGCAGTAATTGCAACTTATTCAAGATGTAGTTACGACATTTTCGAACGTATCGGCATCTTTACGTTGCTGGATCAAACTCTGGCCGAACTTTAAAGTAACACGAAACAACACAACGCTTTATACGATATCTAGACCTATAATCTACAGAGAGAGAAATTCCACTTTTTGTCCCTCAATTTTCTTGTTGATATATAATTATACATCGTCGATTTTTAACAAAAACCTCGTAACTGCAGTCACGAGATTTTTTTTTCAAAAGCAACAATAATGTAGATGGGAATGTCGATGATAGCGTTAGAAAATGCCGTAACCACAGCTTGAAAAGCTGTAGAAACAACGTTTTTGAGCGCAATCGACGAAATGTCAAATTAAACGAATTAATTAAATCAAATATGTAGCAAACCAAAGAGAAGGGCCTGCTCTACTCCACTAACACACGTGTTCAAACAATTCAATGTGAAATTCAATATAATTTCTAACCTTTTATATTCATTTCTAACACGGTGTATAATTAAGTGACTCAGAATTTCCGATAATCTTCAATATCTTTTTAATACTTGACCAATTTGAATTCGGTTTGAAGCAGAGAATGTAGAAAAATGCCAGGAATAAGCTGAACTTGTTGGATTTTTAAAAAAGCAACTGATAAAAAAGTTATTGAAGATGAACTAAAATTTTGGTTTATCTTCAATAACTTTTTTATCAGTTGATTTTTCAAAAACCCAACACGTCCATCTAATGTGTGACGCCTGTCCACATTCTCTGCTTTAAACCGAATTCAAATCGGTCCAGTATTTACATAATTATTGAAGATTTTCTGAAAATATTGTATCACGTGATTATCCATCGTGTCTAAATGGAGTAAATAGACTGGTTCCCGGGTAGACTCGCCTGACATATTTCTACCGACGAAATGTATTATTATTCTTAACCCTTTTCTTAACGATGACCCATTATCACACATTGGCACATTTTAACACCCTATAAGAAAATGACGCTTTTTACACCCTTTAAGATGGAGGTCTCGGAAAACGTTGTGGAGATGGGGGAAGAAGGTTTGTTTAAAGCTGCAGTTACGAGGTTTTCGATGAAAATCAGCAACATTTTTTTTCAATTCAAGTCTTGAATTTGTCGTTTGTAGAAAATACTTACAAATGTTTATAAAATATATTTTATTGTATTTACAATTCAAGGGACTTAAGCAAATATGGTCAATAAGCAAAATGAGTGGGTTGAGTAGGTTAATTTAAGTTTTATTATGATTAACCTTTCAACTAATACGCCTGATTCTGAGGCATGTAACTGAATAACTGTGCGAAACTATGGAGACAGAAAAAAATTGTCGTAACTACGGCTTCGCAATTCTCTCCGTTTATCTCAAAATGTTTTAAGATATTTTTTTCACAAACCCAAAATTTATTAACATCATATTTCCGTTTTCAACAGCTTCCGATTCAGAATCTCAGTTATATCCGTGTTTAGCTATTATACAGAACCTAATTTTGACGACCCTACAGAGGGCAACCTTGGTTAGCATCGAGAAAAAAGAAAATATCGAAATCCAACATTTTTTTTTTATTATTTCTTAATTAAACAATTTTCCATGTTATGAATATGCTATATGATTTAACAGCCTATGCGTCCAATGGTTAAAATTGCAAAAAAACACCTTTAAAGATAACCAGAATCATATGGAATAAATTATTGATAGGGTAAAGGGTTTTAGAGAAGGGTTACAGCCAAAAGCCCGTACGGCCAGAGTGCAAACAGTGCTCATTTGGTGGCAGTTGTTATAAGCTTTCAGAAAATCATACCCGTCAAAATTCCCCCTGGAGGAGGCAGGGGTTATTGGTGGCTTTTCATTTGTCCCTTTTTGACATTTCTCTGGTCTAAATGTCACGTCAATATAACAGTTCAAAAATGGGTGCTGCAATATGTAACGGATATCAGTCTTTTATGCGTTGTCTTATTGACCAAACTGTATATTGAATACTGGACTCCCCAACTAAAGAATTACAAACGATGTAACAGTATTGACGAGGGCAGCTCCGTTACGTGATCCGCAATAACACGGTGGATAATCACGTAATACAATACTTTCAGAAAATCTTCAATAACTTTGTAAATACTGGACCGATTTGAATTCGGTTTGAAGCAGAGAATATGGACAGACGTCACGCATTAGATGGACGTGGTTGATTTTTAAAAAAAGTTATTGAAGATAAACCAAAATGTTGGTTTATCTTCAATAACTTTTTTATCAGTTACTTTTTCAAAAATTCAACACGCCCAGCCTATTCCTGGTATGTTTGCCACCTTCTCTGCTTCAAACCAAATTCAAATTGGTCAGGTATTAAAAAGGATATTGAAGATTATCGGAAATTTTGAGTCACGTGATTATACACCGTGGTAATGACTGGTCTAAATACCTTTACGAGGACATCTCCGTTACGTGATCCGCAATAAGTCAACTTGATCCCAAACTGACGAACCATCGTACACTAGAAAAGCATCGTGGATGGTAGCTATTTTCAGTGATTGGCATCAAAGGTACACTATGTCATAGAGTAATGTCTATGGTGACGCTGCAATGAAAATATCAGTTGTATATGATTGGTGCCAACGCTTTCAGAGTAGCCGAAAAGACACAACAGACGATGCGCAGAGATTTGGATGTCCGACGTCGGTAACGTCATCATTCGTCGAACAGATTAAGACGTTGTAAGATTTAGACCGGCGAGTCACCATCCGCGAGTTACAAGACAAAGTTGAGATTAGCTATCGTATTGTGTTTAATATAATCAATCAAAACTTGAATATGCGTCGCCTTTGTGCACGATTGATTCCAAACATGTTAAATAGACGTGATTTCATGCGGGCGATGCGAAAGAAAAGGACCAATCCAGAGAAACAGGTCCTTTTCCACCAAGACAATGCTCCCAGCCACCATGCCGCATTAAACCAGAAAGTCATCCAAGACCTGTCCTTTGAGATGCTTGAACATCCGCCTTATAGCCCCGACCTGCCCCCCTGCAAATTCTACCTTTCTCCTGCAATGAAGAAAAAGCTTAGGTGTCAGCACGTCGGAGAGCTGTCTCAACTAGCACAGGCCGTGCAACCATCCATCGCTGATCTACCAGAAAATAGTTACCAAAAGTTATTCCGGTCCTGGGCTAGTAGATGGAGAAAATGTATTTCTTTTAATAGGGATACTTCGAAAAAGATTATGCGGATATATTATTTGTAAGTACAGTGTTTGTTAAACCGGGCATGTGAAGAAAACGTTGTTTGAGTTGATGTCGTCAGAAGCTTGGCCGGGTTGACGTCAGTGACGTTGCCGTGGGAACGATAAAATCTCTTTTTATTGCATGTAATAAAATATAAAATACATGCATATTAGAAAATTGATCATGATTTTATAGTTCAAATTTGGTGAAAATCGGACTATCAATAAAGAAATCAGAACATTTTTCCGGGAACTTTTTGATCACCCCTCGTATATTCCAATTCCAATGGGGAGAATCACGTGATTGACAATGGTATTGGACACGAAAAAATGGCGACGAAATGACCGCTTCGGCGTGACAACTCAAACTTTAGAAAGGTATGTATTCAATCTACGTAGTTTCTCAGACAAACCACCTATCCTAAAGTATCCGCCTTTGTCTAAGGTTTTCACAGATACCCAACTTTCCCCTATCCGGTCGCTGTATTTAGAGAACACTTAAAGAATATTTTCGAAATTGCGAAAATTTTGGATGAGTGTTAAGCACGTCGCATCATATTTACAGCATTACTTCTAACCCAAACAATTCTCTGTTCACACGGTATATTTCCAGACCCTTTTTTTATCGATGACATTTCATTCTAGTCCATTTACATGGCCCATATCGTCTTTATTAAGCGTATTTTCGAAAAAGATGTTAAACACACGTACAGTGCTGTAGTGTTTGGCACGCCGAGTTTTAGTGAGCGTGATGTTAAACACGCAAGTGTGCCATAGTTATGTAGAATGTGTAGACTGATTTGTGTTTACGGAGATATATTCTGTGGATTCTGAGATATATTCTGTGGATTGAAATCTTTTGAACATTTAAGAGATTACATCTGAACAATATACTGTTAAAGTCTGACCCATTAGAGGGCAAATGCACATTTGAGAGTGACAAAATACTGGTTCAGTAAGGTTTGATGTACTTTACACTGTCGGTATAGAAATTAAATTACACATGAAATACAATGATATGATAGAATAGGGTTCAATTCTATCCAATAACGCGTGACGTTAGCTTTGTTACTATCTGTAAGAGAATCAAGACTATCACTTAAAGGGTTTTTTGAAAGATTTTTAATAACATCATCTTCTTGCCTTCTTTTTTGAAGCCTAATAGATCCACAATAACAAATTCTTCCGCCAACCCCTGTTTTTTCCCGTCGAATGCAAGACACGCTGATATCCTTTGAAGATTCTCCACCAAAACTGCCGTTCAGTCTCCATATATACCTGGTTTTTTTTGTTTTTTTTTGTTGTTTTTTTTTCTCCAGTGACATTATACAGATTAATTGATCAGAGAATCTTCGGATTAGGAACGACAAAATTAATAGCTGCATATCTGTATGTAGGAGAGTACTAACCACGCCAACAAACTTTCATGACAGTATCACCCTGACTCTTCGCACCACTCATAAAATTTATTAACCTTTCACCAAAGAGTCTATATTCCAGTTTCCAGAAGGTTTCCGTCTGTTTTTGGAGTCACTTTCAAACCAATTTACTGTGTCTGCAAACAAGAGCAATGAAATGATATTCAAATGGAAAACTCCGTCTTTCACTTGTTTGAAAAAAATAATAATGTCCTGTCCATTCCTGACGACAGACGGAAGTAATTCACTGATCTGTTCAAGAACTCTGGTTAAGTCATTATTTTCAGAATTTTTATCAAGAAATCCAGAGTCAGGCACCGATTCACCATTCTCAGTTGTAAATTCTGAATTGTATAACTGCGTTCTTGCCTGTACTTTTTAAAAACGTTTCTTCAATGGTGAAGCACTACATAACGATGATTTACCAGGTGAACTTCGGTACAATGGAGATTTGTAAGGACTCTTTATCTGACTTTCCGATTTTTAAAGGGATTGCTTGCTTTCTCTTGATTCCAGACTGTAAATTTCGTCTATCTTTTGGCTTATGTTATGAAAACCGAGACTTCATTCGGTTCATCTGAAAAAAGAAGCAAATTATAATGGCATATGCTGAAAGAAGTTAAAAAGGTAACCGTTTTATCAATAAATTACATAAAGGTTATGAACAATCCACTTAAAATCCGGTTTGGGTATGACAGTAAAATCTGACAGGGACAAATAAAGGGTCATCTCATGCGCGGATCCAGAGGGGGGGGGGGGTCAGGGGGTCATGACCCCCCCTGGAATTTGGCGAAAAAAGGGGTTATCAAAAAGATTACTGTTTATATCCCAAATAACTGCGTCTTTTGTCCTTGTGTGCCACGACAGACCGCTGTAATAGTGAGTCCTTCACAGTAAGACATGTATCTGCATGCCGATCAAGAGGGGGGGGGGGGGGGTCAGGAGGCCTGACTCCCCTGAAATTTGGCGAAAAAGGGGGTTAAAAATCGGATGACCCCCCCCCTGGGAAAAATACCTGGATCCGCGCTTGCATCTTCTACAACATTTTCTTCTGACCAATTAGATAAACACTTTCAAGATTCTGAAAGGTTCAGACTGATTGTGTTAGCACGTATTTGTCATGGAAAGGGATATATAAAAAGAGATTTGATAAGATAGAGCAATTATAGTCGATTTCGGGTTTTTTTTTTTCAATTCATAAAAGATTACCCCTAACGATGTCTGTCATATGTTACTGTAAGTTATCGTCGGATTTCAATCATATTGGGTCAAGAATTTAAAAAAAAACAATATGTCCAATATCCGTGGCTTTCCTAGTACACGAGCAACTGTTTGCGTGTTTAACATCACACTCACTGGATCTCGGCGTGCCAAACACTACAGCACTGTACGTGTGTTTAACATCTTTTTCGTAAATAAACTTAAAACAGACAGAAACAGACCTTGTAAATTGACTAGAGTGAAATGTCATCGATAAAAAAGGGTCTGGAAGTATAAAGTGTGATCAGAGAATTCTTCGTGTAAGAAATAAAGCTGTAAATATGATGTGACGTGCTTAACACACATTCAAAATTTTCGCAATTTTGGAAATATTCTTTAAGTGTTCTCTGAATACAGTGAACGGATAGGGGAAAGATGGGTATCTGTGAAAACCATAGAAAACAGCGGGTACTTTAGGATAGGTGGCTTGTCTGAGAAACTACGTAGACTGAATACATACCTCTCCAAAGTTTGAGTTTTCACGCCGAAGCGGTCATTTCGTCGCCATTGTTTCGTGTTCAATATCATTGTCAATCACGTGATTCTCCCCATTGAATTCGCTAAAACCAAAATTTGCACGTCGACGCTAAAGTTTATTGAAGTATCGTTTTATTTCTCACTAGTGATCCTGAATAGGCTAGTTGACTGAATACCGCTTTAGACCTCGTTCAACAGATCAATAGCATCAGCGGAAAATGGTGTTCTGATAAAGATACATTGTAATTGCAATTGTGATGAATTCATACGAAGCTGAAAACTGAATATATCCGGCGTTTTTGGTGCATTTGGGGTAAAATTCTGTGGAAAGCGAGCTTTAAAAGCCACGATCACTTTGTATAAACGACTTCTAGGTCTTCAAAGACGTATTATACCATATATTTACAAAATTAACCTATATAAACAAGGGAAAAGGCCTTCCAAATTTTCAATACTATTTCACATTGAGATTGTTTGAATCTTGCAGGTGTGAGCCACCGGCAAGATTCGAATCACCACATGCAATGTCATTACAGTTGTTTGGAGTTCGACAATCGTGTTGTTTACATGACACTGGCTTTCGTCTTGCTTACAACTGTCACTATGGGTTGTACAACGACTGTTACGAAGCTTTAGGTACGGCAATTTAGAGTATAACGAGACGTGCGCTTCAAGAAAAGATAAAAAATGCCTACCGTATAGACCATTGCTAGTTACGAACTAATTTTTGCCTAACTAGTATGGATGAATAGTCAAGTAACTTAG
The DNA here is from genome assembly GCA_963680895.1 of Fragum sueziense. Classification (NCBI taxonomy): domain Eukaryota; kingdom Metazoa; phylum Mollusca; class Bivalvia; order Cardiida; family Cardiidae; genus Fragum; species Fragum sueziense. The sequence goes on from OY804609.1 coordinate 2,470,393, forward strand.
AATTGTAATTATTCGTCCCATATTCTGACCATTGCTCTGCTTTAACCATTTCCCAAACAACAATTTCAAAATTTCGGAGTGGTCCAACTTAAAAGCTGATGCTGGCGTCTAAATTGATGTTGAAAATTTTTTGCATATTATAGTGCAGAAAATATTGAGGCAAAAGGAGAAATTGCTGATGATCAGCAATTTCTTCTTTTGCTTCAATGTTTTCCCAAGCCTTTTCTATTGAGGACGTCAAAATCAGATCTTGTTTGGGAAGTGGTTAATAACAGATATGACCTAGCCGAAATCTAGAAAAAATGATCTTTGGATTTACACCGGTACCACGCTTCCAGATCAGCCTAGGCCCAAGTGCAGTCAGACTGGGATCCATTGTACTCATTATCCATTATAGCATTGAGTTGCTATAGGTACTGAAGAACCTATTAGAGACTAACCCCCTCTCCCAAATAGAAAGAAAGAAAGTAAAAAAATAAAATAAAATAAAATAAATGAATCCGCCCGTTATCCGAATCTGAGATAACCCACATCCGAATTCTGGATACTAATATGAAAATAGGTAGTTTTTGTAGGTCATTGGCAATAAATCAAACATGTAAATGCTTTGTTGGAACTAGCTCTGCATTTTCTTATGTTCCCTCTATTTTCGTATTCTTTTGAACTAACATTTGAAGTTATTATTCACATTTATTGCGTCGTTTGCAATCCCTTACAGTCTGTCTTCGTCGTTGTGAGTCCTTTTTTCGTAGAAAATGTTACTTCATCCCCTTCAAATAATCCCTTTTCTATAATATATATGAGCAAGGATCTGGAAAAACGTCCTTTATGGCATTTGAGAACAACATGGATCCAGACCAGCCTGTGCATACGCACAGTCTGATCAGGACCCATGTTGTCCTCGAATAGCTTTTTCTTGACTTATAGCAACTGTAAGAAAGCAGAACTGATCCTGATCAGACTGCACTTAGGTATATGCTGATCTTGAAACATGGTTGTCTAGAATGCTATAAGGGACGTTTTTCCAGATCCCGGCTCATATAGATAAAATGTCTTTTATTTTGTTATTACAGACATGTTCCATTTCTTTTTACACCAGTATTGTTGTCTAAAACTACATTTAAAATCAAACACAGCTTTGCGTTGGAAGTGTGGGTTAGTACAGTTAGAATTGTTTAAAATTTTGTCGTTTGAATTAGAGTTATCTAGGCCAAGCTTGACAGGATTACGTAAAATATTGTCTTAAAATACTGTTGACTAATTGTTCATTGCCCTGGAAGGACGGTTTATGCAAAATATCGTTGGATGGTAAAAATGTAATTATTGTTATTATAGTTAAGCTTTTCCCCGAACGATAAATAGTTGGACTTTTTCAATTTGAAAGTTTTTGTAGACGATAAAGGAACAGTTCATATGTGCGTTATAATACTAGTACAGACAAGATTGGGGCAAAGTCAGAAAACGCTGATTTTCTAATATAAAGACAATAATTTTCAAAGTCTGAATGCATCGTTGTTTGGGCAATTTGTCTGAAAATACTGTCGACGGATTGTTATATTGAACGGAATGTTTTTTTTAATAAAAGGTTGTTGGGTGCCGTACTTGAGGTAAAAATAATACCATTATTATCACGGGGGATAATCACGTGATGCAACAATTTCAGAAAATCTTCAATAATTTTGTTAATACGGGACCAATTTGAATTTGGTTTGAAGCAGAGAAGGTGGGGAAATGCCAGAAATAAGCAGGATGTGTTGGATTTTTGAAAAATCAACAGATAAAAAAGTTATTGAAGATAAACCAAAATTTTGGTTTATCTTCAATTTCTTTTTCAACAGTTGATTTTTCACATGTCAACCACGTCCATTTAATGCGTGACGTCTGTCCACATTCTGTGCTTCAAACCGAATTCAAATCGGTCCAGTGTTTACAAAATTATTGAAGAGTTTCTGAAAATATTGTATCACGTGATTATCCACCGTGATTATCAAAGATGCAATGTTGCTAAGGGAGCGAACCTATGGCGTAGAATCACGTGGTACAACAATTTCAGAAATTCGTCAATAAATCTAACAATACGTGATCAATTTGAAATCGGTTTGAATCACAGAAGGTAAAACAATTTAGGAAATTGCTAGATATGATAGAACTTTTAACCCATTACCACTGAGTAACTCCTTTTCACTCCCCACAAAATAATGGCTTTTGAAAACATCGTGGAAAATGAAGAAATTGCTTGAAACAAGCAATTTCTTAATTTCCCACAATGTTTTCTACCAAAAAAGACCAAAAAAATGTAAAAATTTCCTGCTCTTTAAATTGTCGTCTACGTCATCTTTGAATTTGGACCACCTTAAAAATTTTGCCGTTTGGTAATGGGTTAAAGAGACATTCCTTAGATATTTTCTCGCGAATTTCAATATTATTTTGCCGAAAATATTCACAAAATTTTCAACGGGTTTGATGGAGATCTGGTAAACATGATCTCTGGCAGTCACCATTTCGTCGCTTTTATAAAACAACAACAACAACAACAACAACAACAACAACAACAACAACAACAACAACAACAACAACAAAATAGTAATTGTACCTAAAACAAGCTGCATTTGCTTTCTAAGAAAAACGAAGATTTTCTTCTTTTGTCGTAATAAGTTTTTTTTCTGTTAGCGATACCGAAACAAGTTCTTGTTGGGATAGGGCTAATTAGCCTTTTCCCAGACGACAAATTTTGGACTGGTCTAAATTCAAAGATGTTGCAGGCGACATTTTCAAATGAATGAAATTTAAATTTTTGTTGTCTTTTTTGGGGTAGAAAACATTGTGGGAAATGAAGACATTGATTGTAAGATGTTACAAGCAATTTCTTCATTTTCCACAATGTTTTCCAAAGAATTTATCTGTTGAGAGTCAAAATGTGTCACTGTGCCGTAATGGGTTAAAAGGACTTGATAAAGTTTCGTTTACTTTTCAATTAAATTTAATTAAATGTAACCCCATTACCCTTTCCTGAACAAGACCTTGTTTTGACGCCCTATGATAAGTCAAGACTTGGGAAAACGTTAAGTCAAATATAATATTGTATACTATGACTACATTTTTCTGGGCTATAACGTACACATTTCTCTATTTATCATCCTTCATTTTAATTTCTGTAACGTCTTTCAAAAAGAATGGTCTGGTTTGGGAAATGGTTTTAAATTGGGTTCCACCTTAAAAAGTAAATTAGCATATAATTACAGGTTGTCTTCTCTGCCGCATTTTTACGTGTTATCTAAGATGGTTAAAGTGACATTTCATATTTATTTCTTTTTTTTAAAAAGTATGTCTTGATGCAAAGATTGATTATTCTAATGCGTAGAAATGCTATCAGTTTTTTGAAGTTGCTATTTATAAGCGAAAAATACGCCTTTTAAAGTTGAGACAGAAATGACAAATTCTATATAAATCTGAACTGTTGTCCACAACAATTTGTTTAATTCTGG